>WOXC01009878.1:0-586058 GCA_011680675.1 Gymnobelideus leadbeateri | reverse complement strand
AAATATTCATTATCACCCCTCTGAATTTTTCCTAATATATGTTCAAAATACAAGTAATATGAATAATAAAAGTATTGAGGATCATCCAAACAAAAATTTTGCCACAAGAGGGATTTAGGATAAAATCATTATCTTAATCTTCAAAATAGAAAAAATAACATTTGAACCCTTTGCCATTTAACTTTTCATTTGGAATAGAGAAATATATAGATTCTTGGTTATTTATTAAGTTGAAATGGTGTGGGAGGTAGATAGAAGTTTCTAATTTAGCATAGATCTAGAAAGAAAATGAGCAATCTAATCCCATATCATTACCTACAAAGTATCTTCACAGGTCAAGGGGTGGAATTGATATAAAAAAGACATATAATTGAAGTCATAAATCTCAGGTTATATGAAATGGGTTCTACAAATTTAGTGATATAGTTTGAAGTTGGTTTTAATTTTTTTCATAAGTAATAAATTGACTTCCCATATACATAGTCAAAGAAAATTAATACTAGATTATAATAACACTTTGATTACTTTTTTCCCCCTTTTTAGTGATACTTGGCAGTGAAACTTCCAACAAATATGAGATTAAAAACCGCTTGGGACAAAGAGTGTACTTTGCAGTGGAGGAAAGCATCTGCTTTAACCGTAATATCTGTTCACCATTAAGATCCTGTACCTTGAGGGTCACTGACAACACTGGTAGAGAAGTGATTACAGTGCACAGGCCATTGAGATGTACCAGCTGCTGGTGCCCTTGCTACCTACAAGAGGTTAGTCTTCTTTAACATCATTTAAGTGTTTTTTTTTCTTCCTCTTTAAAAATAAATAATATAAAATATTCTTATTTAAATAACATTCAGTTTAAATGCTGGAAAACTAATTTTAATGGCTTTGATTAGTATGCCATACTTTAAAAGCATGTTTGAGAAACTGATGAGCAATTAAGAATTTTCATTTTCAGTACAATCTTTGGCAAATTGAACACACACACACACACACATACACACACACACACACACACACACACACTGAACCTAGAGCAAGGATCATAAATTACACCAGGGTGAGTAGCAGCAGATGTCCTTAGTTCAGAGGAAGAGGAGCAAGGTAGTATGAGGGAGGACGTCATCAAACCCATGGTAGCTTCCAATTTTCATTGATTATTCTTACTAGGTGTTAAACTGTTGTTTCCACAATGGTGAATGAATCTCAGACCCATAATTGAATTTGGCACCCTATGAAAAATGCCAGTTGCCATACCCAAGTTGTACTTCATCTAAATAGTGTGTATATGTATGTACATATGTGTGTATATATGTATACACACATACATATATGTGTTTATATACATACATGTCTCTGAAATAACTGTCCTTTTATGCGTAAGGATAAGTTTTCAGTAAGAGAGATTGTCAATGATGTCAATTACAGTTATAAAAAGATGATCCTTACAGTCAGTTTAAAAAGCTTTACCCCATTTATATAATATATAACATGTAGAGGCATAGATAAAAATATAGATGATAGATATATGGGTATAAATTTAGATGATAGAGAGAAATCATATATGCACACATATATACAGAGAAAGGGGGGGAGAGAAAGAGGGAGGGAGGGAGGAACAGAGAGAGAAAGGGGGGGTGCTTTGGGGTTCATCTTTGTATATGTTAAACAGGTTCTAGATGCCTGTAGGACATTCCAAATTTTCTGTGCACCCAAATTATTACATAACTAGTATAATGGGTTCAGCAGGAGAGGTTCTGATAAATTAGCTGCTATAGTAGCTATGCACAGTTCACTAGCTCTTTGGAAGGAAGGTGAAAGACTGGTGGGAACTGGCTTGTTCCATTTACCTCTAAAGGATAGAACTAGGATTAATGGAGGAAAGGTGTGGAAAAAATGGGATTTGGTTCAATGCAAAAACAAACAAACAAGCACAACTTCCTTAGCAACAAGAGTTACTCAAAAATGAAATGGGATGCATCTAGATTTAATGGTTCCATCTCTCAATCTAATTGGCAATTAACATTTGTCAAGGTTGTTGTATAAGGGATTTCTATTCATGTACAGATTCAATTAATGGCCTATAATATTGCTTCCAACACCAAGTTTCCCTGATCCTATGAATTTATCTTCTAAAAAATGCAAAATATATAAACACAAGAAAAGTAGTATTGAAAATTGAAAAATCAAGGAGATCACAGAATATAGTGCCAATATGAAAAAAAAAGACATTTTCTTTGCTTCCTTCTTGTTTTAAGATAGATTCAAAGTCCATCTCACCCACCATACTAATTTTAAATAGAAGGAAACTGAGGCCCAGTGAGGTTCTGACTTGGCAGGGGTCATAGTGTAATAAATGAAAAAGGGAAGAATCAAATCTAGGTGCTCTGATTCTAAAAGCCATTGCTTTCCACTATACCACGATGCTTCCTGCTGACCCACAAACCAAGCATACTATCTTAATATTCATTAATAATAAACTTCTTTTGTTCAAATTCACTCATTTCTTTCCAATTTTTTAATAGAGCAAATGAACCAAGGCACAATGTGCTAACCAGCTGAATTGAAGCCTTGCTTTGTTCAGTCAACTAGAAAAAAGTAATTTCAGAAATATACATAGAAGAATGAGGAAGAAATATGCAAAGAGGTTCAATTTAAAAAGGCAGAATCATAAATGAAGGAAATTTCAAATTATGGGGTGGGAAACTTTTGGAGAAAACAATGGGGGGTCACTGAAGAATTTGGAAGACTAGCTATCAATCAAGTTGGAGTGTAATGAATAAGCCTTTAAAAAATACATGTGTGATTAATCAAAAGCAGAGAGACTGAAAACTGAGAATCTAGAAAGAGAGATATTTCTGTAGTCCTTGTGAGAGACACCCAAGGTTTAGATGTAAGTTATGTTTGGAATAGAGATAGAAGAGCAGATATGAACAATGTATAATGAGCAATGTATTTCCCATTCACTTTACATTATTGTTCTTTTAAATGGAATAAATAGTTCTAGGGATAATTCTACTGGAGAAAGGAGACATTTCTGCATATATCTATTGACAGAAGCAGTTGAATTTAATAAATTATCATAAGATGCAAAAATAGCAAAAACTAGAAAATAGCTCAAAGGTACTAAGAATATTTATAGTGATAGATAAATATGAATTAATAATAATAACAATAATAATTAATATTATTTTAGGGGACAAATAAGGTAGGAGAATCTCGTAAATTTTTTGTGCAGATCTGTAATTTCATCAGCATAGGGAACATACATGGAGAAGAAATGTTCTCAGTCAATTTCTCTGCAACTTTGAAGCTTAAAAGGTTTACTGTAGCACTAAGAATTTAAGTGACTTTCAAACAAGGTCTCACAACCAGTATGGATCAGAGGCTAGACTTGAATCCAGGTCAACCTGATTCTAAGGTCAACATACCCATTATGCCATGTTCCTGCACACTTTTATATAGAGTATTAAGATAAAGAAGGAAAAAAACAATGGGTAGAGGGATTATTAGTTCAGTCTAATCTAATAATGCTCAGTTAAATACCTATTATGTGACAGACAGTTTACAAAATTAAGGAGTGCTGAGATGCTTATGCCAAGATTAGTCCCTTTTCATTGAAAGCCAACTTTTTGTTAGAATTATGTAGGAGCACTGAGGATGTGTGTGTATGTGTGTGTGTGTGTGTGTGTGTGTGTGTGTGTGTTTATATACAACATTTGGAAAGACTGAATGAAAGAAAGAAGTAGAATTTTTTTAGTCTTGAGGCAAGAGTAATTTTATTTAAGAAAAAATATTTTAACTCAGAAGAGCCCACATGAACTAACCCTGAGCCATGGTGATTAGCTTAACCAATTTCCTATGTATAGTAAAATCCCATTGTACATAATTTTACTTTCCCATGGATTCCTTATAAGGACAGGGACAGGCCCTGCAATTTCATTGGTGAGGCCAGGCAATTCATTCTAGCATTAAAGATTTGCTTCTTGCAATTTATGGTCATAGAACATTGCCTAGAACAGAAGTTTCAAATACTAGGTAGGTAGGCCCATGCCACCTGCCCTCTTGCTGAGTGTAACCAAATTAAAATATAAATCTGATCTGATTTTAACATGTTGATATACTAATAACAAAAAAGAAACATATAAATATATGTGGTTTTCTAAGTAAGCATGCAGACTACATTAGTGGCGCGCATTTCTATTTGAGCTTGGCATCAGTGGCCTAGAGTACTGAGAAGGTAAGTGATTTGCCCAAAATAATACAATTTGATATGTGTAATACAATTCAATATGTGTCAGAGGATGGCACTTCGATATATCTCTTCTGGGTTTTGAGACTAATATCCCAAACAATGGGGCAGTTAGGTGGTGAAGTGGATAGAACATGAGACCTACAGTCAGGAAAACTCATCTTCCTAATTTTAAATCTGGCCCTCAGACACTTACTAGCTGTGTGGCTCTGGGCAAGTCACTTAACCCTGGTTGCCTCAGTTTTCTTATCTGTAAAAAAAAATATGTGTTAGAGAAGGAAATGGCAAATCACTCTAGTATCTTTGTCAAGAAAATTCCAAATAGTGTCACAGAGTCAGACATTACTGAAAATGACTGAACAACAATGCCCCATACACCATATTATACTGTCTATCCTGGATTCCTTATATTTTGGGTTAAGTAATTTCCTTTTGGACCTGAGTTCGGATGTGGCCTCAGACACTTAACCCACACAAACAAAAACCTAGCCGTGTGACCTTGGGCAAGTTACTTAACCCCAATTGCCCTAAAAAGGGGCGGCTAGGTGGCGCAGTGAGTAAGAGCGCCGGCCTCAGTGTTGGGATGACCCGAGATCAAATCCGGCCTCAGAAAATGAGCACCCACACATAAATAATGATTAGCCGTGTAACCTTGAGCAAGTTACTTAACCCCAATTGCTTAAATAAAAAAAATTATGAATAAAAGTAATTTCCTTTTTAATTTTTTTAAAATTTATTTACTATTAGTTTATAACATTCAGTTTCACAAGTTTTTGAGTCCCAAATTTTCTCCCTTCCCCCTTCCCCTATCCATGGCAGCATGCAATCTGATATAGGTTCTACATATTCCTTCACATTAAATATTAGTCAAGTTGTAAAAAAGAATTATAACCAATGGAATGAATAACAAGGAAGAAGAAATAAAGTGAAAAAGAGAAAGAACAAGTTGTTTTGCTTCAATCTACATTCAGACTCTGTAAATCTTTCTCTGGATGTAGAGTCATGGGTCCTTTGGAGTTGTCTTATAGCCTTGCATTTCTGAGGGGAGCCCAGTCTATCAAAGTTAGTCATCATAGATATGATGTGTCTGTAATTGTGTACAGTGTTCTCCTAGTTCTGTTCCCCTCACTCAGCATCGGTTTTTATAATTCTCTCCAGGTTATTATGAAATTTGTCTCTCGTTTCTTTCTCCTCTTCCTCCTCCTCCTCCTCCTCCTCCTCCTTCTTTTTTGCATTTTGCAGGGCAGTTGAGGTTAAGTGACTTGTCCAAGGTTACATGGCTAGTATGTGTTAAATGTCTAAGTCCAGATTTGAACTCAGGTTATCCTGACTCCAGGGCTGGTGCTCTATTCACTGTGCACCTAGCTGCCCCCAACTCTTCCCCTTCCTCATTTCTTATAGCACAATAGTATTCCATTACATGCATACACCACAACTTGTTTAAATCATTTCCTTTCTAATCACAGTGATAACTAGGGCCTCTTCTATTTCTCTTACTAGCATAAAATTTGTGGCTTCAGTCTAGTATATTTTTTTGGCTCCTCATCAACATTCTAGTTATACTGAGGATCATTGATTTGTAAGAAGTTTGCAGATATAGAAAAAGTTTCATCCGTCCTCCTCTTAGGCTCTGTGGATATTGCTAATTTACTTTTGGGGTGTATGTATTAATATACTCAAGAGGATCAATGGAATGATGGAAATAATATTGGCACAATAAGCACTTTTTAAAGAAAATATCATTTTAAAGAAGCCTTTGTATTTTAATTGTGAGATTATGGATTTCTTTTCTTTTTTTTTGCTTTTTGGAGGGCAATTGGGGTTAAGTAACTTGCCCAAGGGCACACGGCTAGGTTTTTGTTTGTGTGTGTTAAGTGTCTGAGGTTGGATCTGAACTCAGGTCCTTCTGACTCCAGGGCCGACGCTCTGCTCGCTGCGCCACCTAGCCGCCCCCAAGTGTTTGTATTTTTTAGTCTAGTTTAATGCAAGATTCTTGTGGGTAAAGGCTCTTTCCTTCTTTAACTGTTTCAATTAAGTTCAATGATCATCTATATTGCACCTACTATTCACCAATCTCTTCCTAGATAAAAACACATTTGTTACTACCCTCAAGAAGCTTTCATTCTAACAAGGAGAAATAATATATAGAGAGGTAAATAAATATGAAATATATGAAATACAAGCAATACAAAATGCATACAATGTAACTTTGAGGATGCAGGAGAGTATTAACATTGGAAATAAAAGAAAACATCTCATGTAGCATGTGGATTTTGAATCAAAATTTGAAGTGACTAAAATATTCTAAGAGAGAGGTGAGGAAAGAAAGGATTTTAGACATGGGAAACAGCTGGTGGAAAAATGTTGCCATGGATTATGGAATGTATCTGCAGTCCTACCATACTGTGCCTTGAATTTAGAAAGAATTTAGGAGGATGGAGGACATTTCAAGTTCTCATAATTTCCCCCACAAAAGAGTTAAAATATCACCTTAGGGTGAACAAAGTGTAGGTGGATATAAATAAAAATAGGGGTATAACTGGAGTCTTCCTAGGATTATTTGAGAAAATCAGAAAAAAAAAATCCTAGGATGAGGTTTAGTCCTGTGAAGAGCAAGCAACTCCAGGTTAGGTCTAATTTTAACAAGAGGAGGCAAACCTTGGGGTTAATTGGTTTGAGAAGCTGCCTCAGCCCCAGCCATGGAAAATTTTACCCCTGGGATAGTTAGGGGAGTTGGGTGTGTTAGCCTGGGAAGATTAAGGATATTTCTCCTGACTATGAATGCCAGACCCAGTTGTGCTAGGAAGAGTGGTGGAGGTGAGAAGGAACCAGCACATGCCCAGGGAATGCAAAAGCAGTGGGACAGAAAGCCCCTGGCTGTGGGCACTTACAGGAGGTTAGAACTTTGGCTTTCATTCCAGACTAGAGGGGAAAACTGAAGATCTGGGGCAAGAGGCACCATTTCCCCAGGGCTAGAAGTTACTACAAATAATTAAGGTATTACTACCCCCCATCCCGCCCCCCAAAAAAAGCACAGGCAAAGGAGGAAGAATCCAACCATAGAAAGCTATTATGGGGATACAGATGATCAGGGTTCATCATGAGAGGAGAATATTGAAACAAAGAAACCACCAAAGAGTAACATCACATGGTCACCTGTCCAAAAAGAATAAATAGAAGATCTAAAACAAAAAAAACTTTAAAAATCAAATTACAGAGATGGAAGAAAAATAATAATCCAAGAAAAACAAGAAGGAAATGAAAAGAAATTCATCCAATCAGAAAAAGAGATCCAGAACCTTAAGAAATAAAATAACATCTTGAAAATGAGAATTGGGCAAAGTGAAGTTAGAAGACATCAAGAAATAATAAAACAAAATATGAATAATTTAAAGAGAAGGGGAGAAAGTGCTTTTTTTTTTTTTGCTTTTTGGAGGGCAATTGGGATTAAGTAACTTGCCCAAGGTCACACGGCTAGGTTTTTGGTTTGTTTGTGTGTGCGTTAAGTGTCTGAGGCCGGATCCGAACTCAGGTCCTTCTGACTCCAGGGCCAGCGCTCTACTCACTGCGCCATCTAGCCGCCCCAAAAGTGAAATATTTTATAAAAACAATAAATTTGGAGAATAGATCAAGGAGATAAAATATGAAAATAATCAGACTAACTGAATGTTACAATAAAAAATAATCTTGATACAATAATGCAAGAAATAAATAACATTTTTCTGAAGCATTAGAACAAGGGGGAAAAGAAGAAATAGAAAAAATCCATTCACCACCATTTAAAAGAGATACTTTGAGGAAAACTCATAGGAATATCATATCAAATTCCTAAACCCCTTGCTCAAGGAAAAAATTGATTATAAGGGATTCATAAGGACAGACTGTTTACTTTTTATATGTGTAAAATGTATGTCTAAGATTCTTATTAATAATTGGGTAGCTCATAAGAAAGATTGGGGTAAACCAGAGTATGATATGAATTCATAAAGTAAAACCATTTAGGAACAGCTAAAAAGAGTAATTATTTTATAAAAATTATTTTATATAAATGAGCAAAGATGGTCAATTCTCAATACAACATGTATTATTTAATATATAGGTTTTCTGGAAATAATTTTTTTTTCTATTTTGAATCCTCTCTTATGTTCTGCTATGCACATGGCATGCTTTTTTTTTCTTTCCAACTTTGTGCTTAAGTTCCAATATTTAAGTTTATGATATCTGTTTCTATACTCTATTCTTTATTTGTGATCTGGCATTTGAGTCTAACATATTTTTTTTAAAGAAAGCATTTAATAAATACTTGTTGAATGTTTACTGTAAACACTATATTTGCCATTTTATTATAGATGATAATAATATCCAGGAATATAATCTCAATGAAATCTTGAATTTATATTCTTTTAAATCTTTGAAATTATTTTTTTCCCTAATGTAAAAGTAAATGTGCGTTACATGGTGGTTCTCAGAGATCTGAATTAACTCTCCATATTGCCACATTCCATCTTGGGAAAATAATTCAATCAATAAACATTTATTAAGTACCTAGTATCTGCCAGTCACTGTACTAAGTATTAGGGATACAAAAAGAAGCAAAGGACAATCCATGCCTTCAAAGAACTTGCAGTCTAATTTGCAAATGATACTAGTTTGCTTGCATTATTTTTTCATTTGTTTATAATCACAGCTCACCAAATCCATCTAAATAACACTGGAAAGATGGTAGTAAAACTCAAAGCCTTAATTTATGTGTTTCAGAGTTCTTACTTATGACTGGTGTTGGTTGGTGTTGTTTTTGTTTTTTTGTTGGTTTGGGGTGTTGTTGTTGTTTGTTGTGTTTTTTTTGTTTTGGGGTTTTGTGGTTTGTTTGTTTTTTGGTTTGTGTTTTTTTGTTTTTTTTTTTTGTTTTTTTTTGTTTTTTTGTGTTTTTTGGTTGTTTGGGGTTGGTTTGGGGGTAAAGGCATTTTTATATCCCTTTTGCAAATAATTTCATATTAAAATCTCCATGCCTGGTTAACCTGTTTAATATTCAGGAATAAATCAATAGAGAAATATATAAATATTAATGTTTAATCTTGGTCATTAGTCACTACTTTCTACATGAAATCCAGAAACTATCTTCCAATACCTTGTATTTCCTTTGAAAAAACTGTGTACTATATTTGTATGTATTGTGTCCCCTGATACAATGTAAACAGCTTGAGTGCAGAAACTATTGCCTTTTTGTCTTTGTATCCCCAGCAGAGTGCCTGGAATATAGTAGGTGTTTAATAAATTCTTGTTGATTGATTAATTACCCTGAAGCTAATGGTGTCCTTAAAATATTCAAAAAGTACTATTTCCTTTGAAGCTCTTACTTAGAACGAGGCAAAGAACTGGGAGGGTAACATGTCTATAATTGCTGATACTGGGGAGGCTGAGACTAGTGGATTACTTGAGCTATGGAGCTGAGCTGCAGTAGGGCTTAAATCTATCAGATGTCTGTACTAATTTAGAGACACCAGTGGTGAGGCCCTGGGACTGGAGTAGCTACCAGGTTGCATAAAAAGGGGCAAACCAACTGAAAATGGAAAATGGCAGAAATCAAAGCAACTGTGTTGATCCGTAGTGGGATTAGACCGTAAGTGGTGCTGCTAGCTTGAGCAAGATAGAAAGCCCCAGTTTGGGGAAAAAAAGAAAAAAAGAGAATGTTTCAAATAATAATAAACACAATTTCCTAATGACCCTCATGCTTCACATTAAATTATTATGTTATAACCAAAAATATTTTTGTCTTAGAATTGACCTAAAAAAAAGAATTGACCTGATTCCCTTCTTGTGTCTTCTTACAGTTAGAAATTCAAGCCCCTCCTGGTACAATAGTTGGTTATGTTGTACAGAAGTGGGACCCTTTCCTGCCAACTTTTACAATTCAAAATGAAAGCAAAGAAGATATTTTGAAAATTGTGGGTCCCTATGCCACATGTGGCTGTTTTGGAGATGTTGACTTCGAGGTATGTTTCTTTGGGGAAAAAATTTTCATCTTAGATCCCAGTTTTGTATATGAGATTTTAACCTTTTAGAGGATGACACTTTGAAACATGTCTAACTATGTTAGGAATAAATATTTCTAAACAGTTATATAGGAATCTTGCTTTGAGTGAAAATTCTGATATTTTATTTTTTTTTCTTTTTTTTTTTAAGGTCACCAGATTGGTAATTCATTTGTTTTTATTTCAAAGTTCAAATTTAAGAACATGATAATTTTTTTTTCCTGTTCTTCCCTTCCCCTGAAACTACTTCCCCTTGCCTCTTCTACATGAGATAGTTTGCCCTACCCTGTCTCTCCCCATCTCCTCTTGCCACTTTCCTCCCTCACCTCTTGACTTCACCCCTTAAGAGTTATCCCTTCCTTGGGGCGGCTAGGTGGCGAAGTGAGCAGAGAGCCAGCCCCAGAGCCAGAAGGACCCGAGCCCAGATCCGGCCCCAGACACCCAACACACAAACAAAAACCCAGCCACGTGAACCTGGGCAAGTCACCCAACCCCAATTGCCCTCCAAAAAAAAAATAATCATCATCATCATCCCTTCCCATCAAATTCAACCTGTGCCCTCTATCCATGTATACCTGTGAACATATGCCATGTACCCTTCTTCAATTATTTTCATAATGAGAAAGGTTTCATCAAACACAGTTATTGTTTTTCCATGTAGGACTGTAAATAGTCCAACTTTGATAAGTTCCTTTTGATTTCTTTTCCTTGATTACCTTCTCAAGCATCTCTTGCTTCTTGTGTCTGAATGTCAAATTTTCTATTCAGCTCTGGTTTTTTCATCAAGAATGCTTGAAAGTCCTCTATTCCACTGAATGACCATATTTTCCCCTGAAACAAGATACTCAGTTTTGCTGGGTAGGTGACCCTTGGGTTCATTCCCAGCTCTTTTGCCCTCTGGAATATCATATTCCATGCCCTTCGATCCCTCAGTGTAGAAGCTGCCAGGTCCTGGGCTATTCTGATTGTGTTTCCACAATATTGAAATTGTTTCTTCCTGGCTGCTTGTAGTATTTTCTCCTTGATCTGGGGATTCTGGAACCTGGCTATAATATTCCTGGGAGTTTTCTTTTTGGGATCTTTTTCAGGAGGTGATCTGTGGATTCTTTCAACCTCTATTTTGCCCTCTGGGTCTAAAACATCAGGGCAGTTTTCCTTGAGAATTTCTTTAAGGATGATTTCTAGGTTCTTTCTTTGATCATGGCTTTCAGGTAGTCCAATAATTTTTAAATTATCTTTCCTGGATCTATTTTCCAGGTCAGTGGTTTTTCCCATGAGATATTTCACATTGCCTTCTATTCTTTCATTTGTTTGGATCTGTTTAATAGTATCTTGATTTCTCATAAAGTCACTAGCTTCCATTTGCTCCAGTCTAACTCTGAAGGAATGAATCTCCTCAGTGAGCTTTTGAGATTCTTTTTCCATCTGGCAAATTCGACTTTTTAAGGCATTCTTCTCCTCATTGCCTTTCTGAGCCTCTTTTGCCATTTGAGTTAGTCTATTTTTTAAGGTGTTATTTTCCTCAGTCAGGCTGTTGACTATCATTTCATACTTTTCTTGCATCTTTTTCATTTCTCTTCCCAAATTTTCCCCCACTTCTCTTATCTGCTTCTTAAGGTCCTCTATGGCCTGTAGCCAGCTTGTATTTTCATTTGGGGCTTTTGGTGCAGGAGTTCTGACCTCACAGTCTTCCTCCATGCTTTGAGCCTCTTTGCCCCTAAAATAGGAGTCCAATGTTGAACTCTTCTGTTTATTTTGTTTCATTTGCCTAGGCATATTGTCACTTAATTACTTGATTGGGGCTTGTTGCCACAGTCGGACTCTGCCACCAGACAGGGGAGCTTCTGCCCAAACGTGGGGTCTTCACAACTTCCCAGTTGGGTGGCCTCTGTAAAGCCTCCACCCACTCTGGCAAGTTGGATACCCACCCCAAACTTCCCCCCCAGACCACAATCCAGATCCAGGCAGTTTAAAGCAAAAGCGATTAACCCCCAGACTGATTGCTGGATCTTCCTACAGTTCGCAGACCAGGAGCTAGAGCCACTACTGACGCTGCAAAATGGCTTCTGTGCAGCTGTTTCTTCAGCAGCTTTTTGCCCCCAGGGGAGGAAGCCACGTGTTCCCCAAATACTGGTCCCAAAGTCCATAGGGCACTAACCTCTCACTTTGTCCCAGGCATATCTGTGCTGATAATTCTGGAATCGCCACTATTTCTGGTGTTCTGGAGTCCCTCCAGCCGGCTGAAGGCCCGGCAGCCCTGGGGCTAAAGCCTTGGACCTGGGCTCTGCTCTGTGGGCTGCGCTGTCGGTTCCCAGCGCGCTGTGCTGCCTGCTCTCAGAGCGCTGCGCTGGTGACTCCCTGTAGGGCTGCTGGCCTGTCCTCAGCAGGAGGTTAGCTTCTCTGTGCTGTTCTGTGGGTGCTGTGGCTCCAGAAGTTGTTCGGAGCTCCCTTTCACATTGTTTGAAATTTGTGTGGGGCAGAGCACATTGGAAATGCTGTTTCTACTCCGCCATCTTGGCTCCGCCCCCCCAAATTCTGATATTTTAAATATAATTCCCAATTTTTTTTTAAACAAATGCTTTATTAACTTCTGTTTTACCTCATTCATTTCCACCAGATTTTGAGTTACAATCATTTTCCCCCCATTATTCCCCTACCCAACCTCCCAGAATAGCAGTCCCGCAAGATATCACTTCCTCCAATCTGCTCTCTCCCATACCTTCTCCCATACCCCCATTGACTTTTCCATTAGAGGAAGGTGAGTCTTTGTGTCCCAATGCCTGCACATCTTATTTCCCTATTACAAGCAAAAGAGTATTAACAATAGTATTTATATATATCTGAAACATTTAATGTTACGACCTCAAATTTCAGATCCATTTCCTTCCTCCCTTGTCACCCATTCCCTCTTGGGAGATAAGTAATTCAGTATATGTTGTACATGTCTAGCTATGCAAAACATTATCATAGTAGATATATTGTACAAGGCTGCTTATAATTCCCTCCCACTCATCCCACCCCCCACCTGGTCCATTCCCCACATGATCCTGTCCCTCTTCTATAGGGGGTACCTCCAACCTCCCCTCACCCCAAGGATGCCCTCCCATCCATCATCCCTATAATTCCCAATTTTTTATTGATAGGAAGTCCTAGAATCAAGATTATTCACAAGCTTATTTTTAAATCAGCCTTGTTATTTGTATTCAAATTACAGTGGTCATTTCTAGAAGTCTGAGTTGTTATCAATTTTTCTTTCTTAGGTTGTGTTGGGGAGGGATGCAGGGAGAAAGGAATCATAGAATTTCTGAATAGGAAGGGAAAGTACTCAGGATCCATCTAATCGATCTCATACATGAAAGACCTATACAACATGCCAGAAACTCACAAGTAGTCCAGGCTTTGATTGAATACCTCTAATAAATTACATCCTGTAGTTTCCTAAGGAAGGGGTTTTTCTTCTATTTTTGTACAACTCAAATTGTTATGCAGGTGAATTGATAATTTATGAAATTATGAAACGAGGCAGTGAGTACCCAAAGACCATGACATCACCAGGAAATGGGACTGCAATCACAATTTAATAAGGCAAAAAGGGTGTATGGGCAAATAGAGAAAGTATAAAAGTAGGAAGAACAGAAGCAGACAGCATGGAGACAGAAATGGAATGGGGAGGGAAAATAGGCAGCAGGGAAGAGGACAGGGAAAGGCACAGATAATTATTCAAGTTACTATAGATTAGAGTTTGGAGCATTCAGTAGCTTGGCACCACTGGAGACAGAAGAGGGCTGGAGAGGGGTGGGGCTGGTGATTGAGGTCTCATTTTCATAGGTTTGTATGTGACTTCTAGGTTCCCTTGTGCAATATTACTTCCTGCTACTATCACTTTATATTGACTACTGATTAACTTACTGCTATGCTAGACCCTGGACCATACCTGTACAATGTAATATAGTATAAAAGTCTTGAGCTTAGAGTCAAGAGAGACTTAAATTGAAGCAGCTAGGTGGTACAGTGAATAGAGCACTGGCCCTGAAGTCAGGAGGACCTGAGTGCAAATCCAGACTCAGACACTTGACATTTAACTCGTGTGTGACTTTAGGCAAGTTACTTAACCCCAACTGACTTGCCTTCCCCCCTCCAAAAAAAAAAATGAGAGACTTGAATTTGAATCATAAGTCTTCCAGCACTTAGTCATGTGACCATGTCTATCTCTATAAGACACAATTTCTAAAACTGTAAAATATGTGGTACCTCCCCTGCAGGGTTTTATTAAGGATAAAAAGCAATAATGTATACAAAGTGCTTTATAAATTTAAAATAATATATAAATGTCTGTTATTAAAGTTAGTTTATTTAAACCTAAGCATACTTAATATCTCCTTTGTTTCATCTTATTAGTTTCTGCTTAATGCTCTAGCCTATTCAGATTTTTTGATTCTTATTATTTCTGCCAAGATATTACCTATTTTCTCTCCTTTATATCACTTGCAAAATTTATATGCCTCCCATGTGATAGGTAGTTCAGTGGATAGAATTCTATACTTAGCATCAGTAAGACCAGAGTTTGAATCTTGCCTCAGATGTACTTCCCAGTTTTATCACCCTGGCAAGTCATTTAGCCACTGATTCTCAGTTTCCTCATCTGAAAAAAAATGGCATCTATCTGGGAAGATCAAATGAGACAGTAGATATAGAGTGCTTTATAAAATGTAAAGGGACATGTAAATGTGGGCTATAATTATGATGATGATTATGATCATGACATATAATATAAAATAAGCTCTTTAAGGAGAATGTTTCACTATTGTCTTTATGTCACCTGCTGCTAGCATAGTGCCTGGCACATAGTAGGTGCTTAATAAATGTTTGTTGATTGACATACTACTATGTTTGAAAAACATAGGGCTGAAGGCAGAACCCTATGATACTCTTCTAGAGGGCCCATTTCTGGGTTCATATCAATCTAGTAATAAGAGTCCTTGGGCGTGATCATTCAACTAATACCACCTCCTACTAACTGTACTACCTATATGTTGCAAGATACTGTGGCCAGCACAGTTGGTGGGCTAGAGACAGTGAGAATAATGAGACGGGGTATAATCAATAGTCTGTTTATTACAGGACCATTTCATACAGAGCCAAAGATGCAATATGCTCACAGAGTTTATATGTCCCCCAACAGAAGATCTATGTGACCCGAAAGAATGTATACACCCCAAAGAATGCAGGCGATGTACAAGGACCCTCCCTTAATTTTGTTTACTATTTACCCTTGCTTAAGGTTACTTATTTATTAGGGTAATGTCATAGGACCATATCTGGAGGTATAAACAACAACAACAACAAAAGATTACATGCCCTCTTGATTATCTGCCCTATAACCTTGCAGGTAACTGTATAGTTCAGGGGAATATTCCTTTAGCAGGACCAAGGGACCCCAGAAGTTCTCATCATCCAAACAAGTTTATACATCCTCCTGCTTATCTACCCTGTAATCTTTCAGGTAATAATGTAGGGGAGGGGAACATTTCATTAGCAGAGCCAGGGGACTCCTGAAAGTTCTCTACATCAAGGCTCTGAAGAGCCCATCCTTAAAACCCAGGCACACTATGTCTATGGCTTTTCCCTGAGCATCTAATCCTATCACAAAAGGAAATGAAGTTATTTCAATCTGGTCTACTTTTGATGAACTCCTGTTGCCTCTCTGATCACTGCATTGCTTTCTGCTCACACACCATTCTTTTTCATAAATGTATCCTAAGATATTGGCAAGAAACAAAGTCAACCTTCTTGACCTGTGATCAGTAAGATGATAGGTGAACATCAGAATTTTTAATTGTTCTAATCTTGAAACACCTCTCCTAGGGGCAGCTAGGTGGCACAGTGAGTAGCGCGTCAGCCCTGGAGTCAGAAGGACCTGAGTTCGGATCCAGCCTCAGACACTTAACGAACACACAAACAAAAACCTAGCCATGTGACTTTGGGCAAGTTACTTAATCCCAATTGCCCTCCAAAAAAAAGCAACAACAACAACAAAAAGAAACACCTCTCCTAGTCTTCAGAATTTCCCCCCAAATTAAAAAACAAAACAAAACAAACAAAAAATACAGCCACAATCAAAACACTGAGTTTTTTTTTTTAACTGAATCATTTTGGCCTGGTGATTTGAACTTATTGAGCACAACTAGATACACTCACATCATTTCCTCCCTTACCTTGTATTTCAATTACCCGTTTACCATTTTGTTTTGTTTTCCTGGCTGAAAATCATTCTCCTTAGCTTTTGAACATATGCAAAATAGTTGAAAAAATATTCTTTCTATCATTTGTCATCACCATTCTCTCCAAAACAAGAAAAGATCATAACCTTTCCTTGATCTTCCTCTTGATCTCAACATACCTTAAAAAATAAAAAAAAAATCTTTACTTTTTCAAAAGTTTCATTACAAGCCTCATTCATTCTGATCCTTAGTGTCCCCACATTGTTCTGTAAGAATATAGGGTCATGTCATACTTAGATGTATTCACTTTTCTTTCTGACATGTGGAAAAGAGGAATGAGGGAAACCAGACTTCAGCCACAACCTGAGAAAGAGAACAATTCAATGAATGGTTCTTTTTTTTAAAATTAATTTATTAGTTTAGTTTCAGTTAACAAGTTTCAATTCCATAGTTCCTTCATTTTCAAATTTCCTTTACTTCCCTCCCCCCTCCCCACAGGACAGCATATAGTCCAGTATATGATCTGCAAATGCACAATGAATGGTTCTTGAGCTGAAGTATCTACCCTTAGTTTGATCCGGAGTCTAGTGTAAGGCACATCTGATGGCAAACTGACTTGAAATTGAGTGTAGCTACTAAAGGTTTCTGCATGACAAGCTGACCTCAAGGTCTGAAACCATATATCAGCCCCAAAATGTGGCTCTATCTCTAAGTCAGGATTTAGGATAAATAAATAAGTAAAATTAATTAGCCAATGTCTAGGAATAAAGGTGGGACTAATGATCATGAATAACACTTATGGAATAGAAATAACGGACATTTTAGAATAGGAAATAATATAATAACAAATTATATATAATGATTTTTTGAAACTTGCTCTAAAGACAGCTACTATATTATTTACTGCTTCCTCTGTAGTTTAATAAAATTAAATATATATGAATATAAACACATATACATGCATGTATATATATAAAACATGTGTATTTATAATTTTTAATGGGAACTACATGGCTAAAAATAGGAATCAGGCTGAGTACATAACTTACATATTAGACCAGTTATTTCTAGTAAAATTTCAACATCAAGTATTTGAGGGATAAATAGCAAACCTGAAAATCTAGGTTATTAAACCAATAGGTATAAAGGAATAAGAAACAACATGCCACCCTTTAGCCATGGACAAAATATGAAAAATGTAAAATCAAACTTCATTCTAAAATCCAAATGTTTCCAAGAAACTGTAGTGACTGTGTTTTCCAACCATTTGCCATCAAGGCCTTGCCATTAAGGACCTTGTTCTCAAAGGATGGGCATCTATGGTTAGTATAAAGAACAGAAGTAGTGCATTTGTAAGTACAAAGAGCCAGAGATTAGAAAAGTCAGAAATCAGTCAAAGATCTGAGGGGTCATCACTTGGGAGATTGCCAAATGGTCATCCAGAAGGATTTGAGCTAAATCGGGTTCAGGTGAATAAATGCTGGGGCAACCACAAGGAGATCTGAAGTGAGCAAGATCAAGGTACTGTTAAATCTAGGGCATTATGCTTTGCTCACCTTCCAGGAAGACCACCTACTTAATTCAGCTCTATAAACTGAAGTTGTTACTGAGGGCTATGATGAACAGTATCTTACAAGCAAAAAGGATTGAAATTTCCCATTGATAAATATTTTTTTTATGAACTTTATAGAATAATCACTTTTTAAATCTTTATAAGGTGCCCAGTAGACTCGCCAGTGCTAATGGATAAATGGGAATGGGGGAAGGGGAAAAGTCT
This sequence comes from Gymnobelideus leadbeateri, assembly GCA_011680675.1. Classification (NCBI taxonomy): domain Eukaryota; kingdom Metazoa; phylum Chordata; class Mammalia; order Diprotodontia; family Petauridae; genus Gymnobelideus; species Gymnobelideus leadbeateri. The sequence goes on along the minus strand of WOXC01009878.1, from coordinate 567,779 downwards.
TTTCATAGGTGTTTTTTTTCTTTCTTGGTAGAAAAGACTTTAGAAATAATATAGTCCAATCCTCTCAAATCATGGATGAGGAAATCAAGACATTGACAGTTTGCCTTGGCTTCACAGTATGCTTTTTTACTTCCTTCTCTTTTTTCTTGACTTTATCCAAGTAGTAATATCCTATGATTAAACAACCCATATTTACTAACAGAAAATTTTTTTAGAAGTTTCCAAATGGTTTTTTATTTCATTATTCTCATTTAAAAAAAACAAAAACAAAAAAAAACCAAACAAACAAAAAAACCCACAATTGATTTCCACAGGTGAAAACCATTAATGAAAAGATAACAATTGGGAAGATTTCAAAGTATTGGTCAGGATTTGTAAATGATGTCTTCACAAATGCTGATAACTTTGGGATACACGTTCCTGCAGATCTAGATGTGAAAATCAAAGCTGCTCTGATTGGAGCCTGTTTTCTCTTTGTAAGTATAACCAGGTCTCTTTTTTAAACCGCATGAAGTATAGTAGGCCATATTTGTTTCTTGTCTAGACACTTTCTAATGGTTGTCTAATCCTATGGAAATTATTTAACCATTCAGTGTCAGGCAACTCTAAGACAAAAACAAAACATACGAAAAAGTATACAACAGTTGATCTAAATCATAGAAATCCCTGATTTGGAATCTCTCACAAATAGAAGTGATTATTTTCAATGAGATGTTCTAGATAAAGAAATGGTCTCAGAGTCAGGTAAACCTATGTTCAAATCCTATTCTGACACGAATGTGTTTCTGGGCAAGTCCCCTCACCTCTCAGTGTCCCTAGGCAACTATAATTGGTAGATCAGTTGCCTCTCTGCATTGGTAGAGGGAGTTTCCTCTTAGGGCATTTATCACAGTAATGAAATCAATAATCCAGAGTACCCTGCACCCAAAAAAATCACAAATTTATTTTTTAGTTTTATTTGGACAAAGTATTAGGTGGCTGAGTTAATTTGTTGCCCACAATATTCTCCATGCTAAACAGAAGACATCACAACCTTTGTTACACACTACCTAATTACAAAGTAACAAAAGCTGTGGTGAAAAACCAAGCCTCCCCTAAGCAAGCTTCTCTTGTTGGGCCCCAAGTGAGGCCCCTTAAGGACAATTAAAGATCTTCAAATTCCCTTACCATTATACAAGCCTTAGGAATTTATAGGATTGGGGCGGGGGGAGCATAACAAGTAATCTACCTACAAAAAATAGAGTGAGTTTGGACCTCATTGTTTGTTGGGCATTTGTGAGCATGTGTGAGCTCCTGGTATATCAATCTGTAAATCAGCTTTCCTTCCCAACCCTAATTATGTTGAGATAAATTTTGGGTTTTTTGAAATTAACAAAACAGGAATCAAGAACTGAATCTTAAAAGCTGTTCTCACAGGTCCTGTTTTAGCCTCTTCAAAATAATCTGATGATTATTCAGTGAATTTCCTTAATGGTCACTATAATTCAAAAAATTCTTCCAAGTTATCTTAACTCTTTCTGGCAAATTTTTACATAATTCTAGTTCTTGTGGGCAAAAGCAAAGCAGTGGAAGTAAGTCTGGATTCAGATACAACGAATCTTAGAGTTGAAAAAGATCTCAGTAACCAGACAGCTCAATCAATAGCAGCACAAGATTTCCTTTGCATACATTCGACCCAACCATTGGCCATTGAGTTGTCGTTGGAAGATATCACGTGAGAGGAATGTTCTATTTTATATCAAAGAGGTAGCTCCAAATATTAGGAAGCTTTTCCTCCCACAAGCCTGAACCTGTCTCTCTGCAACTACCAACAGTTTTCCCTATTTCTACTCTTCTGGGCTACTAGAAATAGCTGGCATTCAGATGGTGCTATATTTGCAAGTTCTTAGTATGCAGTGTCTCATTTGAGACCAACAACAACAACAATCAGACACCCCCTGTGAATTACAGCACTGTGGGTATAATTATTGTCTGTGTAGACAAAGAAACTGAGACTCAAAGAATTCAAGTGATTTGCCCATGTAAATGTTAAATTCTGAATTCAAATCCAGGTTCCTCATAAGTTTCAGTCTAGCACTCTTCTCACTACACCATGCTACCCTGCCTAGGTCTAATCCTTTAACAGGACAGCCTTTCCATACGCGAAGATAGCTATCATGTCAGCCCCAAGTCTTTCCTCCTCTAGGCTAAACATCCCTAGTTCTTCAGCCCATGCCCATATGGTTTGAATTGAAGCCTTTCACCATACTGGACATGCTGCTAATTAATTAATTAATCTAACTAATTAATGCTCTTCCAAAGAATATACACTTAGAAATGAACACAGTACTCCTCATGGGACCTGACCCCTGGACTGTTTGCCTTTCTTAAGGGTCTAGATTCCAGTTATGGCCCTGTTATTTTACTGCTTGTGTGACCTTGGCAAGTCACTTGTGAAAGGACTGATTAGGTGATTTGTATGGTTACCTCTTCTAGCTCTAAATGCAATCATTCCTAAATTTTAGTGTTAACACAAGTTACCTTTGAACAAAATAGAACAGAGCTTCTCAATGAATGCTGTCCTGAGCACCCTTATGTTATAATCTTAGCCCAAGATTCATGACAAGGGCTGCTTCATTTTTACCTTTAATTCCTACCACATAGTATGTAATAAGCACTCACTGAATTCATGGTCACTGGAAGGTGATACCCTCAGATAACCTTCATCTGCTGTCTATACATTGTACGTGCCCAATTACATGTACAATAAGCCATTCAAAGCACTTAAAACAGTGTCTGGGACATATTAGGTGGGCACTTAATAAATGCTTGTTCCCTCCCTCCTACTCCCCTCTCATGAACATGTTGTCTCCTCTATTAGAATGTAAGCTCCCTGAGGACAAGGACTATTTTTTTTGCCTTTTTCTCTGTTCTTGGTTCTTAGCAGAGTGCCTGGAATATAATAAATGCTTAATAAACATTAAATGCTTGATGTCCAACGGAAATAACCTCATTAAAGGTTACACACACACACACACACACACACACACACACACACACACATATTGTATATATTTATATATTTTCAGAAAAGTAGAAAGGAAATTCCTATTCACATATTTCACCTGACCTTTGCTGAATTAATTTGTCAATCCACACAACCATTTAGGGAATACTTTATTCACTGGAAGGATCTCACTATCTCTCTTTTCTTTCTTTACTTTGTTACCTTAATTTTTATAACCATATATAGAAAAGAGAGTGTGACACAGTAGGTAAAATGCTGAGCTTGAAGGCAGGAAAACCCGAGTTCACATCTTACTTCTGACGCTCATTAACTCTGTGACCCTGGCAAGTAAAAATTTTGATGTTCCTCAGGAAACTCTTGGGTTTGGTATCAGACAATATGGATTTAAACCCTGGTTCTGCCATTAATGACCTGAATGGCCTGGAACAAGGTGGTAACCCTCTCTGGACCTTAGTTTCCCATCTATCAAATAAGGAAATTGGACCAAATGATCTGTAGGGTCCTTTCCAACAGTAGATCTATGACTCTATTGTAGATTGGTTGTGCTCTGTCTTTTTGGTGCCCAGAGTTCCAATATTCTATTTTCCATAATAATCATTGAATCATAGATCTAAAAGCTGGAACGGACCCTAATGGTACTGTCATCCAACTATCTCATTTTACAAATAAAGAAACTGAGTCTAAGGTAGATTAAATTCCCTGCATGAGGGCACACAGTTGAGATGAGAATCAAGCACAGTAAAGATATAGACTCAGGTCCTGTCACAGGATCAGCAGTCTTTCTATTGAAATAAGAGACCTTTCCTCTGTCAAACCCCTTGCATATATTCCCAAAACTAGTTTTCAAATATATTTAGGGCAGCACATTCTTGTAGACAGATCAGATAAGCTTAGAATCAGCCCATAAACTTTTTTTCCACATGAAAAATGAGGTATATGTGATGTCATGGGCTTCCACATTTGGTTTGATGGCAAGAATTTCCATTTTTCTCACATAAAAGGCACGTCTAATGTGAGAAATTACACCTGACAAAATGTAACCCAATGCACAGTTCTGTTAGCTAGTCCAGGAAGTCGTATTTGACACTTGCAAGGAGAAATAACTGAAAACAAGAGCAAACACCTCCACAATGCCTGGACCATTCAGATATGTATTCCTAATTACTCACAGGGCATAGAGATACTTACAACTTTCCGATTTCCTGCTGTATAGCTATCTCGGCTAAATGACACTTTGCTGGAAAACCACTGGGAAATATAATTGCTTCACACAATCAAAGCTTACACGTCAAGTGTTTGATCTTAATTGTTGCCTTTTTGTATCTTCCTTCATATTCACAGTTTATTTATTTGTAGGACTTTATGTTCTTTGAACATTCACTGGCTGGACTGTAACAAGCAAGATTATAGGAACAATAAAATATGCAGACCATATTTCAGTAAGTAAAAAGTGACTTTAAATGATCCTCTTCCCTTTGAAGATGTACACATTTGACACTGGTTAATTCTTTCTTTCATTTTCTTCTAGAGATCCCGTGGGCTCAGCATTTCATTTCTGATATGCCTGGATATCAGCTTTCTTTCTTTTTTTAAAAGAAAATATTAATTATAGCATTTATTAAAATATAACTAAACAAAGTAATTAAGTACTTGTGTGAGTGTCTGTATGTGTGTGTATGTGTGGTGGTTTCTGGCCTGAGCACAAGGTTGCTTTGAAATCTGGCCATTCTTCTTTTTTCTCTTTTGATGTTATGGCATGAAAGATGAGAGCTCAGGCTTGCAGCATCACTGATGAAAATTCAATGTTTAGAGAATACTTTGAAGTTTTTCTGGTACTGGGACTGGTTACTAATCAAAAGAGTACTGTTCCCACCCCACTTTTTTCAAACATAGTTTCTTCTGTTTTTGTTTTTCCTGATCACTATTGAGTTGTTTGTATTTTTTCAATCAAGGGTTAAAACTAGGATAAATACATATTGAAATATGGAGTGTAGAAAGCAGAGCTAATCACTTTCTTCTTTGGCTTAACAGAGATTTGTTCCAAAGCAAAGCTCAAATTTACAAATCAAACCGTGCTGAAAACATCTCCCCAGGTATTCAAATATTTGCTTATTTTCGTATCTCTGGGTTACTATAACACTGCCAAGGAGGAGCACTTGCAAAGTGAATGACCAATGAAAACTCATAAGCTTGATAAGAAGGGGAAAAAATTGGAACTGTCCAAAGGGTGAATGCACTGCCTCTTGAGGTCCCTCTGAGGGTAAGATGCATCAGAGTTCTTCAAACAAAGCCTGGATGGCCATCTGTCAGGTATAGTGTAGAGGGGAATACTATTCAGGGATTGGTTAGACAAAATAGCCTTTGAGGTCCCTTCCAACTCTGTGGTTCCACGATCTTCAGGACATGAAAGAAAAATCACATTAAGCAAAAGGGGAAATCTAGATAACAATAAACAAGGCAAAGTAAAATGCCCTCCAGGTTAACTTACCCTTAATTGATAACTATGTTTCTATCTCAAGATACTCATCTATTCTACTTTGACAGCATCCCTAACAGGAGCATTTCATGCCAAATGTCGATTTCTCTTGTCTGGAATCAGTGACCCTAGGTGCCCCATAAGATTGGTAATGAATGTGGAGATTCCTTTAGTTTCACTTTAAGCATTTACATAACTTCTAGAGAGATTCAACTGCATATGAAACTTGAATTGGAATGTTAACTGTATAACTTGCAACCAACTAACAAGGGTTGTTCCAAAAGCTGAACTGTAGTCCTTTTTTTTTTTTTTTTTTACAATTTGTCTACAAATAACAATGTTAGCCTGGGTTGGTTGAGGTTGTTATTTTTAGGACTTTTGCCTGCCCACTCTGTTTTGGATATATGCAGAGATAGACTGGGTTTATACCTAGGATATTATGACCTCTAACAACAAGGGTTAAACTCCTTTACTCAATCTCTTTGACTCTTTACTCCACTATGCCAGAGTCTAAATGAAAGTTACTTAACTTAGGTTCAGTTCATTTCTGGGATCTCCCCAAAAGAGGGAGAAAAGTTACTCAGTGCCCAACATAAATCATGTATGGGGCAAGTATTTATTTCCTCCACAAAAAAAAAAGAAATGCTAAGTGTAAAAATTCAAAACTATGCATTGACAGAGATTTAAAACAGGATTCAGAAGCAAATTAGTATTGTGCTCTCCCAGTAGACTGAGAAGTAAAAAAATATTTCACGATACAGCTTGAGAGAATCCTGAATGAGCATTTTAGCTTTCACCTTAGCACTGGGTCAGGAAGAGGTTATATACTTGTAGTGGCAGGACAGATGGCAATATATCTGCAATAGGTAGGCATTGGTGTCTAGGTGGATGGCTGTATGGGATATTACCATTATACGTATCAATAAGAATGACATGGGGGGGGGGAGAAAGGAAAATAAAGGAGGGAGGGAGGAGGGAAGGAAGGAAGGAAGGAAGGAAGGAAGGAAGGAAGGAAGGAAGGAAGGAAGAGAGAAAAATATCAAATAACAATCAGATGTTGTTAATAGTGTCCTTGTTCACATACAAGTGAAATTGTGGGACATTTTAAACATTTTACACTTCAAGAAATGAATCCATTCTTCTGATTTTCACAGGAAGTAAAATTCAAGAAACTATTGTCCTCAGATATCTAAATACAAATGCATAAAGTATAGCTAATAAAGTGAACTAGATAACATAATAAAAGAAACCAAACTGAACCTCACAGGCATTACTGATATTTGATAGAATGGGACCCTACTTCTGAATATGACTTTGAAGGAGTATACATTATTTAAAAGGAAAAGGATAGTTAAAACTAGGTGTATGAGAAAATCCAACAACCAGAAAGGTAGAAAATGGTGGGAAGCATTTGGCTGCAGAGTGAAAGAAGCAGAAGTAGACATGTTATTGTTATCAGAGTATAATGAAGAGTCCCCTGAGCAGAAGAACTGGGGAGGGCATGAGGAGTTCTGGAAACATCACAAGCTTGGGGTTTTACAGAATAGTGACGTTGATCTTCATATATCTGAATACCTGCTGGAGCTGTCTGCCAAAAATAAATCACCTAATAATTTACTGAATTGTTCTTATTTTTAATTAAGTTTATCCTTCTAAAGTAAAGGTTCTTAACCTAGAGTCCATGAAGTTTTTGTATATCTATACATTTATCTCAATGTATATATTTCAGTGACTTTAAATATAGTTTTCTTTGTTACCTTATATATTTTCTTCACATTTTAAAACATTATTCTGAGAAGTCCATAGGCTTCATGAGATGGACAGAGGGATCCATGACATAAAAAAAGTTTAATAAAAACCCCAACCCTGTTCTAAAGGTAATGAACCAATAAATAGACAATTTTATTTTAGATCCGATTTTCACCAAAAAAAGAAATTACCAAAATAAGAATGATATGAATTTAAAACTTGACATCTGTGATAGAACAGAAAAAAGCTAGCTATTTAACATTATTGTTAAGAAAGTATATTTCAAAAACCCTGACATAGAAAAATGGCAAGTGCAAAAGTGGTATGTCAGTAAGTAATGAGTAATAAAAGCTTTCAAGAATAAAAATTTCAAGACACAAGAGTACCCATTGTGATGAGAAAGAAAGGGAAGTACCTAAAGAGATGAATGTGCATGCATAGGGACCTCCTTGACCAATTTAGATTGTTAAAAGGCATGCTCAGAAAGAAAAGCTAAACAAATCCATTTAATGAAGGGTGACCCCAAAGTGCATCATAGTCGTGTAACAATACTGTCAGTAGTGCTAAAATTCAGAGGATGTTGGAGAGGAAAGCTAAGTATGAAAAGGGGGGTGGTTATAGGGTCTAAAAAAAAAAACTACATTGTGAAATTAGGAAGACCAAAACCCTAAGCAAGTTATTTAACTTCTCCTGCCTTCATCTGTAAAATTAGGATATTAATGGCACCTCTCTGACAATGCTTCTGTGAGAAACAAATAATATGTAAAACATGAGCCCCTATCTCAATCCTAACTATCAAAGAAGAAATGGTCTTAGGGTGACTATGAACGGTATGATGATAGTAGGTGATTTCATCCTCATCTTCATCCCTTCCCTTTTGCTCAGAATGTACTTGACTCCTAATCAAACCTATTGTCAACAATCACCCTATACATGCCAGAGATCCTGGTGGTAAAAGGTCTAGTGTCTACAGCTTTCTCTTCTGGCCAGGATTCTAAAAGTGACCATATTAACAGATGATCTCAAAGTACCAACAATTTCCTATACAATTTTTAGTGAACTTTGCCAAAAATTGGAACTGATTTGTACCTAGAGAAGTACTTTATATTACTGATTTGACATATTTTCACTGTCATTTGATGTAATAGAGGACACATAAAGGTCAGACTCATATTCTAGTTTGTTTCCTTTGATACGAATCGATCGTCTAAATACTTCATAAATCAATTTTCAAGCTTGTCTGTGAAGGAATGCAAAAGTTACTTGATCATCCTGTCCTAAATGCTCAGAGTTGGCAATAAATGTATGACTGTAATAACACTGGCATTCTCTCATTTTTATATAATTAGGACATTGCCTTTCTCCATTCTTTTGCTTTAAGGAAGAATTACAGATGGATTTACAAGTGAATTTTACTAAACTTTCAAGGAACACAATCCCAATACCATATTTGAAAGAAATAGGTAAAGGAGTCCTACTCAAATTCCTTTTATGATATAAATTTGGTTTTTATACCTAAACCAGGGAGAGAAAAGTATAGACTAATTTCCTTAATGAATATTGATGAAAATTTTTAAAAGAAAATATTAGCAAAGAGATTACATCAACATACCACAAAGATCATATACTATGACTAGGAGGGCTTTATACAGGAATGTAGGACTTGTTCACAAAACTCAATTGAAACAGAAAAGACCTTTGACAAAATACAACACCCATTCTTATTAAAAACAATAGGAAGCATAGGAATCAATGGGATATTTTTTAGATGATAAGTAGTTTTTATCTAAAACCAAGATTAAATATTATATGTAACAGGGGATAAGATCAGGAATAAAACACAGATATCTATTATCACTGCTATTATTCAATTTTGTACTAGAATGCTAGCTATAGAAATAAAATAAGGAAAAGAAACCAAAGAAATAAAGATAGGCAATGAAGAAATGAATCTACCACTCTTTGTAGATGATATGATGATATATTTAGAGAACCCTAGAGAATAAACTAAAACACTAATTATAGTATAATTATAATAAACACTAATTATAATATAATAATCTACAATGCAAGCAAAGATTTAGAAAATAAAATGAACCCACATAAATCATCAGCATTTCTTTATGCTACCAATAAAACACAGTAGAAAGAGACAGAAAGAGAAAATCAATTCAAAATGATGACAGACAATATAAAATACTTGATGGTCTACTGGCTGAGACAAACTCAGGGATTATATGAATACAATTATAAAACACTTTCCACAGAAATAAAGACAGATCTAAACAATTGTGGAAATATTTTATATTGCTCTCCAAAAATGGTTGGTTCAATTCACAGTCCCACCAACAATGAATTAGTATCCCAATGTTTCTATTTCCCCTTCAACATTTGTCAATTTGCCATTCAATCATTTTAATAGTTCATAGATAATCAAGCCAATGTAATAAAATGATAATTCCACCAAACATAATTTAATTATTCAATGCCATAACAATCAAACAACCCAAGAATTATTATATGGAGATAGAAAAAATAGTAAAAAGAAATTCATTTGGAAGAACAATTCCAGAAATATACATATTTATATATGTATTATGTATGTGTGTACATATATGTGTATATATATGTACATATATATGTATATTACAAGGGTAATCATAAAAACAATTTGGTACTGGTTAAGAAATAGTGTATCAGGGGGCGGAGCCAAGATGGCGGAGTAGAAACAGCGCTTCCAAGCCTCTCTGCCCCCAGATTCCCCACAAACTATGTAAAAAAGGACTGTGAACAACTTCTGGAGCCCCAGCACCCACAGAACGACACAGAGAAGCTAACCTCCCGCTGAGGACAGCCCAGCAGCCCTGCAGGAAGGAGCAGCGCAGCGGTCTGGGAGCCGGCAACGCGCAGAGCGCAGAGCACAGGAGCCGAGCTGAGCCGAGCCCAGGTGCACGTGAGCCGAGGTTTTAGCCCCAGGGCGGCAGGGCCAGCAGCCTGCTGGAGGAACCCCAGGAGCTGTGGCGATTCCAGAATTATCAACATAGACATGCCTAGGACAAAGTAAGAGGTTAGTGTCCTATGGACTTTGGGACCTGTATTTGGGGAATCTGTCAGCTCCCTCCCCTGGGGGCTAGAAGCCGCTGAGGAGACACGCCATTTTGTAGTTTTCAGACGCAGCTCTGGCTCCCAGCCTACAAATCGTGGGGAGATCCAGCGATCAGTCTTGGGGGGTAATCGCTCTTCCTTTAACCTCCCTGGATCTGGATTGTGATCTAGGGTGGAAGCTGTGGGTGGGTTTACAGCTTGCCAGAAACGAAAGTTGCCCCCCCCACACGTTCGGGACGAAAATTCCTCTAGCTGGCCTTAAAGCCATAGTGTGGCAACAAGCCCAAAAGTCAAGCAATTAAGTGGCAACATGCCAAGGCAAAGGAAACAGAAAAATGCAACCCTAGACTCCTATTTTGGGGGCATAGAGCAGGAAAAGGACTGTGAGGTCAGAAGTCCTGCTCCAGAAGCCCCAGGGGAAAACATGAGCGGGTTGCAGGCCATAGAGGACCTGAAGAAGGACTTTAAAAATCAAATAAGAGAAGTGGAGGAAAAATTGGAAAGAGAAATGAGAAGGATGCAGGAAAAGTATGAAATGAGGGTCAACAGCCTGACTGAGGAAAACAACACCTTAAAAAATAGACTAGCTCAAATGGCAAAGGAGGCCCAAAAGGGCAATGAGGAGAATGCCTGAAAAAGTCAAATTTGCCAGATGGAAAAAGAATCTCAAAAGTTCACTGAGGAGATTCATTCCTTCAGAGTTAGACTGGAACAAATGGAAGCTAGTGACTTTATGAGAAATCAAGATGCTGTTAAGCAGATCCAAACTAATGAAAGATTAGAAGGCAATGTGAAATATCTCATGGGAAAAACCACTGACCTGGAGAATAGATCCAGGAGAGACAATTTAAAAATTATTGGACTACCTGAAAGCCATGATGAAAGAAAGAACCTAGAAATCACCTTTCAAGAAATTCTCAAGGAAAACTGCCCTGATGTTTTAGATCCAGAGGGCAAAATAGAGGTTGAAAGAATCCACCGATCACCTCCTGGAAAAGATCCCAAAAAGAAAACTCCCAGAAATATTATAGCCAGGTTCCAGAATCCCCAGATCAAGGAGAAAATACTACAAGCAGCCAGGAAGAAACAATTTCAATATTGTGGAAACACAATTAGAATAGCCCAGGACCTGGCAGCTTCTACACTGAGGGATCGAAGGGCATGGAATATGTTATTCCAGAGGGCAAAAGAACTGGAAATGAACCCAAGGGTCACCTACCCAGCAAAACTGAGTATTTTGTTTCAGGGGAAAATATGGTCATTCAGTGGAATAGGGGACTTTCAAGCATTCTTGAGGAAAAAACCAGAATTGAATAGAAAATTTGACATCCAGACACAAGAGGGAAGAGATGCCTGAGAAGGTAATCAGGGAAAAGAAATCAAAAGGAACTTATCAAAGTTGAACTATTTACCTTCCTATATGGAAAAGCAATAACTGTGACTGATGATATCTTTCTCACTATGAAAATAATGGAAGAAGGGGGTGTGGTCATATGAATACATATGTGAATGTGTGTGTATATGGTTACAGTTATATATGGATAGAGGGCATAGGTTGAATTTGTTGGGAAGGGAGAATACTCAAAGGATGAAATTATGAGGTGAGAGAGGAAAGTGGCAAGAGGAGATGGGGAGAGACATGGTAGGGTAAACTATCTCATGTAGGGGAAGTGGTTGCAAAGGAGGGGGAGAATAAGGAAGGCTAGAAAGGCAAAACCACATTCACATTGAATTTGGTTCAGGGAGAAAATGACATACATACTAAATGGGATATCTCAACCTGCAGCAGGATAGCGGGTAGGGGGATGAGAGGAGGGATGATGGATGGGAGGGCATCCTTGGGGGGAGGGGAGGTTGGAAGTACCCACTATAGAAGAGGAACAGGATCATGTAGGGAATGGACCAGGTGGGGGGTGGGATGAGTGGGAGGGAATTATAAGCAGCCTTGTACAATATATCTACTATGATAATGTTTTGCATAGCTAGACATGTACAACATATACTGAATTACTTATCTCCCAAGAGGGAATGGGTGATAAGGGAGGAAGGAAATGGATCTGAAATTCGAGGTCATAACATTAAATGTCTCTGTTTATTAAAAAAAAAAGAAATAGTGTATCAGTGGAATAAACTAGTAAATGACCACAATAATCTAGTATTTGATAAAACCAAAGATTTAAGCTTTGGGAGTAAGAACTCACCATTTGACCAAAAAGAAAAAAAATTGCTGAGAAAACTAGAAAGCAATTTGACAGAAACTGAGCATGCACCAACATCTCACATCAAAAACCAAGATAAGGTAAAAAATGGATAAATGATTTAGACATAAAGGGTGACATCATATGCAAATTAAGAAAGCATGGAAAAATATATCTATCCAATCTCTGGGCAAGGGAAGAGTTTATGACCAAACAAAACATAGAAAGCATCACAGAATATAAAATGTTTAATTTTAATTATATGAATTTAAAAAAAGGTTTTGCACAAATAAAACTAATGCAACCAAAATCAGAAGCAAAACAGAAAACCTGGAAAAAAAATTACAGCAAATTTCTCTGATAAAGGCCTCATTTCTCAAGTATGAAAGGAACTGAGTCTAATTTATAAAAATCAGAGCCATTCCCCATTTGATAAATGGTCAAAGGTATGATTAGCCAGTTTTCAGATGAAATCAAAGCTATCAATAGTCACATAAAATGCTCTCAATCACTATTGATTAGAGAAATACCAATTGAAATAGCTCTGAGATATTACCTCACACCTAACAGATTAACTAACATAACAGAAAAGGAAAATGACTAATTCTGAAGGAAACATGGAAAAATTAGGACACCAATGTACTGGTAGTAGATCTGTGAACTAGTCTAACAACTCAAGAACAATTTGGAAGATGCCCAAAGCGTTATACAAAACTGTGCATACCCTTGACCCAGCAATATCACTGCTATCCTTAAAGATATTTTTAAAAGGGCAAAGGGACTATTTGTACCAAAATATATGACAACTTTTTTTGTGGTAGCAAATAATTGAAAATTGAGGGGTGTTAATAAATTCAGAGCTAAAGAAGTTGTGGTATATGATTGTAACGGAATATTATTGTGATATAAGAAATGTGAACAGGATGGTTTCAGAAAAACCTGGGAAGACTTATATGAATTGGTGAAAAATGAAGTGAACAGAAGCAGGAGAATATTGTACATATATTATTGGTAAACACATAACAAAATAGTTAAAATTATTTTTTAAAAAAGAGAATAACTTAATTTTATTGATTACGCAGACTCTCACTTGTTTTAGACTGGCTTTTTGTCTAAAATCATGTCAAAGGTAAAACCTAAGCATCTCGAGAACTTACAATGGATTTTTCCATGCCAGCTAGTATGTTGCCTAATGATACCAAAACTGTACTGACCTGCAAATAATTTCCTATCTCCCCTTGTAAATAGCTATTAAGTTTGTTAAAACTATTTATATGTGGGATGATGTTTTGCATTTGAATACCCCTATGTTACAAATATCTTATATATAACTAATGTAAATATCTTATTAATAACTAAATTAAATCACTACATAAATTTTTACTTGGAGTGTATTTGTTTAAATAAATTTTAAAATATATAAATATGTTCTAAGTTTATTTTACCTATTCATCATACTATCAACCATTTTACAATAGACTAAATTTTACCTAGTTGCAATATAATTGGCTGCATCTTTTTTTTTCTTTCCCTAATTCTCCCCATTAGAAATAATTTGGGAGGGGGCAGGCAGAGCCAAGATGGTGGAGGAGAAAAAGGACTTCCATGTGGCTCCTGCTTCCTCCTCCTCCAATTCATGTAAAAAATGACTGTAAACAAACTGTGGAGCTGCAGAACCCACAAAATGACAAAGAGGAGCTAACCTCCTTTTGAACACAGCCCAGCAGGGCAGCAGGAAGGGACCAGCACAACACTCTGAGAGATGAGTCCAGTGCCTTGTGAGACAGAGGTTTTAGCCTCAGAGAGGCCACAACCAGCCACTTGCTGGAGGGACTTCAGATCACCAGCAGCTGTGGCAGTTTCCAGAATTATCAACCCATAGATGCTAAGGACAAAGTGAGAAGTTAGTGCAGTGTGGAATTTGGGATCTGGTAGTTTGGGAGTGTGGTCTAGCCTTTGCCCCCTGGAGGGAGAAGTAGGTGAGGTATAGTAGCTGTGCAGCCACAGCCACATGGCTGCTTCAAAGCTCCTGGCCTGCAGATTGTAGGGGGATCAAGTGACCAGTCTGAGGAGTAATCACTCTTGCTTTAACCTGCTTTAATCTGTATGACTGTCTGGGGGGGTGGGGTGGTCCTGGGATGCGTGACCAGTTTGCCAGAGCATGTGGAGGCTTCAGAGAGGACAGCCAACTAATAGCTTCAGCAACTGAGAAAACCCCCCGCTATTTGGGACAAAGCTCCCCTCTCTGGTAGCAGAGTTCTACTGTGGCAAAAAGCTCAAAAGTCAAGTAATTGTGTGTCAACATGAGCAAGCAAAGGAAGCAAAGCAAGCACAGCAATCTGGATTTACACTCCTATTTTGGGGACAAAAAGTATCAAAGCATGGAACAGGAGGAAGACAATGAAGTCGGAACTCCTGCACCAAAAGCTTCCAAGAAAATTATGAGCTGATTACAGACCATAAAGGAGCTTAAAAAGGATTTTGAAAATCAAATAAGAGAAGTGGAGGAAAACTTGGGAAGAGAGATGAGAATGATGCAAGAAAATTATGAAATGAGTGTCAACAACCTGACTAAAGAAAATAACACCTTAAAAAATAGACTAACTCAAACAGCAAAAGAGGCTCAAAAAGCCAATGAGGAAAAAATTTCCTTAAAAAGCCAAATTTGCCAAATGGAAAAAGATTCTGAAAAGATCATTGAAGAGAATCATTCTTTCAGAATTAGATTGGAGCAAATGGAAGCTAGTGACTATGAGAAATCAAGATACTATGAAACAGATCCAAACAAATGAAAAAATAGAAGGCAATGTAAAATATCTCATTGGAAAAACCACTGACTTGGAAAATAGATCCAGGAGAGATAATTTAAAAACTATTGGACTACCTGAAAGCTGTGATCAAAAAAAGAACCTGGAAATCATCCTTCAAAAAATTCTCAAGGAAATTTGCCCTGATGTTTTAGAATCAGAGGGCAAAAGAGGTTGGAAGAATCTACTGATACCCTCCTGAAAAAGATCTCCAAAAGAAAACTCCTAGGAATATTATAGACAGGTTATGGAGTTCTTAGATCAAGGAAAAAATATTACAACAGCAAAATATTACAAGAAACAATTTGAATATTGTGGAAACACAATCAGGATAACACAGGACCTGGCAGCTTCTACACTGAGTGATCAAAGGGTTTGGAATATGATATTCCAGAGGTCAGAGGAGCTGGGATTAAAACCAAGAATTACCTACCCAGCAAAACAGAGTATCATGCTTCAGGGGAAAATATGGTCATTCAATGGAATAGAGGACTTTCAAACATTCATGATGAAAAACCAGAGTTGAATAGAAAATTTGACATTCAGATACAAGAAGCAAGAGAAACATGAGAAGGTAAACAGGGAAAAGAAATCATAAGGAACTTATCAAAGTTGAACTATTTACATTCCTACATGGAAAAACCATAATTATAACTGATAAAACTTTTCTCAGTATGTGAATAGTTGAAGGGAATAGAAATGTATAAACATCTATGTACACATACATATATATGTCTATATAGGAAGGTATATGGGCATATTAATACATATGTGAGTTTGTGCATGTATGTGTATAGATATATATAGACAGAGGGCACAGGACCAATTGAATAGGTAGGGATGATACTTAATAGGTGAAATTAAGAAATAAGAAAGTGATATAATGAGAGGAGATGGGGAGAGACAAAATGGGGTAAATTATCTCATATAGAAGAGGCAAGGGAAAACTGTTACAATGGAAGGGAAGAACAGGAAAGCAAAAGGGAATGAGTCAACTTTATTCTCATTGAATTTGGCTTAAGGAAGGAATGACATACACACTAAATAGGGTATCTTACCCTACAGGAGAATGGGGGGAAGGAGATGAGACGAAGGGAGGGCAGGCTGGGGTGGGGGAGGGAAGTTGGAAGCACCCACTTTTGAAAAGGGACAGGATCAAAGTAAAGAATAGAATAAGTGGGGAGTGGGGTGGGATAGGATGGAGGTAAATATAGTCAGCCTTTCACAATATATCCAACATGGAAAGCTATTGCATAGCTACACATGTACAACCTATATTGAACTGCATATCTTCCCAGTAAGGGTGGGTGACAAGGAAGGAAGGGAAAGAATCTGGAATTCAAAGCTTTAAAATCAAATGTTTAAATATACATATATATATATAATTTTACATGTAACCGGGAAATAAGATATACAGGCACTGAGGCAAAGAGATCCACCATATCCTACTGGAAAGTCGGAGCTTGGATGGGGGAAGATATGGGAGAGAGCAGATTGGGAGAGGGGATATTCAGTGGGATCACTCTTTTAGGGTGGAGGGTAGGGGAAAATTGGGGAGAAAATTTGTAACTCAAAATCTTGTGGAAATGAATGATGCAAACTAAAAATAAAATTTAATCCAAAAAAAAGAAATAATTTTGACTACCTACAACCTGGCAGAGCAATTTGTAACTCTATTATGCAAATTCTATTTTATTTTGTGGCTACTAAATAATTGTTGCATATTCCTATAAAGTATTACATATTATCTGTGGAACATCTGCTCCTATATTGCAGGCTTTATGCATATAGGAACTGTATCTAAACTTTCTAGTTACTCAAGTACCTAATTATATGAATGATGACTATATCTTTCTTGAGTTCTAGACCCTCAGATTTTAAAATTTTTACTAGTTATCTATCCTTGATGATGATTTCTATTCATTTTTAAAGTACTCCAGCAGAACTTTAAATTCAATATATTCAAAATAAACTTAACATTTGTCTCCTAATATGAGATTTAGGGGAAAAATCAAGAGTCAATATATTCTTTGCAGTCCAGTGTGTGAGGGAATGAAATCTTTCTGTCATCTTCCCTATCTTTACCAATAACACCATTCAGCCACACTCACAATACTTTAACATTATTTTTGTCTCCTTTTTCTGATAGAGCCCACAATTGATCAGTAAATAAGACCTATTGATTATACCTAAACTAATAGCTCCAGAGTTTATCTCTCTGTCCTTTCATGAAAGAAACAAGAGAAAGTAATGAGATTAGCTTGGCTAGACCATAGTGCACTGATGAGATAAGACTGAAATGAAATGAAATGAAATTGCCAATACATGAGTGTCCTTGAATGACAAAAAGTTAGAATTTCATTGGTGCATAATAAGAAGCCACCAAAGGTTTTTAATCAGAAAGTGATGAATTGGGAGGCAAAGTAGAAGCAATGAGAGAATTTATGAGGCTATTGTAGTTATTTAGACAGATAATAGCAGAATGTAAGTTCAATTGGATTTAAGCAAAGAACAAAGAAATGTTAGTCCTTCTATACTCTTCCCTATTTAGAATATATCTGAAATACTGATTTCTATTATGAGGAATACATTTTAGGAAGGCCACTGATTCTTGGGTTGAGCTTCTAAAAAGAAGTTTCCAGCATGGTACAAGGTCTCTAATTCATACCACATGGTGATATGTTGAAGGAAGTGGGAATATTTATCCTAAGTGTTCATAGCAACTATTTTCAAGCATTTGAAGTATTGTTGTGCAAAAGATAAATTAGACTTAATTCTCTTTTTACAAAGAAGATTAGGAACAATAATAGGTTGGAATTCTATAAAGCAAATTTAAGCTTGATGTTAGAAAATATGAACTTCCTGGGGCGGCTAGGTGGCGCAGTGAGTAGAGCGTCGGCCCTGGAGTCAGAAGGACCTGAGTTCGGATCCGGCCTCAGACACTTAATGCACACACAAACAAAAACCTAGCCGTGTGACCTTGGGCAAGTTACTTAACCCCAATTGCCCTCCAAAAAGCAAAAAAAAAAAAAAAAGAAAAGAAAAGAAAAGAAAATATGAACTTCCTAATTATCATAGCTATCCAAAAGTGGAATAATTACCTTAAAGACTGGTCTCCTCATTAAAAGTCTTCAGACAGACAGTTGTTGACCACTAATAAGATATGTGCAAAAAGAGAATCTTTTAAAAATATAATTGATTTAGATAGTCACTGAAGTCCCTCTCAACTATGAAATCCTGTGATTTTGAAATCTTCATGGATAAAAATAGATACTTGTGGAAAGACTATATGAGACTGAAAAAAAAGGAGAGACTCGAATAAAATGATGAAATGTTATAGAGTGAAGGAAAGCAAGAGAAATTACTGCAGTAAAGGGTGATTCAGTAAAACTAAACATTCAGAAAAGACAATAAACCTAATCACATGACGTTTCAGGATGGTTTTTGGAAAGAAAAGAAAGAACTGGCATCTAGAAGATTAAAAAAATGAAAAGTAGAACAGAAAAAGGAATACATGAGACTCAAAAAGTTAGAACATTTGAAAGAAGATCTTACTAAAACCAGGAATTACTGAAGGTAGAGAATGACTTAAGTTAAAGATTACAATCAACAACAAAAAAGAAAAAAAAACTATAAAGAGTCTTGAGTTTTCTATAAACTAAAACAGTGGAGCTAGATGCCAATACTTAGCAAGACAACTTGAGCGTTATTGTTCTCCTAGAACAAATATTAAGAAACAGACTTGGAAAACCAAATTCCAGGAAATCATGCAAGAAAAGTGGCCAGAAGTGTTGAGAAGAGCAAGTAAAATGTAGACCAATAGAATCCACAGGACAGCGTTAAAGTATATAACTACCCCATAAATGAGCTCCTGTAGCAATAAAATATCCTTACAAATAACCAGGAAAAAGAAAATCACATATTTGAATCACATAGAATTGTTTGACTAGGATGGGATAGGAAAGAAGGAATTGAAATGTATATATGAAAACATTATCAACTAAACACTGGACATTTCCACCTAAATATCTTTAAGCTTTAGAACTTTAACACATCTAAGAGAACTCATTGTCATGTACTTCAAAGCTCCCTGTTTTTATCAAGGGTGCAACCAATTTTTTCTAGTCTATTTAGTGACCTGAGAATAATTCTTGATTCTTTCCTCTCCATTCCCACCTTGTATATGAATTTCACAATCAAACCTTGTTAATTTTACCACCACACAATCGCTCAATCTGTACTTTCTCTCCAATTACATTACTACCATGTGATTTTTTTTTCAGTTAAGTCTCTCATTACCTTTCTCCTGTACTATTGCATTAAACTATTATTTGTTCTTCCATTCAAATATTTTCTCTATTCTTCTACTCTTTCTCTATTTAACTGTCAAATTGATACTCTTCAAGTATGCATTTTTCCATTTTACTACCATGCTCAAGAATCATCATTGGTTCCATATTGTCTTTAATATTAAATAGAAGCTCCTTAGTCTGGGTTTTAAAGCCAGTCACAATCTGGTATCAGGATATCTCCTTCTTAACCCTTTCACAGCAAGCACCCTAGCATACCCAGGATGGCTATTAGTACAGGATATTTGATCTTTTCTAAAGGAAAGCAACTTTAAAGTGTTCAACAACCTTATTATAATTACAGATAGATAGATGGATAGATAGATATTCACTTAGTTCCCTTAGTTCAGGGGAAAATCAGCACCCTGAACTTCAGAGAAAATAAAAACTAATTAGAAACAAAAAATACAGACAGAGAAAATAGCACAAATCAGCAGATAGGGCTTCAAGCTGTCTGACCAAAGCTATACATGCAGTTATCAGAGTTAGAAGCAGCAACATCTGCATTTTCAAAGTCAGGGGCCTCCTTAATGGCTATCCAGAATCTCTCTGGCTATATCACTTGAACACTTCCCATGAGTAAGCCCCAAAGCAAAAATGTTAACCTCAGAGTATATATACCCCTTCTTCAGAGTCAGAGCGCATCACAATCCCTGTGATCCACTGCCTAATTACAAAGGAATAAAAGATGTGGGCCTTCTTAAAAAAACAAACCTCCCAGGGGCTCACTTTGAGAAGTGTTGTGTGATTTGACCAGATGAGACTCTGGGCAGCCATTGAGAGCCCCCAGGCTTTGAAAACCCAGATGTTGATGCTTCCCTCTCCAGTAACTGTGATTTTGGTATTGATAATCATTGGACAGTTTGGAAGTCTGTCTGTTTGATCTGTGTATACTCTGAAGTTCGGGGTGCTGACCTTTTCCCCTTGAACTAGGTAAATGATATATGTTTGTTTGATTAAAGTAACCTTAACCCCCCCAAAAACACAAAACAAAACAAACCTCCCTTATGCAATCTTCTCTTGTTGGGCTCCAAGTGAGAACTATTAATGGGTGGGGAAGGTCTTTGACTCCCATTAACATTACATCCCCTTACACATATACTTTGTACTTCAGTCAAACTGACCTAATTACCATTTCCTATACACTATATTTCATCTTATATCTCCATGCCCTCACATATAAACTATCACTCATTCCTGGAAAGATATTCTTTCTTACCTATATCTCATCATCACCAGTATGAGTATCATTGTCATGATCATCATCTTCATCATCATCTTCTTCTTCTTCTTCTTCTTTCTTCTTCTTCTCCTTCTCCTTCTTCTTCTTCTCCTTCTTCTTCTCCTCCTTCTTCTCCTCCTCCTTCTCCTTCTTCTTCTCTTCCTCCTCTTCTTCCTCCTCATTCTCTTCTTTATGATCATAATTATTATTGGAATTTGCATCTACTTTCAAACATTATTTCTGGTACCACCTCAAATAGGAGGCCTTTTCCTAGCTCCTATTTCTTGCCTTCCCTAGAGATTTCTTTACATTTACTTTATATACATTTTGCATTTATTTAAGCTTCTTCCTGAAGCCAAAGGTCATTTTTAAAGAAACTTATTCCCATCACATCATATGGCTACAAGTTATAGAACTCTAAATTTTCTGAAAAAATGTAGTTTAGGATCATACAAAAAGCAACAGAGAGTTGCTTGGGGCCTTAAGCATGTTGCAACACATTACAAACAAGATCTTGCAAAGAAGTTATCTCAAGGATGTCATCAGAAAGTTCATGAGCACAAATAAATATGGATAAGTCATATAGTAAAAGCATAAAATAGTATAGACATGGGTAGTGTCTGTGTAATGTTAAGAGAATTAAAAAGACTTCAGTACATCAGTGGATCTCTTCCTACGAACTTATGGAGAAATGAATGAGAGAGGAACAGGATAAGTAAACATGAATGAATTATAATCAGGACCATTGGAGAAAATAACCGTATTTATAAGATCAAAGATAATTCAAATATTGATTTAAAAGTGCATATGTTTTCCCCCAGTAGTAAGGGAAAGGATTATCTTATTGTTATATCATATCACTAATTTCTTCATACTGCTTTGAATGTAGTAAATGCTCATAATTTTTAAAAATTGAAATATGCATAGGTACATAGCACCAATATTAAATTATAAAAGTTACGCCAGTACAAGTATCTATACATATATACCTCCATATATGTATACATACATCTCCATACACATATGTACGTATACACATATATGCATGTGTATACATAAACAAGCATCTCGGCTCCTGCTGAGAGTTACCTATCCCCCCACTTTTTCTTAGTGAGCAGGGAGTCTTGAGTAGGGATGTTATTATAAGTCATTCCTTCCAGATGAGGATCTTAACTCAAAATTTAATGTAAAGAAAGTAAAGAAATCTACAACTTCTATTTCTCATTGCTGTTAACAAAAGTCCAGGCATATCGGATTATAAAGAGAAGAGGTCGTTTTGAGACTATCAGTCTCCTCCTGGAGAGAATAAGCAAATTACATTGCCTCGGTTTCTTAATAATAATTCATGAAAACTTGTTTTTAATACTTTCTATATAGATTTTCATGTTCCCATGAGATGAATCACTAGACAAGTTTTGTTTTGTCTTAAACTGAAAAAAAGGGGTATACTAATTAAGGGACAGAAATTGGATTGAATGAGATTGAGGAATGAGTCAATGCTAAAGTGGTAGAGGCATATATATGTAATGGTAATGGAATTTGATCCCCATAGTGGGATGGACTTGTTGATGTGATGAGGGGGCTTAACTGGGAAGAGCTGGTGCCCTGTTTAGGGAGAGGCCCAAGCTGAGTGAGGCCAGAAGAACTTTTGGGAGCATTATTGTGGAGCCAGAGAGAGAGGGAGGGAGAGCTGCCAAGAACGAGGATGCTGGGAGAGAGAATTGACAGGGGCCAGAGATGCTGAGAGGGAGAGAGAGAGAACTGCCAGCTGAAGCTGCCTGGACTGCTGAGAGCCAGTTGGAGCTGCCCAGGACTTTTGAGAACTGCCACCCAGAACTGCTGAAAACTGGGGAGGTATGACTGTGGTGCTGGTATTTTGTCTTTCTGTTTTGATGTTACTTTGTCAGAGTTGTTTGTTGATAGAGGCCTCAGACATTGTTGGGCCTAAATTGATTTCATAGGCAGGTGAATTGAAGAGGATGCTAGCAATGTGCCTAAATGTTGTGTTGTCTTTGTTAAGCTTTGTCATCCCAGGAACAGAAACTGCTGAGAACTTGCCTTGGGTCAAGATGAAGAAGAGATTTCTCCTTGGGTATTGGATGCTGTGATGATATTGTAACCTAGTTGTGACCTAGAGGTGAATGGCCTTTTTGCTTTCCTCTACCTCTTGAGAGTATGCTTAGTGGTGATGGGTTGTATTGTAATTCAGTTGTGATCCAGGGGTATAAAAGTTTTGACTTTTGTACTTTGTGACTGACCAAATGAATGTACTTTGTTTATGACTGGAAACTAATCTCCTCTTTGAGAAGAAAGAAGACTTTGTGATTGACCAAATGAATGTACTACCCAGGGGCAGAGTACTTTGACTTTTTTCTTTGTGATTGACCTGAGAATTTACTAAATGATTGAGTTACTCTGTATTTTGATTTTCTCTTTTCTGTGAAAATTTTGCCTTAATTTGTTACTGAATATATGGGGAGTTACTATGCTTATAATCAGAACAGGAAAGTTGCTTTTGCTTGGCATTTCACTATGTAAATAACTTTATCATGAAGTCTGGAATGGTAACTCATTGAAATAGTAGGATCAAAGAAAAAAATTGCTTAAAACTGTGGACACTTAAACATTATTTTTATGGTGCATGAAATGAAACCAGAAGAAAATGAGAAGCTGAAGAAGTATAAGAGGTGTTTGAGCAGGGCCAGTATGAAATGGCTAGATCTTTTCCATGGTACATGTTGATGTCCACTGCAATGAAAAAACATGTGGGCTGGAGCTAGTTCTGGTAGAATAATATGAAGTATTGTCTAAACCTGCGAAAGGTCAGAGACTGTGTCAGGCATGCCATGGGTAAATAGAATATTCAATGCTGAGAGAGGGTCAGTCAGAAAACATACCCACTGACCAAGAGAAAATAGTCAACAGTAGTAGTCAATGAAAGGGGAGGAAGCAACCATTAATCAAAGTGAAATTAAGTACTGACAAAAGTTCAATTCAAAACAGAATTAGGATATGTGTCTATGCTTGGGTTGAATTTTCCCCAAATTATGTTTAGTGAATTGAAAAACTGTGTGCCCTAAAAAGGATATGTGAGACCATGGTTACTAAAGTACTATTTTATTGTTTCTTCATGTTCTCAAAGTGGCCCAGGACTTTCAAAGGTTTCACCATAAGAGTGCAAAGTCTGAGAAGTCCAGCCTAACTGAAATACCTTAATTTGTTAATGGGCTATGGTTCCAAGGAGATCCATCAGAAAGCTGACTATTTAGTGATGAATTTGTAGATCACAGAAATTCATGAATGCATTAGCTAGGCTCTGATGTCTATTCCAGTTTAGTTAATGCTTACAACAACAAAAATACATAACTTTTGAAGTATTGAATTAATGTAGAATTAGCCTTATACTAGTCTTCCTTCTTCTAGGTGACTGAATGGGATCAAGTTTTGTCCATTTAACAGCAGGAAGAGTTGGATATTAAAATAAAGGTCCTAGAGAAATGACAGAGAAGAGGATTTCAAGTTATCCTTACCAAAGAGGAGATTTATTTCTTCCTATGACATCACCAACATTAAATACCACTTCAACTGATAAAAAAAAAACCTACCAAAAGCAATGAATTGGTGGTAATTTTGCATTGTTCATGATTTTTTTCAGATTTAAGAAAGATTACAGAACTGAAGGAACCAGAATTCATCTCAAAGATATGTTGTTTTGCATGACTGTATAATGTTCTTGATTGCTGAAAGTTTTACTGAAAATAATCTGCCACTCTTGCTAGAAATTATTGTGAAAGCTAACAAAGTTATATGGGAAAATGTATAGGAACCAATTCACATGAACATGTTACAGCTCATATTTTCCAACAATGCACCTGATTGAGAAACCAAGCATATGATCTGTGAATGACACATTCTGCTTAACTCTCTTATGCTATAGGTGGCAGCAATGCTCCATATTAGAACATTTTTGCTTTGAAACTATCTCAGCACAATTCTGAAAATACAAGTTCATAGTAAATCTCCATTTGGTTTCTTGCTATAATTTGGAAAGGAAGAAAGTCAGATATCATTTAGTCATTTTTGACATTCAGAATCTTATTGGATATGAAATGGAGGATTGTATCAGCACACAGAATCAACAACTCTTAGACTTGCCCTAGAACTTAGTAGCCATGCAGTCCAACTTACCACGTCACCTTTGTGTTTGGAATTATTAGGCAGAATAGCCTTAACAAACATTTTAAAACATCTACTATGTACAAAGCACTGTACCAGATGTTAAGGGAAATATAAAATGTTGATCAGAATTAATCCCTAAACTCATCTTTTGTTTTGGATGAGAGTCAAAACAAATTCCTAGAAATATAATATTACATGATAAAGTGCATTAGAGAGTTATAAAACAAAGTCCTAAAGAGGAAAGAGATGTGAAGGAGGGCTTCCTGGGAGAAATGCCATTTGAAGTGGACATTAATGAGCCAATAGGAAGGAAACGAGGGGAAAAGAAGAAGAAAGGTATTCTAGGGATTTGGAACAATGGGGAAAACTCAGGAAGATATGAATATATTGTTTGTTTGTAATAATCAAAGAGTAGTCTGGTTTGACTGGAGAGAAAAATGAAATGTAAGAACAAGTTTGGAAGGCAGGATAGAATAAAATTCTAGAGGACTTGGCATGTGAGGCTAAGAAATTTGAGCTTTACTTAGTAGAAATAGAGAACCACTGAAGTTGTATAGCTGTTTTAGCAGAAGAATGTTATGACCAAGTAGATGTATAAAAAAGATTTTTCTTGCAAATATATATTGGATGGACTAGACAAGAAGAGGAGAAACTGTTCTATAGTTTGACATATACACACTATAAGGAGTCTATTATATAGTGAGGAAACATGATAGCTAGTGAATAGAGAGCCATCCTCTATTAAGGAGGATATAGTTTTAAGTCCTGCCTCTGACATGTACTAACTGTGTAACCCTATGTGAGTTGAGTATTAAGTGCCCCCAAGCAACTCTGAGATTACAAATTGCATAGCATTGCCCATCTACACTGGAAGAGGGAATTTCCTTTCTTGGAACTACCCACACCAATGAAACAATAGATCCAAACCTAGATATGGATTATACAGTTTTGGGGGAGAGAAGCATGATGAGTAATGAATAAACTGAGAATGAGTAAGAAAGGTATTGTGAAGATGGAATCAATAGCACTTAGCAACTGAATATTAGGAGGGAAAAGAGCCAAAGATGAACCTAAGGTTATTAACATGGGGATTAGGTGAAGAGTGGAGTCAATGACAAGAATAGTTAAGTTGGAGAAAGAACAGGTGGAGGTGGAATGACAATGTGGTCAGTATTACATTCAATTCTGGGAACCACATTTTAGGAAGGACATCGATCAGTCTGAATTTCCAGAAGAGGACAACCAGAATGATGAAGAGTTTCTAGAGGATGTAATAGGAAAATTTGTTAAAGGACCAAGGAAGTTTAGTAGCAAGAAGACTAGACTTTAGCAGCACATGACAGCTAGATTAATTATTTAATGGAATTCCATGTGGAAGAAAGATTAAATTTATTTTGCTTAGTCCCATAAGGCAAAACCAGAAATAACAGGCAAAAGTTGGAGTAATGCAAATTTGTTCAATATCATATAAAACCTCCCATGAGTTAAGAGTGGAATAGGACCTGGTAGAGTTCTGCTTACTTATCATGTCAGAAAGTCCAAAAATATTATAAAGTGCCTACTATGTTCCAGGCACTGAGTGATCTTATGCATGTATCTTAGCCTTTATATGACCATAATTGGGAAAAAGTTTGACTGAGAGAATCTGAATCACAGACTCTAATAACTTGAAAGAATCAATATCTAGTCCTACCTACACCTTAAAGGAATGCCAACAATAACAAACCCAATAGATGGTTATCTGTCTGTACTAGAAGAACTCCAAGGGGAGATAGACTCACAGCCTTTCTAGGTGGCCCATTCTACTTTTCAAGAATTCTATTCTTTTAGAAATTTTTTTCCCTGATAACCAAGCCTAAATAAGTCTCTTTGCAGCTTCTACCAATTGTTCTGAAAAAAAAAATAGAATAAAACAGTTGGTAAAAATATCCCTCTGAAACCTAGGAATGGACTCTCCAAACAACAGAGAGGGTCCATGGGGAGAGTGGGCTCAAAATGAATGTATAGTGATAGTGAGGTATATGTATAGAGAACACACAGCAAAGGAAAACTTCCCAATTCATGAGTGGGAGGAATCCTTTGAAATTCATGAAGTTCCCTTGAGTTTCTCCTTAAGTGTTACTCTATGCCCTGAGGATCAGTAACTTTTTAGAGTTCAGAGATAGCACTTTCCTTTTCCATTAGAAATCACATTTTCTCAAGTGAACATTTTTTTTCTTAATAGTATTTTTTCCAATTACATTTAAGGATAGTTTTCAACATTCACTTTTATAAGATTTTGAGTTCCAAATTTTTTCTCCCTCACTCCCTTCTTCCCTCCCCTACAGTCTGTAATATAAGCTATACGTATACAGTCATATTGAACATATTTCCACATTCCTTCATAAAAGAAGAATCTGAACAAAAGGGGAAAACCATGAGAGAAAAAGAAAAAGAGAGAAAATAGTGTGCTACAATCTTCATTCAGACTCCATAGTTCTTTCTCTGGATGTGGATAGCATATTCCATCTTGAATCTTTTGTAACTGTCTTAGATCATTGCAATGCTAAGAGGAGTTAAATCTATCAGAGTTGGTCATCACATAGGGTTGCTGTTACTGTGTACAATGTTCTCCTGGTACTGTTCAATTCACTCAGCATCAGTTCATATAAGTCTTTCCAGGTTTTTCTGAAATCTGCCTGTTCATCATTTCTTATAGAACAATAGTAGTATTACATTACATTCACATATCAGGTGACCATGTTTCCACTGTACACCTATTTCCTTTGCAGTCAACATCTACTTCTCTGTGGCCATTGCTCCTGCTGAAATTCAGCTCCAACTATTAATATGACCTGTCATAAGACATCTGGGTGGTCTGACCCCATAATGTCTTCTGGACATTTCTATTCCCATCATTCAACAAAGATCAGAAAATAATAGATTCAAAGAGGAAGAGACAGGTATATATGCACACAGTCACCATGACTGGATTTGAGATTCATTGACTTACTCTCAGGATAAGCTACAAGTAGTCCCACAAAGGTAAGAGAAAGATGAATAAATACCTACCAAGTTGCAGTTAATCAGTTCCTACATTGTCAGTTATTTTTGATTCCTAGCTAATTAGAAGATTTTTCATCATGATACAGTGTAAGCTCCTCAGTCACACATAAACAGAAACCTATTCTCCCCACCTCAAAGATTCCACATGGTCATTTGAAATGTAACAAAGCTGAGGATATCTGAATATTATTTCAAGAGCCTCATATGTTACCCCACCCCCATTACATAAGGATATTCATAGAACCATCAATTCATATCTGGAAAGGAATTTAGAGGTCATCTTATCCAAACATGTCATTTCACAGATTAGTCAATTTTGGCTCAGAAAGGTTAACTTGCCCAGGTTCACACAGGTAATAAATAACAGAACTGGGGCTTGAAACAACCTCTTCTGACAATAGAACCAGGACTCCTTCTACTCTATCAACTGCACCTGAACTCAATTACTTTCACCTTTATGCGACTTCTAACATACATTACAGAAAAATGTATTATCAAAGTATATTCATTATTGAAATATAGAAATAATCATACTCAGCATTTATATAGCACTTCAGGTTTGCAGAGCACTTTGATTCTAACAGAAACCCTATAAAATACATACCATTATTATCCACATTTTTTGTTATTTTGTCAATTAGTCTTGACTGACTCTTCATGATTCCATTTGGGATTTCCTTTGTAAAGATATTAGTCATTTCCTTCTCCAGCTTATTTTACAGATGAAGAAACTGAGGCAAACAGGGTTAAGTAACTTTCCCAAGGTCACACAGCTAAGTAAGTATCTGAGGCCTGATTTGAACTCAGGTCCTCCTGATTCCAGCGCCAACACTCCATCCACTACACCAAGACTGAGGAAGGTGAAATGACTTGCCCAGGGTTCCAAAACTACTGAGTATCTGAGGCAGGATTTGAAGTCATGTATTCCTTGTTCCAAAAACAGCTCTCTATCCACTACAGAACTTAGTGGCCATATTTTTTTTTTTCAAATACACATCAATAGGGGTGGCTAGGTAGCACAGTGAATAGAGCACTGGCTCTGGAGTCAGGAGGACCTGGGTTCAAATCCGGCCTCAGACACTTAATACAAAAACTAGCCATGTGACCTTGGGCAAGTCAACTCCAATTGCCCTGCCTTCCCCCCTCAAAAAAAAAAAAGCGTTGGACCTAGGTCCCCCCCCCCAAAAAAAAATAAAACAAATAAATACACACCAACTTTTGTACACTTTTGCCTTATAAAACTCTTTTCAGTAATGTTTGGTAATTAATAGGTGAAAAACCTGAACTATAATGCTAGTACTTTACTTTTTTTCATTTGGCATATAAAACAAATGCCTAGAAGGACACACATATTGTTTTATATATGAATGATTCGGGTTTTAAGAGTTTTAGAGGCAGTATCTGCAAAGGCCACAAGAGGGAACTGTTACTCCATGAAAATGAAGGACCTTTGCGTAAAGCAAGAGGCAATGCTGTGAATTTTGCTGGAGGTGCAATTTAATGGAGTTATTGCTATGGAAAATGAGGTAGGGAGAATACTAAGCTTTCAGTGACAAATGTTGAGAATATTTAGCCTTCTGTAGAGAGTTAGTTTACTAAGTCTCAGGGTCTTGGTAAACACCAAATGGACATTTTCCGAATCAGAATCACATTGGGCTGTGTGTACCTTTTATAGTTGTATGAGCTTAATGAGCCTCTTTATCTCCCTCCTTTCTCTATAGGTATCTCCAGATCTTTCTCTTCCTCCCCTCCTTATATCCTCTCTCTCTCTCTCTTTCTACGTCCCTCCCTTTCTCCCTCCCTCCTTCCTTTCTCTCTCTCAGTTATTCTCCCTCTTCTTCTGCTTCCTTTCACTTGACATTAAATCATCATTCAGGAAGCAATAACTCTTATCAATCACCCTAAAAATGACATTAACTATTTTCCTGTGATGAAGGTTGCTTTTAAGCAATATCCAATTCAATTTAATGATAGTTATATTTATATAGCACTTAATATGTGCCAAGCATTGAGCTAAGTATTCTTTACAAATATTGTATCATTTGATCCTCAAAACAACACTGGAAGGTAGATGGTGTTTTTGCCCTCATTTTATAGATGAGGAAATTGAGGCAAACAGGTTGAATGACTTACTAAGGTTGACACAGAGTTCTTACTGACTCGGGGCCCAGTGCTTTATTCAGTGTACCACCTACATGTCCAATATAATTTAATAGCTATTTATTAAATTCCTACAATGTGCTTCCAATGGCAGCTAGGTGATGAAATGGATAGAGCACTGGACTTGGAATCAGGAAGACTCATTTTCAGGAGTTCAAATGCAGCCTAGGACACTTACTAGTAGTGTGACCCTGGGCAAGTCACTTAATCCTGTTTGCCTCCGTTTCCTCATCTGTAAAAGGAGCTAGAGAAAGAAATAGCAAAAAAACAACAACAACAAAAAAGAAAAACAAAAACAAAAAAACAGGGTCACAAAGAATCAGACAGGACTGAAGCAACCAAACAAGAACCATGTGCCCTACTTTGTGCTAAGTGCTAGGGATAAGGATAAATATGAGGAAGCCTTTACCATTAAGGATCTTACATTTTAATGAGTGCTTAATGTGAAGCTGGAATGCTGAGCTTAAAAGCCATGGCCCTAAGTACTAATTCTAACTCTGCTTCCTACCTGGCTGACCTTCCTCATCTGTCAAATTAGGTAGTTGCTCTAGATGACCTCTAAGATATGTCTCCATTTCTAGATCTTTGTATCTATGACGTTTGGTGATAATAAAATTATATTCTTAAATTGAGAACAATGCAACGTAATGACCAGGGAGCTGTCCTCAGAGAGAGGAAGATGTGTCAAGTCCTACCTTTGATACATACCAACTGTATGACTCAGATCAAGTTATTTAATCTTTCATTGCCCCAAGCAGCTATTTAAGGCTACAAACTTCATGACAAGTGCCAATCTGTTTTGGCAGGAAGAGAGTCTTGTTAAAAGCTCCCTATTATGTGTAAGTCAAGATAGCACCTTGTGATGTCACTGATCCTCTTTGAAAATGAAGGATGAATAACAAGGATATGTCAATGAAATCACAGGTCCAGTAAAATATTTTAAAGCATATTAAAGTATATTACTTTTATATTTTGCTCTCAATTGATGCTGTCTATTCGGCAATAATGAATAACATTAAAAAAAAAAGATTTCACACTCCTATTTTGTAAGGTTTAGAACCAATTTTTATGATGATAGCAACCATATCATTTATCAAAATTTATATGCATTACTTTCCTATCTCTTTAATTTTATTGTTCAGACTAGTGAATTAGACTTTGATAAGATTACATCATAATTCATTTATATTTATGTTTTCTTAATTTTCCACCATATGAAATTTCACATTTCAAATAAAGAATTATCACATACAAGAGATGAACAATTAGGGGAGGCTATGTGGCACAGTAAGTGTCGGCCCTGGAGTCGGGAGGACCCGGGATCGGTTCCGGCCTCAGAAAATGAGCACCCACACAAAAATAGTGACTGGCCATATAACCTTGAGCAAGTTACTTAACCTCAATTGCATTAAAAAAAAAAAGAACAATGAGACTCCACAATTAATTTTAGCATAGCTAAAATGTGATTCCATTTAAAACATCAACAAAATATTCCAGGAACAAATCTCTTTTATCAAAAAAGTAGAGTTGAAATTTTATTGCTAAATGATCAATCATTTGTGCAACATATTTAATATTAAGAAATTTACATAGCAAAAATAAATTATCAAAATTATGCAAAATTAAAAGTTCTGCAGAGGTCAGAAGGACCCTGATGATTTTTTCAGCAATCTAGATCCACCTTGTGTTTATTACTGAAAAATAAAAGAACTTCCTTTATTTTTGGACTTAATAGAATAGAAGGGGAGCCCATAAATATAGATTTACTTTTAAATGTGGCAATTTAATTTTTAAATGGCTTCATTATTCTAAGCATGAAAACTCTGATTCTGCCAAGTCATTACCAAAATAAACACTTTTTTTCTTTTCTGGGGCATTCCCATGTTTATTGGAAAGAAGGCAAAATTAAAATGTTAAGTAGCTCCTCTTGGTGTTTTGAAGCTCATCCCAACCGTGGACTGTGTAACTTGCAAGTTGGACAAACTGCCGAAGTCCAGGAGTTTCAATATTTCTTTGGTATCAAGGTCCACTTTAGTGATTTCCTGACCCAAACAGAGACCTCAGGGACATAGTTACCCCTCCTTTCTCTTTCTTCTTCCTGTGGTTTGATGGAGATATCTCTCACAGGGCCTCTCTGGATCTGTTTCATCTGATGAGTAACCTATCCCATGGTCTTATGGTGGAGTTTCTTGGAGGGAATGATGGCTATCTCCTCATAATGCACTTGCTGGTGTGGAAGTCATTGCCTAAGCAGGTGTAGTACTTTTCAATGATGACTTGCACCCCTTCCTTCACAGTATCGATCCAAACACAATCCATGTTGGCTTTGGAGGATGAAGGGAGTCCAAAATGAACACTTTAAGCCTAAGGAATTGATGTGATTAGTGTTTCACTGCATTAGGCATTGGTAATTCAAAGACAAAAATGAAACTCTGACAGGGAGCTTACATCTCATTAGAATGGTGGCACTGCAAAAACCAACAAATAAATAAAAATTTAAGGCCATATTAGGTTACATTTTCATAAGATTAACCATTTCAAAAAAAATAGGTGAGTAAGCACCTTAACTTCTAGCTTGCAGGTTGCTATGGAAAGAGCTATATTTTTGGACATATGCATTCTTCTCTTCTTTATTTGATCTTTTTAGGGTACAGACCTATGGATGGTATTTCTGGGTAAAGGAGTATGAACAGTTTTGCAGCTTTGGAAAACATCATCCCAAACTGATTTCCAGAATGACTGGACCAATTCACAGCTCCAGCAATAGTACATCAATGTGTCTGTTCTTCCAGTCACTCCAACTTTTGTCATTTTCTTCTTTTGTCATCTTTGCCAGTCTGAGGGGTTTGAGATGGAACCTCAGACTTCCTTTAATTTGTATTTGTCTAATATTAATGATTTGGGGCACTTTTTTCCACGTGGTGGTTGATAGCTTGGATTTCTTCCTATGAAAACTGCCTTTGAAAACTGTTTATCTATTGGGGAATAACTCAAAGTCTTATAAACTTCTGCTCCTTATTTATTTTGGACATATGACTTTTATCATAGAGACTTTTTGCAAGCCTTTTCTTTGTAATTTTCTTTGTAATTGTATATGTTTCTTTGTAAATGAATTTAATCATTGTACAGCTGTGAAGAAATGATTTTACTCAATTTGGTAAAATCATAGGATTATCATTAATATAAAAAAAAAAACCTCAGCAATGTCTGTTGCTGTGTATTATGTGCAAGATTCTACTTACCTTTGTCGTGCCAGAATAAAGCAAGACAAAAGATCCCTGAGAGTAAAATTGGAAGTGGATTTTATTGCCCTGGGACTGCCAGGGTCACATACCCAAATCAGACAGTGAGATGGCATGGAAAATGTGCCGATTTTTAAAGAGATTCCAATATCCAGGTTACATAAGCCAAAACTACAATCAGTGATTGGTCAGTGTATATTTGAATTTCCCACAGGCTCAAAGTTTACCCTAGCCTGAGAGACAGGAAACCTAGAATGGGCAGAGATGGGGAGGATCTGGTTGGGGGCAGGGGGATAGAGAGGGATGGAGAAATATCTGGCTGGGTGTGGCAGGGGTGCAGGGTTGGGCAGGGGGGATAAGGGAGAAATATCCAGCTGGGTTTTTACCCTAGGCTGAAATTCCTGCTCACTGATCAGTTGGGGGAGGGAAGGGTGGAGTTGTGCTCAACACCTCGAACAAGTAAATACATAGATGTTTGAATTTTTATTGAATACAAATTTTACATATTAAAATTCAGTGATAGTTCAGTCTCTGACACATACTGGTTGTGGGTCCCTAGGCAAGTCACTTGATCTCTAAATTCCCTAAGAATATCTTATTAAAATATGTTTCAACTTGCAATTGTGGACACACATATAAAAAAAGAGGTCCAGTCCATGACTCTAGGCTTAATTGAAATTACTTCATTAAGTTTTAGACAGAAAAAAAAAAAAACCCAAGAGATGGCAAATAGGGATAGATAGTCCAGTCATTAAGTGGAAATGAAAAAGTGCTGGGTTTGGAATTGGTTCACGGGAATTCTCCTCCCTTCCCCTTGTGTGACCTTGAAGGTTATTTCATCTTTTAGGTTCTTAAGTTTCCTTATCTTTTAAATGAGGGGGTTGGACTCAGTCTCCAGTTCTAGAGTCTAGCCTATGACCTCACTTGGATTACAGTGGAGAGAGCATGCTTGTTTATTTCAGGAATTTCAGTTCTGGAAGGAAGAGGAAGCTGGCACCAAAACTCAAAATTCAAGCTGAACTAGAAGAGTTCAAACACAGACAAAGAAGTCCCACAGAAACAATAACAATGGAAGTAAAGAATTCTTTAGTGCCCATCTTAAAACCTTTGATTACCATCATAGGTAAGAGAAAATAATAGGTGTCTAGAGACCAAAAAAGAAAGATGATTAGGATAAGAAAAAAAAAACCCTTGTTACTTTGGACATAATAATCATTTTAGTACTTTGTAAATGAATTTCACCATTTTGAATGCATATCCACTTGTGTTTATATTTCATTGTTGGGATAAATTTAAAATATTCAAACTCTTTACTGTCATTCATTCGTTTATTAATGACTATACCCTAAGAACTAGATAAATACAAAACAGCCCTCAAAGGACTTTTATTCTACTGGTGAGATAAAGCACATACATAGAGAAGGAAATAAAAAGAACATTCTAAAATGTATTGAGAATGGGGGGGGGGCAGGGATCAGGAAAGGTCTGCTAAAGGAGGAGGTACCTCCTGAATTGAGCCCTGTCTTGAGTTATCTGTATTTGCTAACTATGCAACAAATCAAATCACTCCAAATCACCTCACACTGTTTCATGCAATGCAGGCTAGGACATTAATAATTTAGAAATTCTGAATTCCAGGTAGGAGAGGGCAGTGATACATCTGCCAGACCATTGGCAATATTCCATTAATCAAGGTAAACTGCATGTCCTAAAGTTATTGTGTGTCTGTAAGTGACCATGCATAGAGATGGCAAAATTATCTCCTATCACATCCATGTCCAGTGGGGCTGCAGTAATGAGTGTATTTTGAATCAATCACCAAGTAAAGAAATGACATCCATGCTCTGGTATGGCTTCAAAATGTGTTACAGTGCAGTGAATGTGTTTAGTTCAGCAGCTGCTGGAAAATTGCAAACAGCTTTTGTGTTCAAAGAAATTATCCCCTTTAGTGTAACTAACAGACAAATTGTTACATGGCATCATTCTTAATCAATTTGAACTTTTTGCCAAATGGCTTGCTCATCAGTAAAAGTCAGGTAATGTTTTATTACAGTACTGAGACAGTAGTGTCTAGGAATTGAGAACATGTTGATCCTTATGAATTATAGGATTTCCATATCTCTTGCTAATAGCAATGTGAGAAACAGGAATAGCAAGGGAAGAAAAAAAATAACAGAAGAGAAGTTTTACCACTAATGGGAGACCATATCCAAGAATAGACAGCTGTAAGTACCATGGCTTCAGAGATACACAGTAACACAAGTCCTACTCAACTCAGGAATCCCCTAATATAGGTTATAGGGTGTTGTAAGTAAACATAGTTTCATAAACGCAACTTGAATCCACTCCACCTTAATCTCTGCCAACAGACCAGTCAGGAATGATAAATCAAATAGCTAAGCATTTATTTGAGCAAAATAGCAAAGTAAATAAAAAGAGAAAATTAAACTTGTAGGGTAATTCTCTCTCCTTTTCCCAAAGTCAAAGTAGTGCAGTTTCCCATCTTGGGGGAAGAAGGATGATTTCTAGATAATTTATATTTTGCTAGGGCTACATTAGGTCACTTCTCACAGATTTGTCTCCAAGCAACTGGTTGTTCAGCCCTGCTGTTCCACTCTGGGGTCAATTTACCTTTTCCCAGAAGCTGCCATTTTCTTCACTTCTGAAATGCTCATGCCATCTCCTGCAGCTGTCATCAGCTACTGTGGGTATTTTTCTTCCTGAAAGTAAGCATGTGTGTGTAAGAGAAACAGAAATATAGAGACAGATAAAAACAGAGACGTAGACTGACTCAAAGTGAGACATATAGAGAGAAGGGGGGAAGAAAGAGGGGGAGAGAAAAGAAAAAAGCTAGACCAACATGCCTATGGCTAATCAGAATATTTTCCACCTTTTGAAGAGTCTGGCCCAAAACCACAAAGCATTAAACAAAAGAGTTCCTCAGGTCATTTTCAAATCTTTTTTTAAATGTCCCCTATTCTTTTTTTTTTTTTAAAGCAATTGGGGTTAAGTAACTTGCTTAAGGTTACAGGCCAATCATATTTATGTGTGGGTGCTAATTTTCTGAGGCTGGAACCAATCTGGATCCTCCTGACTCCAGGGCCCATGCTCTTACTTGCTGCGCCACTTAGCCACCCCAATATTTTCTTTTTTTGGCTTCTTTTTGGAGGGCAATTTGGGTTAAGTGACTTGGCCAAAGTGACATGGCTAGTAATTGTGTCAAGTGTATGTAGCCAGATCTGAACTCAGGTCCTCCTGACTTCAGGGCTGGTGCTCTATTCACTGCTCCACCTAGCCGACCCAAATGTCCCCTATTCTTTTTCTGCAAAAAGACAATTGTTCTCTTCTGGTTAGGTTGGATTGAGTAAATTACTTTCTACACCCATATGCTGTTGGCAGCTAGTTCTAAAGCCTTGAAAATTGAATTGAAGCTCCAATAGACCCCAAAGAGACAATTAGCAATACCTGAGGGACAGTGGCAGCACTGACAATTTTTTTGCCCTCCTGAATTCTTATTGCCCCAGACAAGGTCCCTTTTCCCAACTGACAGCTGGGAGTTTGGTTTTGCATTACCGCCATGGAGCTTAAGTTTGTCAGCCTCTTTTGCATCTAAATAGAGCTGTACAAAGGCAACATGAGGGATATTAGAATGTCTAGTGCAAGGAGACATGTTTGACTTCCTTAGTGTTACTGTTAACATTCCATGAGTTACGGAGTTCATAACTGGAGGGTGGGGGAACATGGAGGAAAATACTTATGTTGGGCTTAATGGAAGGAAAAACAGAAATGGTATTTTGTGGGGGGCAGACTGTAGACCACTTATAAGGATCAGATGATTAATTCAGTTGTCTGGTATTGAAGTACAGTATTCTTGGGTTAAAGGATTGAACGAAGCAGACATTTGCAGAAGCTGTCTCTGTCTTTCACACATAGATAAAGAGAGAGAATGGTGCTTGAATTCATAACTTGCTTTAATAATAATTTCATCTTCTGGGGTGGCTAGGTGGTGCAGTGAGTAAGAGTGCCCGCCTCGGAGTTGGGATGACCTGAGATCGGATCCGGCCTCAGAAAATGAGCACCCACACATAAATAATGACTAGCTGTGTAACCTTGAGCAAGTTACTTAGCCCCAATTGCTTTAAAAAATAATAATAATTTCATCTCTCATGAAGAAGAGGAATGGACAACGGAACTTGTCTAGACTTTTTTTTTAATGAAAAGGAGGAACAAATTTCTGAGGTAGAAATAATGAGAAACTTGGAGGTAAATGACAATTCCTATCAAAGAGTTCCTAAAAGATGTCAACAATCATGCAATCATTCAACAAGTATTAATTGTTGTTTTTGTTCAGTTGTTTCAGTCATGTCTGACTCTATGTGACTCCAACATTTAGGATTTTCTTGGCAAAGATGATGGAGTGGTTTGCCATTTCCTTCTCTGGCTCATTTTAAGATGAGGAAACTGAGGCAAACAGGGTTAAGTGACTTATCCAGGTTCACACAGCTAGTAAGTGTCTGAGATGGCTGTACTTTGATTAACGCGAGCAAGAACCAAGTAATAATTTTAGAATGGACCTTTTATTAAAACATCATGTTGGCTGATCAGGCCACATGGCAGGCCGAGCTGGCACCACCCCTGTGCCAGGTATAGCAATAGAACAAGAGCAGCAACAGCAACAGCCCTGATCCGGGGCAAAACCTCAGCTTATAAAGGGGGCCCATGGAACCAACAGCCAGGTATTACATAAGCAGTGATTGGTCAGTACACACCTTGAAACTTCCTCGCCTGACCTAGAAGCCCACCCATTTCTTTTCAGGTGAGCTGACCTGGAAAGGGCGGAGACCCAGTGGGGGAAGGCAGAGCTGACCCTGCAGTCTGCTCACTTCCTTGAGGTAGGGAGGATGGCGAAAACCCAGCACAAGACCAGACTTGAACTCAGGTGTTCCTGACTACAGACCTGGTGATCCATCCACTGTGTCACTTAGCTGCCCTATTGATTAAGTATCTTCAATGTGCCAAGCATTGGTGATACAAAGAAAGGCAAAAGATAGCCCCTGCTTTCAAGGAGTCACAGACTAATTAGGGAGATAGTATGCAAACAACTATATAAGAATATAACATATACAGAATAAATTAGAAATAATCAATAGAGAGGAGGTATCAGCATTAAGGAAGACTCAGGAGAAGTTTCTTGTATATTAAGTGGGATTTTATCTGGGACTTGAAGGAAGCCAGAAAAGTAAAGAGAGGAGGCAGAGATGAGGAAGGAGAGCATTCTAGTCATGGCAGACAGTGAAAATGCATAGACTGTTCATAATCTAAAATGCACTGAGATTTAAAGGGAACACATTTCAAAGAACTTGTTGAAAAAACATACAGGCAGCATCCAATGGCTTAATGCTTTTCTGAGGTAAATTCAAGTTAGAGGAAGCTCTCAAGATGGAAATTCTGCAAATATAACAGAAATGATTAAGATTGGGGATAAGGGGGAGGCATTTAAGTGAGATAGTTGATTCTGAAAGAACTCCAAGGGAATTTGCAGAGAATGAATTCATCAATCAAGTCAGATATTTTAAAGACACACAAAAGATGAAAACAATGTCAAATAAGAGAGAGTCAGTCAGTCAACAATGCACTTAGAGAGAGAAGAAACATGAGTGGTATAGTCCTATTATAATCGTCTCAGAAAAAGCTGAGCTTGTCAATGTATGTTAGAAACAACAGAAACTTGAACTATTCAAAAGTCAAATGAACTTCCTTGAAAGCGGTAGTCAATTGCTCATCACTGGAGATTGTCAAGCAGATTTCGGAAGACCATGTGTTGGGGATATGGTAAGTTCTTATCCAGGTAAGAGTTGAGCCAGATAGCCTCTAGGACCCTCCCAATTCCTACATTTCACAACTTTGATATTTTCCTTCATTTTCAAAACCCATTCTTTCAGGGATGATCATCACTGCTGTGTTAATGGCTGAAAAGGACAAGGAATAAATGCAAGATGGTGGAAAATCTGCCAGACTCAAAGTCAGAGACCTGAGTCCAAATTCCATCACTGATAGATCCTATCTTTCAGCTTCAGCTTCTTCATCAGTACAATTGGGATTCTCATGAGGACCAAATGAGATTGTGTAGATAAGCAAGGCATTTTGCCAAATTTGAAGCATGATATAAATTCTCCGTTATTTTTATTTGTTCATTTATTTATTTATTTATTTATTTATTTATTCATTAATTAATTTGTTTGTTTTTGGTAAGGACTAGAGTGCTGGACCTGGAGTCAGAAAGATCTGAGTTCAAATCCAGCCTTAATTACTTACTGGGCAAATCAGTTAACACTTTGTCTCAGTTGTCTCTCTGTAATGAGATAGATTAAGAAATAGCAAACCACTCTAGTATCTTTGCCAAGAAGACCCCAAAATGGTTCACAAAAAGTTGGATACCATTGAAAAACAACAGAACAACAACAAATATGGTGAGCAGATCCTTGTTTCTAACTCCCCTCCCCAAGAAAGGAATCCTAAGTATAAAATAGTCATAGAGTGCATTACAGACAAAAGGATCAGAAGAGAATTCAGTAATTTATAATTTATTACTGCAAGTACAATCAGTTAGGAGGTTAGTAGATGATGATGGTGATGATGAAGGGTATTATGAGAGAGGATGAGAGAGAGAGAGAGAGAGAGAGAGGGACTGAGAGAATATTAGGTGAATATTCTGTGCCAGGCTTTGTACTGAACACTAAGGATGTAAGTCCAAGTGAACCCAACAGCAGCTCCTGACCTCAAGAAGCTTATATTCTAAAGGAAGTAGAGTAAAAACACATAAAAATGAGCTAGAAAACAAGGAGGGCTATATTATGTACTGTTTTATGTATTATGCTCTGGAATTAGCTCTGGGAAAGAAAGACAGAGGACAGCCCAGCTTACTTCCTGGGGTAGAATCCAAGTTTCTAGTAGGGATAACGGTTGGAGCAGAGTTGTCATGGTTTGCAGCAGTTGACTGGGAAATATCCCTGGTCTGTTGGGACATGAAATGTTTTTCCAAGACTACTTATATGCCATTTCAAAACTCATTTCTACTGAGTGCAAGCCAATCAAACAAAAGCTCACTCTGCTCTCTGGTAGGCTTTTTCTCCATCATGCTGATTCTTACTTTGGTGCCATCTCACTTCTGCCAGTCCTTAGTGTTTTGTGAATATTATTTGCATAAGGGAGTCCCTCCCAGAAGGACATAGGGTCCCCTGTTGATCCTTCATTTCTATGACTGGGCTCATGACACCATATTTCCCCACAACTACCAATAGGTTAAGTTCTTGTCTATGTAGTTGGTTTATACTTAAAAGAAGGCTTGTGGGCCAGTCAGAGAAGTCAGTGAAAATAACTCCTTAATGAGTTTAGAGGTTGAGCATAAAAAACAGAGTCAGTTCAATACAAAGTTTTATTGGCGACTGATGAAGAAGAGGGAGAAGGAGAAAAGGAAAAGAAGATGCAGTAGTACTCACATAAGGGTGACTCTGCATTGGAGAACACAGAGACAGGCATATTCAGCTGGAAAGGTATGCTCCAAGGTGCCCTTCTGAGGGTACAACTTGTTTCCTTATTTTGATGGCCAATAGGAGATTTGCATGTCAGGGTGTGGGGCACGTAGGGTATTTTGGAGGTATCCAGGTAGAGGAAGAAATACAAAATGTTGGGAAGATTCTTGCCTTTGTGTATCCAGCCGTGAGAACTTTAAATGCTTTGCAGGTGTTTTTCTGTCAATGGTTTCTATAAACTACAGCTTCCCTTAAGAAGAGAAGGTCTTGAGTCCACCATAACAATCAGACCAAATCTTTTAAAAAATGTTTATTTATTCTCAGTGGTCAATATTCATTTTTATAAGATTTTGAGGGGCGGAGCCAAGATGGCAGAGTAGAAACAGCTCGTCCAAGCCTCTCTGCCCCCAGATTCCCCCCAAACTATGTAAAAAGGGACTCTGAACAACTTCTGGAGCCCCAGCACCCACAGAACGACACAGAGAAGCTAACCTCCCGCTGAGGACAGCCCAGCAGCCCTGCAGGAAGGACCAGCGCAGCAGTCTGGGACCTGGCAGAGCGCAGAGCGCAAGAGCCGAGCCGAGCCGAGGTCCGCATGAGCCGAGGTTTTAGCCCCAGGGCGGCAGGGCCAGCAGCTGGCTGGAGGAACCCCAGAACACCAGCAGCTGTGGAGATTCCAGAATTATCAACATAGACATGCCTAGGACAAAGTAAGAGGTTAGTGTCCTATGGACTTTGGGACCTGTATTTGGGGAATGCGTCAGCTCCCTCCCCTGGGGGCTAGAAGCCACTGAGGAGACACGCCATTTTGTAGTTTTCATAGGCATTTCCGGCTCCTAGCCTACAAATCGTGGGGAGATCCAGCGATCAGTCTTGGGGGGTAATCGCTCTTGCTTTAACCTCCCTGGATCTGGATTGTGATCTAGGGTGGAAGTTGTGGGTGGGTTTACAGCTTGCCAGAAACGGAAGTTGC
The DNA here is from genome assembly GCA_011680675.1 of Gymnobelideus leadbeateri. Lineage (NCBI taxonomy): Eukaryota > Metazoa > Chordata > Mammalia > Diprotodontia > Petauridae > Gymnobelideus > Gymnobelideus leadbeateri. The sequence goes on along the minus strand of WOXC01009878.1, from coordinate 525,735 downwards.
CCCCCACACGTTTGGGACGAAAATTCCTCTATCTGGCCTTAAAGCCATAGTGTGGCAACAAGCCCAAAAGTCAGGTAATTAAGTGGCAACATGCCAAGGCAAAGGAAACAGAGAAATGCAACCCTAGACTCCTATTTTGGGGGCATAGAGCGGGAAAAGGACTGTGAGGTCAGAAGTCCTGCTCCAAAAGCCCCAGGGGAAAACATGAGCGGGTTGCAGGCCATAGAGGACCTTAAGAAGGACTTTAAAAATCAAATAAGAGAAGTGGAGGAAAAATTGGAAAGAGAAATGAGAAGGATGCAGGAAAAGTATGAAATGAGGGTCAACAGCCTGACTGAGGAAAACAACACCTAAAAAAATAGACTAGCTCAAATGGCAAAGGAGGCCCAAAAGGGCAATGAGGAGAAGAATGCCTTAAAAAGTCGAATTTGCCAGATGGAAAAAGAATCTCAAAAGTTCACTGAGGAGATTCATTCCTTCAGAGTTAGACTGGAGCAAATAGAAGCTAGTGACTTTATGAGAAATCAAGATGCTGTTAAGCAGATCCAAACAAATGAAAGATTAGAAGGCAATGTGAAATATCTCATGGGAAAAACCACTGACCTGGAAAATAGATCCAGGAGAGACAATTAAAAAATTATTGGACTACCTGAAAGCCATGATCAAGGAAAGAACCTAGAAATCACCCTTCAAGAAATTCTCAAGGAAACTGCCCTGATGTTTTAGATCCAGAGGGCAAAATAGAGGTTGAAAGAATCCACAGATCACCTCCTGAAAAAGATCCCAAAAAGAAAACTCCCAGGAATATTATAGCCAGGTTCCAGAATCCCCAGATCAAGGAGAAAATACTACAAGCAGCCAGGAAGAAACAATTTCTATATTGTGGAAACACAATCAGAATAGCACAGGACCTGGCAGCTTTTACACTGAGGGATTGAAGGGCATGGAATATGATATTCCAGAGGGCAAAAGAGCTGGGAATGAACCCAAGGGTCACCTACCCAGCAAAACTGAGTATTTTGTTTCAGGGGAAAATATGGTCATTCAGTGGAATAGAGACTTTCAAGCATTCTTGAGGAAAAAACCAGAATTGAATAGAAAATTTGACATCCAGACACAGGAAGGAAGAGATGCCTGAGAAGGTAATCGGGGAAGAGAGATCAAGGGGAACTTATCAAAGCTGAACTATTTACATTCCTATATGGAAAAGCAATAACTGTGACTGATGATATCTTTCTCACTATGAAAATAATGGAAGAAGGGGTGTGGTCATATGAATACATATGTGAATGTGTGTGTATATGGTTACAGTTATATATGGATAGAGGCATAGGTTGAATTTGTTGGGAAGGGAGAATACTCAAGGGATGAAATTATGAGGTGAGAGAGGAAAGTGGCAAGAGGAGATGGGGAGAGACAGGGTAGGGTAAACTATCCCATGTAGAAGAAGCAAGGGGAAGTGGTTGCAAAGGAGGGGGAGAATAAGGGAGGCTAAAAAGGCAAAACCACATTCACATTGAATTTGTTTCAGGGAGAAAATGACATACATACTAAATGGGATATCTCAACCTGCAGCAGGATAGGGGGAAGGGGGATGAGTGGAGGGATGATGGATGGGAGGGCATCCTTGGGGTGAGGGGAGGTTGGAAGTACCCACTATAGAAGAGGGACAGGATCATGTGGGGAATGGACCAGGTGGGGGTGGGATGAGTGGGAGGGAATTATAAGCAGCCTTGTACAATATATCTACTATGATAATGTTTTGCATAGCTAGACATGTACAACATATACACAATTACTTATCTCCCAAGAAGGAATGGGTGACAAGGGAGGAAGGAAAGGGATCTGAAATTCGAGGTTGTAACATTAAATGTTTCAAATATATATAAATATTATTATTAATACTCTTTTGCTTGTAATAGGGAGATAAGATGTGCAGGCATTGGGACACAAAGACTCACCTTCCTCTAATGGAAAAGCCGATGGGGGTATGGGAGAAGGTATGGGAGAGAGCAGATTGGAGGAAGCGATATCTTGTGGGACTACTATTCTGGGAGGTTGGGTAGGGGAATAATGGGGGGAAAATGATTGTAACTCAAAATCTGGTGGAAATGAATGATGTAAAACAGAAGTTAATAAAGCATTTGTTTAAAAAAAAAAAGATTTTGAGATTTAAATTCCTGCTCTTCACCTCCACCATCCCCAAGATGGCATGCAATCCGACATAGGCCGTACCTGTACAATCATATTAAACATATTTCCACACTAGTCATGTTGTAAAGAAGAATTAGAACCGAAGAGAAAAACAATGAGAAAGAAAAAATAATAACAAAAAAGGGAAAAATAGTCTGCTTTGATCTGATTTCAGACATCATAGTTCTTTCTCTGAATAAGGATAGCATTTTCCATCAGGAGACTTTTCTGAGAAGAGCTAAGTCTATCAAAGTTGGCCATTGCACAATGTTGCTGTTGATGTAGACAATGTTTTCCTGGTTTGGCCCACTTCACTCGGCATCAGCTCATGCAAGACTTTCCAGGTTTTCCTGAAGGCTACCATTTCATATGGAACTATCGTATTCCATTACAAGCATATACCACAACTTGTTCAGTCATTGCCCAACTGATGGGCATCCCCTCAATTTCCAGTTCTTGGCCACCACAGAGAGAGGTGCTATAAATAATTTTGTACATATGGGTCCTTTTCCCATATTTATGGTCACTTTGGGATACAACTTAGAAGTGGTATTGCCATCAGATCTAATCTTATAACACTTAGGCACTGTCTCTCCTCTGCTTTTCTGGTGCCATGAAAGGGAAAAATTCTAGCTGCTGCTGGAATTATCTCCCAGTCTTTCAATACTCACAAGGTTAGTGTTAAAAGAAGGAAATATTCAAGAGAGGTAAAGGCAGCCAAGAGTCCAATGTACAGTACAAGATTAGTCCACGTTCTACATGGGGAGCAAGGCCCCTTCACCATAGCCATTCTATCAAGCTTGATCAGTGCCATCCTTTTCCATACTTCAATGAAATCATATCTTGACAACTATGACTTTCCAGAAACCACTTTTCTATGGTTTCATCACACATAACTAATGATAGAAGATATTATAAGAGATACAGCATGGTATAGTAGAAAGGTCAGGAAACTGAGATGCAAATCTGAACTGTTATGTACTAGCTATATGCCCTTGGGGAAGTCAGTTCAATTACTGGGGCTCAACTTCATTTTTTAAATGAGATTAAAAAAATCTGATCTCTAAGATGCCTTCCAGGTAACTGAAAGCTTTTTCTCTTCTTCTCAAGCTGTTTATCTATACCATTTCCTCCACTCTTTGCTACCCCATGATAAATGACCTTTCCTTACCTTTTAGTGAAAAAAAGAGGCCATCTTCATGAGTTTCCATTGTCTCCATAGTTCAGCATGAACATTATACCGTATTTTCTTCTCTTTTGCTCTAGGCTCTGAGGTAGTCTTGCCTTTGTCCTTGCCAAGAATAATACTTCTGGGAAGAGGCAAGATGGTGGAGTAAAAGCAAGAATTTGTCTGAGCTCCCACCCTAGCCCCCAATACCTATAAAATATGGCTCTAGACAAAATTTTAGAGCTACAGAACCCAAAAAGTGATGGAGAGAAACAAATCTCCCACTGAAGGCAGGCTTGGCAGGCTGATAGGAAGGGTCTATCACACCACACTGGGAGCAGAGGTCAGTCCTACGTGAGCTGTGCAGGACCAGACTCAGGCTGCCCTGACTAACAGCACAGACCAACCAGAGCCAACTTCAGGAGAGTGAATCACCAGCAGCTGTAGTGGTTTCCAGATTTCTCAAGCCATAAACACCAATGAGAAAGTAAAAGTCAGTGGGGAACTCTGTTGGAACTGGGTGAGGGAAGAATGCAGTCTGACCCCTTCCCCCAGGGTGAGAGGTAGTTAAGGTTCAGGGGCTACAGCTGCTGCTGTATGGCTGCCTCTAGAGCTCCTGGCCTACAGATTGTAGGAGGACCAAGTAATCATTCAGAGGGTAATCACTCTTGCTTTGACCTGTTTGGATCTGAATCATGGTCTTTGGTGGTGGTCCTGGGTGTGTGGACAGTGTGCCATTGATTAGGGTGTCTGTAGAGAAGGCACCCTCCTCATAGCTCAGACAACATATGCAAAAACCCTAGCAATTTGGGACACAGCTCTCTCCACTCTGGAAGCAGAGTTCTACCATGGCAAAGATCTCAAAAATCAAGTAATTGGCTAGCAAAATGAACAAGCAGAGGAAGCACAATCAGACCATAGAATCATTTTTTGTGAACCAAAAGGATCAAAACATGAAACCAGAAGAACTCATTGAAGTAAAAACTCCTGCATCAAAAGCTTCTAAGAAAAATGTGAACTGGTTACAGGATATGGAGGAGCTCAAGAAGGATTTTGAAAATCAAGTAAGAGAAGTGGAGGAAAAATTGGGAAGACAAATGAGAAATGATGCAATAAAATCATGAAAAGCAAGTCAACAGCCTGACTGAAGGAAATAGCACCTTAAAAACAACTAACTCAAATGGCTAAAGAGGCCCAAAAAGCCAGTGAGGAAAAGAATGCCTTAAAAAGCTGAATTGTCCAGATGGAAAAGGAATTTCAAAATCTCACTGAAGAGAATAATTAGACTGGAGCAAATGGAAGCAAATGACTTTGTGAGAAATCAAGATATTATAAAACAGATCCAAACAAATGAAAAAAAATAGAAGGCAATGTGAAATATCTCATTGGAAAAACCAATGACCTGGAAAATAGATCCAGGAGAGATAATTTATAAAATTATTGGACTACCTGAAAGCCATGATGGAAAAAAGATCCTAGAAGTCATCCTTCAAGAAATTCTCAAGGAAAATTGCCCTGATATTCTAGAACCAGAGGGAAAAATAGAAATTGAAATAATTCACCAATTGCCTCTTGAAAAATATCCCAAAAAGAAAACTTCTAGGAATATCATAGCCAATTTCCAGAATTCCCAGGTCAAGGAGAAAATGTTACAAACAATCAGGAAGAAACAATTTGAGTATTGTGGAAACATAACTAGGATAACACAAAATCTAGCAGCTTCTACCCTAAGGGATTGAAGGATTTGGAATGTGATATTTTGGAGGTCAAAGGAGCTAAGATTAAAACAAAGAATCACCTGCCCAGAAAAACTAAGTATAATACTTCAGGGGAAAAACAGGGTCATTAAATGAAACAGAGGACTTTCAAGTATTTGTGATAAAAAAAAAAAACAGAGCTGAACAGAAAATTTGACTTTCAAATTCAAGAAGCAAGGGAAGCATGAGAAGGAAAAAGAAATTATAAGGAACTTCTTAAAGTTGAACTATTTACATTCCTACATGGAAAAATCATTATTGTAACTCATGAGACTTTCTTAGCATGAGGGTAGTTGAAGGGAATATACATATATATATATATATATATATATATATATATATGTATGTATATGTATAGGAGGGTGCATGTGTGTATAAATACATATGTGAGTATGTGTATGTGTGTGTACATGTATACAGAGACAGGGCACAGGATCAGTTGAATAGGAAGGGATGATATGTAAAAATAAAATTAAGAGGTGAGAGAGGAATATGAGAGAAGGAGAAATAGAGAGATAGAATAGGGTAAATTATCTCATATAAAAGAGGCAAGAGAAAACTGCTATAATGGAGGGGAAGACCAGAAAGGTGAAAGATTGGGTCAACTTTATTCTCATTAAATTTCTCTTAAGGAGGGAATAACATACACAACTCATTTGGGTATCTTACCCTACAGGAAAGTAGAGGGGAAGGGGATAAGAGGGGGGAATGATAGAAGGGAGGGCAGATTGGGGGAAAGGGTAGTTAGAAGCACATACTTTTGAAAAAGGACAGGGTCAAAGTAGAAAATAGAATAAGTAGGGGGTATGATAGGATGGAGGGAAACATAGTTAGTTTTTCACAATATAACTACTATGGTGTAATGGAAATGCAAATTTGAAGATCTTCCCTGCCCCTAGCTTAAGTGCACCTGAAGCCTGTGGTGTTTTTCAGGAAAGCCCACACCTTGATACTTTGTGATTGGGCAGTGGGTCCAGAAGGTTGTTACATTCTCTGAGCCAGGAGAAGGCTATATAAACCCTGAGGAGAGGCTTTGTTTTGGGGCTCACTTTGAGAAGTGTTGTGTGATTTGACCAGATGAGACTCTGGGAAGCCGTTGTTGAGAGCCCCCCGGCTTTGAAAACCCAGATGCTGATGCTTCCCTCTCTGGTAACTGTGATTTGGTATTGATATAATGGTTGGACAGTTTGGAAGCCTGTCTGTTTGATCTGTAAGTTCTGTAACTCTGAAGTTCGAGGTGCTGACCTTTTTCCCCTGAACTAGGTAATATATATTTGTTTGATTAAAGCAAGCTTGTTAACCCATTTTGAGTTACGTTCCTTTTGAAAAGCAGATCTAAGAACCTGTGTTGGCAGCCGCTCTGGGAATGCTGGGGTGCTTGCTGCTACATATGGAAACGTTTTGCGTAACTACACGCGTATAACCTATATTGAGCTGCTTATCTTCCCAGTGGTGGTGGGTGAGGAGGGAAAAAGGGAAAGAATCTGGAAATCAAAGTTTAAAAACAAATGTTAAAAAAATTGTTTTTTACATGCAACCAGGAAATAAGATATACAGTCACTAGGGTATATAAATCCATCTTGCCCTACTAGGAAGTTAGAAGGGGGATGGGGGAGGATACAAGAGAGAACAAATTGGGGAAAGTAGGCTCACTACCTTGGGGTGGGGGGTAGGGGAAAGACAGGGAGAAAATTTGTAACTCAAAATCTTATGCAAATGAAAGTTGAAAACCAAAAATAAATTTAAAAAGTAAAAAATAAAAAATTAAGAATACTTCTCCCTAAACCCTTTATACCATTTCCTTCTGTGTCCTCTGAGTCCTTGACCTTTCAACTATCCATAGTCTTCAAAGCAGTCAAACTCCTAGGAAAAATATCTATAATCATCGCCTCCCTTCCTGAACTTCCCACTCACTACCAATCCCCCTTTAATCTGTCTTCTGACTTGATTGAAAATTCTCTTTCCAAGGTTGTCTAGGGTCTTTCAACTATTAAATCCAATGGCATTTTCTCAGTACAAATTCTTCTTGACATCTCCACAGCTTTTGACACTGTTGACTACCAACTCCTTCTGCATACTTGTTTTTCTCTGGGTTCTCATGTCTTTGCTTTCTCTTAGTTCCTCCTCTTACTTACACCTGAACAGTCTCTTCTATCTATTAGTGATTTCATCAGCTATCATGAATTCAATTGTTTACAAACAAATAATTTTGAAATAAAAATATCTAGTCTTCATCTCTTTTCTGAACTTTAGTCCAACATCACCAGGTGCTATTAGACATCAGCAAGGTGTAGAAGAACCAACAAATAAGAACTGTTATATTCTTTGTCCTTGTATCCTTAGTATATGTCACATAGTAGGATACTTAATAAGTACTCTATGATATAAGGCAAGTTGATTTACTTCAATGTTAATATCTGTAAAATTAGAAGGTTGAACAGAATGGCTTATATAGTCCCTTTCTAATCTATAGCTATGATGCTATGGATGTTTCACAAACTCAACGTGTCCAAAATGGAGCACATTGTTTTTTCCCCTTGTGGAGGAAAACCAGAACCACCATAATTTTTTTAACATCTTTGATGAACAATGTGGAAATCTTATAACTGCCTAATGGCCTAGTGGTCTTTAGCCACTATTAAAGGAAAAAAAAACAAAAAACAAAAACTATGTAAGAACATAGTAAAGCAGAAGGTTCCATTCACTGTTGCAATAACTCCTTGTGGTCCTTTGATAAGTGGCAACTGCAATTTTGTCTAAATGTACTTTAATAACTGTAAAATTATTTGGTCACCTCTCCTTGTCTGTTGCCCTTAAAATAGGAATGTTTTCTTATTCCAATAATAAATCCTGCCAGTTGCATTCCAAGTAGTCTCCTTTTCTCCAAACCTCTCTCCCCAAGGAAATGATTCACTTATCTATCTTGGGTTGCCACATAAGGCTGCTGATTATCTATGCACTCTGAGTATGAAAAGTTATAAAAAATCTAAATCTGTACCCTAGGAAGCTGTGGCTACTATAAGCAAACAGTCTTCTTCAGTACACTAATACAAGTCTTTGCTTTCACTTTGACTCCCTGTCTTTAACCCAATATTCCATACAGTTGTCCCAAGAAGTCTCAATCCTCTTGGTCTCATAAAAATCCCCCAATACTCTAAAACCTACTATTTCTTCTCTAAATCATTTTACAGATGAAGAAACTGAGGTGAACAGCTCTAAGCAAATTGTCCAGGGTGACACAGCTAGTAAGTGTCTGAGGCCAGATCTAAACTTACGAAGCTGAATCTTCCTGACTCCAGGTCCAGGAATCTAGCTACTGTTCCACTTACCTGTACCTATTAAATAACAAGAGAAAAAAACAAACTAGAAAATAACTGAAGCTAATTTAATGCTGTGCTTTAAAAGTTGGACAAGTGACTTGCTACTCCACATGGTCTCATTTGGTCCTCATGAGAACCCCAATTAGACAGATGTGCAAACTGCCCCTAAAAGTTTGTTACTTACTGAAGGCCACAGTTAGGAAGCATCAGTGGTGGAGTTTGGACTCAATTCTCTCCTGATTTCAATGATGGAGTTTAAACTCATTTTTCTCCCTACTTTGAGTCTGTTCTTTTTGGCCATAAACACACAAGTCATAATCACCCCCTGAAAAAATTTTGAAAATGAAGGAAATTTCAAAGTTGTGAAATGGAGGAGTTAGGAGGGTATTTAGAAGCTATCTGGTTCAACCCTTACTCAGCTAAGCACTCCTTACCATTGCCCCAGCAAGTTGTCTTCCAAAAGCTGCTTGACAATCTCAAAGTAGGCAACCTACTACCTCCTTCAAGGAAGTTTATTTGACCTTTGAATAGGTCTAGTTTTTAAGAACAACACTGACTCTTTTTGTCGTTATTAAAATACATCAGCAACTTCAGCTTATTCTGAAACTATTGTAACAGGACCAAACCACCCCAGTATCTTTGCCAAGAAAACCTCAAGTGGGGTTACCAAGAGTCAGACATGACCAAAACAACTGAAACACAACAACTTCCTGACTCCAGGCCTAGCTCTCTATCTCTTCTTTGAAAACGTCCTCTGAATTCCTAGTTCTTCTGGTTCAAAAGTTAATCAGGGAACTCAATGGATGTGTTATATATGGACAGAATGCATCAGGCCAAAAATATCTATGTATTCTTTTTTTCATAACAACAAACTTCATTAAAATAGTTTCTTTGCCTAGTTGGACATTTGAAAAAATTAAAAAAAATTTGTCATCCATAGTCGGCTAGTTTCACCAAAGTAACAAAGATTCAACATGTGAAAAGAAATGAAGACAGATATTTAGTTCCCTTCAGAGTGGTGAGACTTGCATTTGCCTGTGTTTTTGTCTCTGTTTTCATGTCTGCTTCCTGAGCCTCTTCCACTTTTGACAGTTTTTCATCATTTTCTAATGTCTGATGAAGTTTGTGGGTAGTACTAAGAAGGAAATGAACTGCTTTCCTCTTAGTTCCAGCTTATTTGCAACATTTTCTTTTATATGACACAGCTGTTGTAATTCTTTCCCTAAAATATCTAGTTCCTTTAATGTTTCATGCCTGTCTGGATGGTGCTGGATGGTGCTTTTGCCAAAGCATCATATTCCTGGCAATTTTTCCACATTTGTTTTGCTTGAAGAATCTGCTTTTTGCATTCAACAATTTTTTGTGTGCTTCTGCTATGTTATTTTGAGTTTTTGTGCATTTTTTCAGTTTTCCATTTCTCTGAGATTCATACCCTACACAAGCAGGGTTTTCCCATTGAAAATTTCCATTGAAACAATGAACTCAGCATGTGCTGGTATTGGCTATAACCTTTTTTTCTGAGATCCAGAATTGTACTATTTAATGAAACTTGTCACTAACAAGTTGATGCTCCAATCATCACCATCAATTAACAGACACGTTCTTATAATTTCGTCATCCATTAGAGTCCCCACACCACTCTGGATGGCAGTTCGTCACCCACGTCCAGTGGCTCCCGGTCAAACTCCCACAATCTATCTGTACATTCTTTAAGGGTGGAAAAAGTCCCTTCATAATGAATATAGTATACATGGTTGGAATTGACCCCTGAGCCCCCAAATTTCTACATGCTCAAGAGGAATGGTCAGGGAACATATACTAAATAGGATGGGGAGAGGGCAGAGAAGGAAACCTACTACAAGAAGTTTAACTTTTTTATTTCAGATAATGAATATATCAAATAATGGATATATCACCTAGTTTCAGGAATTAATAAAGACATATGTATCACTCCATCTTTCATCCTTTTTCTTTATGCAGTAGAAGCAACATTGCATTGCTGTATTGTTAATTCGATACTGGCCTTAGAATTAGAAGACTGAGATTCAATTCCTGGTTCAAATACTTGTATATATCTCTAGGCAAGGCACTTAATATCTCTGAGCCTCAGTTTCTTAATCTCTAAAATAGAGATACGATTTTGGAAAGGATGTGCACAATCATATATCTTAGTCTTTCTATATAGTATTTGACATTGTTTACCACTTCCTCCTCCTTGATATCCTCACATCCCTAGGGTATTATGACACTGGTTCATCTGTTTCTCCTCTTACCATCTGTTTACTCCTTTTCAGTCTGCTTTTCTGGAGTCCCTTAACTATGGATGTTTCTCAAGGCTTTTCCTGGGCTGTGTCTTTGTGCCTTCTGCATCCTCTTTCTTACCAAGCTCAATTGCCATGTTAATTATACAGATACCCTCCATTCCATCTATCCCTTCTCAATATAGCCTCAAGACTACAGGTTGCCCACCCCTAGTAGGTGCTTATCACCTAGACTATTTCAATAATATTTGAATTACTTTCCCTACCTCAAGTCTCTTACCTTGCTAATCCAACTTTGATGTAGTAATTTTTTTCTGAAGAATAGATCTATGTCATGCCTCTCCAAGTTACCTTTAGTAGCTTCCTATTGCTTTAAGAATTCCTGTGTTGAACATTTAAAGTCCTTCACAATCCTGCCTTGAACTACATTTCCAGCATTTTTATATATTGCTCACTGTTCTAAACTTTATGATCTGGCCAAACTGGTCTTCTTGCTATTTTTTATAGATGATGTTCCATTTCATCTCGTGTACCTTGGAACTTGCGCACCTTCAATCCTGGACCACACGCCCATTTCTCTTCTGCTTCTTTTATCATCAACTGGCCAGGAAACAGGCAGCAAAAGGGAGGAAAAGGCCAAAGGTCAAGTGTCACTGAAAATCTACTGACTGCAGCACCAATGCAAAATTGTAAGTGTTGATGCCCTGGAACTAAGGGATGCCCCACCTTGTTTAAAGTTGGATCAGGAAGAATAAATCAATCTTGAACTTTGATATAAGGCCTGTGACAATATTTTTAAAAGAACAAATACTTTAAAAAACCTTATCTATAATGCTTTGTGCTAGGAATCAATTCAGAAGGTTTAGTTTTTAGCAGAGTTATAAAAGACTATCAATGTTTCTTTCTATATGTTTTCAAAAGGCATATTTCTAAAATAAATGAAAAATCTGACCATCTGGGACACATGAGCCACCTGAACAACAATCAATCTTGAAACTAGGTATGTTACTCCTTACTTGCCATTCATTAGAGACAATAATGAATAAGAATTCAAATATTATGTGGGTGACATATATTTAAGGATGACAGCAATACAGCTAGTATTTATACAATGTTTAAAGGTTTGCAGATAGCTTTATCTCATTTTATCCTCACAACAACACTGTGAAGGTACTCTTCTTTCTATTGGTGATTTCATCAGCTGCCATGAACCCAATTATTTCCAAACAAATAATATTGAAATGGAAATATCTAGTCCTCATCTCTTTCCTGAACTTCAGTCCAACATCACCAGGTACATATTGGACATCACCAAAGTGTAGAAGAATTAACAAATGAGAGCTGTATTACCCTTTGTCCTTGAGTCCTTAGCATATGACACATATACTAAGATGAAGAAGCTGAGGCAGGCAGAAGTCAAGGATCCCTTAGCTAGTAAGTTTCTGAGCCTGGCTTTTAACTCCAGTCTTCCTAACTTGGAGTTGTCCAGTGTTCTACACACCATACTATCTAGCTGCCTCACATACCAAGAGGAAGCATGAGTTAGTGAACTCAGAATCATAAAAGTCAGGGTTCAATTCCTTCTTTAGACATCTACAAGCTGGAGTGACCTGGGCAAACCATCCTCTGTCTCTGTTTTCTTATCTTTATAACAAGATGATTAAACTGGATGATCTCTTCCTTCTCTTAATCTGTAATCTTATGATCTTTCTCACCTGCATTCCTTTTGATAGAAATTATGATGTGTAGATAATTCAAGTAGTATGTAACTTCATATGCATTTGGTGATGATAACATAATATTGAGAAGTAGCATGATTGTGGATAGAAAACATGTCTAGGAATTGGAGAGATAGGGTTTCAAGTCCCACTTTTGACTCATAGTAGTTCCTTGACCCTGGAAAAGGCATAAAAATTCTCAGTATCCCAAGAAACTTCCTAAGGGTAGAAACTCTCTAAGTTACATAAAAGAGCGATTTTCCTTTACCAATGAAATAACAGGTGTGGTCTAAAAAAACAGGCAATGCATCCATACTCTGCTGCTTTTATAGTGTGGGAACCTAGTCAATCTATAGGAGATTATAGCTTATCTATAACTATAAATATAATTACACAGACACAGACACACACACACACGCACACACTTTCCCAGGGACATACAAATAGTCCACCTCAGAGACCGTATTTGAGCCTAACTCTTCATGATTCCTGGTTTAGTATTCTATTCTCTATTACCAGACAGACTCTTAAAGATGGTAGCATCAGCTTAAAATGATGCAATTGTTCAGACATACAAAAGGTATGAAGAATAGTCAAACTCAAGAGGAAGTGGTCATTCCAGATGTATAAAGGGTTGTAATGAATGTTTCAAGGTAAATGTTAAGTGGAAAGTTCAAAATTTAAGTTCTTAAATGACATAGAACTTGGTTTGCTTGTTTCCATTGTTGATAGAACTGTTTGCCCTACTATTGTGATGCATGTCATGGGACTCCAAATTTGAAAATGGTATAATCTGATTCTCAAAAGGTCACCAAGAGCATTCAAATCAATGATATACTCAGGCATGGCATTCACAGACCTTCATAATCACCTCACCCCGTTCTACCTTTTCAGCCTTTTATACCTTACTCATCTACATATAATCCTTGAACATGGCATCCATGTCCCTCCTTGAGACATTTTCTTGAATGTCCTTCATGTCTAAAATGCTCTCCCTCCCCATCTTGGCCTCCTGGTTACCCTGGATTCCTTCAGTTCCCAGTTAAAAAGCCATCTTTTGGAGGAGGTCTTTCCCTTTCCCTCTTCACCTTAGTGGCTTTCCTCTATTGATTATTTCCAATATATCCTGTATGGAGCTTGTTTGTCTATAGGTGTTTTCATAGTGTCTCTGCCATAAGACTGTGAGCTCCTTGAGAAAAGGGATTGTCTTTGGCCTTTCTTTGTTTCCCCAGGAAAGTGTATGGCACATAGTAGACGCTTGACTTACATTCAATTATCTACCTTTGTGCATCTGTCCAAATGGACTCTGTGCCTAGAATGTATTTCCTGTCCATCCTCTATTCAGCTGCTGAACTATTTGTCCTAAAGCGCAGATTTGACCACGCTATACCAATATTCAGTAAATTATAGTTATTCTTTAATACTTCCTAGATCAAATATAAAAATCTTTGTTTGGTTTTTAAAACCCTCACTATCTTTCCAGTCATTTGATACCTTATTCCCCTGAATGTAACCTGTGATCCAGTGATACTAGCTTCCTTGTTATTTCTCATCCAAAACACATTTCCCAACCCTTGCACTTTTATTATCTGTCCCTTGTTACTCAAATGTTTCCCGTCTCCTGGTTTCCCTGATTTTCTTCAAGGCCCAGATGAAAATCTACCTTCTGCAGTGGTCTTTCCCTATTCTCCTTCATTCTTGTGCTTTTCTCCAGTTGATTATCTTGTTTGCATATGGATGTTTGCAAGCTGTGCCCCTTTCTTTGTATCTTCATAGTTTAGCACAGTGCCTGCTATACAAATAGGTATTAAAGACCTGTTTGTTGACTGACTTGAAGTTACCACTTCTTACCTGAAGTTTTTTGGGCTACCTGTCTACTCCCCAGTTAAAAGCTTTTTCTTCCTCCTCAAATCATCTGTAATTTACTTCTCTATATATGTATAGTATCTACACAGTAGAATGCAAGCTTCTTGAAGGCAGAAGATGCTCATGAATTGACATAAAGGAGAGATTCTTAACCTTTTTGTTTGTTTTGGCACAACCCCACTTTGGCACAACCCTCCCGGGTATGACTATGAACCCCTTCTAAGAGGATTGTTAAATGAATAAAATTCAATACAAATGATAACAAAAGAAACCCATCACACTAATAGAAATAGAGTTCTAAAAAGGAAATGAGCTTATGGGCTTCAGGCTAAGGATTTCTAACTTGAAGACAATCTCCCTTTTCTTCTAAAGAAGTAATTCCCTTTATAATACTTTATGCTATTCAAGATACAAAGAGATGGAGAATAAAATCCTTAATTAAAAAAAAAACATCTCCAAGGAAATACCTTGTAATTAGGCCCCAGGCATTGCCAACAATTCTCTCAATGTTCAACTTTTACTAGCATGGATTACAGACTTGCTTTCCTCTTTATTTTTGCCTTTTTCTGAATCCCAGGAGAATCCTGGGTAGTTGCTCCCTGGGATTTTCAGGTTCTTAAGATTCATTCCTCACCAGAAGAAGTAGGTACGACTTATTCTTTGCTCATTTCCTTGGTAGTTGGATGTGTTCCTTTACTGGGCTAAACAGTTGCATAGAATAGAAAAACCCAAAACTAAAACAAATAAACAAACAAAAAAGACTTCTCTCCCCACTTCATATCAGAATCTTCTTTGCCTCTTCTTATATAAACAGCTGCCCTTTTAATGATGTTTCTCTTTTTCCAGCAAGACACAGCTGCAGATACTAATTAGGGCAGCTCCCTTACAGAAGCCTGGTATGCAATCATGTCATAAACTGTAGCCAGAGAACAGCAGTTATCAACCTAATTTCTCCTAGATTTAGAGGTTAAATAAGTTGATATTTTGAGTTGGAAATCTATGCTGCTCTAAGTAGGAACTTGAATAAAGGTTTGAAGAACCATGCCTCTCTCCACTTGGTTCAAGAGAAAATTAATGTTCAGTTTTTCAATCTTCTTAAATTAATTAATTAATTTAGTTATTTTATACTCTTTCAGGTTTCCTCCTAATGCTGGGCATCTTTTTCTTGGAACAGGAGACTGATTGTTCCCCACACACCAAATGGACATTTTAACATAGTTTGTCACAAGTTTGTAAAACAAGAACTGAAAACTGCTGCTAATGGCCTGTAAACCTGAAGAGTCAAAAGAAAAAAAAGGACTGCATGCATATATGTATGTATATATGTAGAAAAACAAATTTATAGCAGCTCTTTTTGTGGTGGCAAAGAACTGTAAATTGAGGGGCTACTCATAAATTGGGAAATGACTGAAGAAGCTCTTGTATATGGTTGTGATGGAGTACTACTGTACTACAAGAAATTATGAAGGGGGATAGTTTCAGGGAGAAAAAAGAAACATGACAAGAGTTATACAAACTGATGCAAAGTAAATCAAGAAGAACCAGGTGATCATTGTATACAGTAACAGTGACATTGTAATGATGATGAACTGTGAAAGACTTTGCTAGTCTGATCAATACAGTGATCCAAGACAATTCCAAAATATGATGAAAAAAAAAAGTACTATCCACCTCCAGAGAGAGAATTGACTAATTTTTAGTGCATATTGAATTTTTTTCATTTTCTTTATTTTTCTTGCTTGTTTGGCAACATGGTTAATATGAAAATATGTTTTTATAATTTCACATGTATAATTGATATGATGGTGCTTGCCTTTTCAGTGTGTGGGATATGAGAGTAGGTGGGAGAGAATTTGGAACTCAAAAACTAAAAATAAAAAAAAAAGTTTAAAAAACAAATAATAAATTAAAATGTTTAAAAACAAAAACAAAGTCATATGCATGGAACCTGGGCCTCTGGGGCCAGTCAGGGCTCTTTCTCATGTACTACTCCTCATATACTTGGAAAGAAAGAAGGGTTTGCATTTTTATGTGACGGTTTACATTTTATGTAGAGCTTGGGCATGGAACAATGAATAGACTAAGAAAGAAATATAAGACAGTATGGTGTATTGCAAAGATTATCAGGTGTTATGGTGGAGAAGATTAAATTTTAAGTCTGAGGAAGTACCACAAAGGTTACCCTTAGAGGCCACTAGATGGTTCATGAATAAAATTCTAGACCTAGAATTAAAAAGATCTGAGCTCAAATACGGCATAAAAATTTACTAACTAGGTGACCCTGAACAAGGCATTTAACTGCTATCTGCCTATTTTCTTATCTGCAAAATGGGGCAATAATACCATCTCCTTCCCAGGATTCTGGTAAGTTTAATGAGCATAAAACCCTTAGCACAATGTCTAGCATGCAGCAAGTGCTTTATAAAAACTTGTTTCCTTCCTACTTTTACTTTGTTTTTCACTTTCTATGAATAAACTAAAGAAATGGAGTTGGCACCTTTGGGAAACAATGCAAATTTCTATGTTGAATCTAGGGAATTGAGCTTAGGTAGGAAATATTAATACATACATATGATGAGGTCCTTGGGATGTATATATGTTTGTAACATCAGTTTGTAATATCAATCCGTAACATCAGTTTGTAAATGGGGTGCTTTGGGATCTATGTCTGTAAAATCAATTTGTAAAAGCAGTCTGTAAAGTCACACTCCCCCCCCCCCAGTCTCAAAGCACTACCTCTGCCCCTTCCCCCTGCCAGCACTCTGCCCAGCAACAACTCATGAACTGTTTATCTCTGCTTGAAACAATAAGCTACTTATGAATCCTTCACAAAACTATCTATAAACATTTTTAGCTTAGGCAAATGTTATCTCCCTTAGTTAGAGTGGCCAGCTGCACCATGAATTCTTCAGTACCCTATCTATAGGGTAACTCCTTAGCCAATTATACCCACACTGTGTCTCTGATGGCCTTGGTTCCCAACATCTATCTTGTCAAGCTTGACGTTGATGGGTGGCAGACTGGGCACTCCTTAGTAGCCATGACCGAGGATTGACTTTAGTGACATGTCAGGCCTAAAACCACACCTCCTGGTAGCCCCCCCCCCACCCTTGGGCAATTTCCCAGTGAATCATGGGCAATACGCCTGCGCAGTTGATATTAAAAGTGCATGGTCCTTTAAGCACTGACCACTCCTTAACTCCTCCCTGATCCCACCCTTTCTCACCTAGTTAGTATAATCGGCTCCTGATTTACTGTCTTGACTCCATAAAACTATGCCTGTGACCCCTGGAAGTTTGCAGGTTCCATAAGAATCTAACCCGTTGTCCTTGCACAGCATAACAATAAACTTTACAAACTCAGCTTCAAAGTTTGCTTGAGCCTGGTGAATTCCTTCCAGACTAGATGCCAGGGTGGGTCCCTGGCAGAACCACTTACCCTCCCCCCCCTTATCACCCTTCCCTTTTCACATACATATATATATATATATGCATGTATATATACACATATAAACACATATTTATAACTATATATGTGTATGTATATATACACACAGGCATATACATAAAAACATCTGGTTCTCAGTTTCACTGAAATTTAGACATAGTCCTTGACACAGACTGCTCGAGCATTCTTAGTTAATGAGGCTACTTTGACCATCCAGGTTATTGAAAACAGTGATGTCAAACTCAAAGAGTAATGTACATATGTATGTATAAAAATGTTTTGTATAAAAAAAAGTATACATAAAGATCCCTACAGACCACATACTGACTTAGTTTTAAAAAGTAATATTATCTTTGTTTTATTGTATTTTTATTTATTTTGTTAAATATTTCCCAATTACATTTCAATCTGGTTTCAGGCTGCACTTGGGAGTTTTGGGGTCACAAGCCACTAGAGTTTCATGTGTTTAATACCTCTGTCAAGAATCTAGAAAATCTAAAATCATAGTAGTGGTTGGACACAGGGGCAGAGAAGATGACCATCTCTTATGGTAACAAATTGTGAAATACCTGAAATAGAAAATTTCAAATTCTTAAAGGATGAGATGTTTTATTTTTATAAATATAATTTTTTGTATTTAAAAATAAAGTTTTATTGTTTACTTGACACAATCAGCTTCTTCGCTTTGGAACTCTCTTCTCGAGAGAGTTTCATGACACTGCTCTGTTCTGGTTTTTCTCCTACCTGTTTGACTACTCTTTCTCATACTCCTTTTCCCCATCTTTTTCTAGGTCACACCACCTTTTTCTGAGTGTCTCCCCCATCTCTTACTGCTCTATATTATTTTTCTTGGCAATCTCATTGACTTCCATGGACTTAATCATTTCTATGCAGATGATTCTTAGATGTATTTGTTCAGCCCTAATCTTTTCCTGATATTCAGTCCTGTATCTCCAATTGCTTATTGGACATCTTAAACTGAATATTTCACATAAGCTTCAATCTCAACATGTCCAAAACTGAACTTTTATATTTACCTGCAAGCCCTCCCCTCCTCTTAATTTTTCTATTGCTTTCAAGAGTAGGCTTACCATCCCAGTCATGAGCTAGATATTATCCTCAACTTCTCAATCTCAGCCCAATATCTAGATCAAATTCAAAGTCCTATTGTTTCTACTTTGTAACATCTTTTGGATGACAACTCATTTTTCCTCTGATCCCACTCTTCACCAGGCCCTCATCATGTCATGCCTGGATTATTGCAATGTGCTGATTAGAGTCCCTGGAATAAATCTCTTCCTCTTCAACTCATCCTCTATTAAGCTGTAAAATCAATCTTCCTATAAGACAGGTCTTACCATGGTACCTCTATATTCAATAAACCACAGTGACTCCCTATCACCTCTAGGATCAAATTATAAAATCCACTGTTATTAAAATACTTCATAATGTGGATCCTTTGCCATTCCATTCTTCTTAAAACCTTACTCTCTTCCAGGTGCTTGTAATGGAAATGCAAATTGAAAGATCTTCCCTGCCCCTAGCTTAAGTGCACCTGGAGCCTGTGGTGGGAGGCTTGTTTTTCAGGAAAGCCCACACCTTGATACTTTGTGATTGGGCAGTGGGTCAAGGAGGTTGTTACAATCTCTGAGCCAGGAGAAGGCTATATAAACCCTGATGAGAGGCTTAGCTTTGGGGCTCACTTTGAGAAGTGTTGTGTGATTTGACCAGATGAGACTCTGGGTAGCCATTGAGAGCTCTCCCCCCACCCCACCCCGGCTTTGAAAACCCAGATGTTGATGCTTCCCTCTCTGGTAACTGTGATTTGGTATTGTTATAATGGTTGGACAGTTTGGAAGCCTGTCTGTTTGATCTGTCTGTATACTCTGAAGTTTGGGGTGCTGACCTTTTCCCCCTGAACTAAGTAATATATGTTTGTTTGATTAAAGTAAGCTTGTTAACCGATTTTGAGTTGCTTTCCTTTACAAAAGCAGATCTGGGAACCTGTGTTGGCAGCTACCCTGGGGATGCTGGGGTGCTTGCTGCTACAGTGCTCCATGATCCAGTGACACTGACTTCTTTGCTGTTCCTCAAGAAAGACACTCTATTTCCCAACTCTAGACATTTTTATTGTCCAGAGTATATCTTATTAGAAGTTATTTATGCCATATCATATAAGATCTTTGTTGTTGTTCAGTCATGTCTAACTCTTCATAATCCCTTTTTCCACGCAAAAAAAAAAAAATCTTGGCAAAGATACTAGAATGCTTTGTCATCTTCTACAGCTCATTTTACAGATGAGGAAGCTGAGACAGAGTTAAATGACTTGCCCAGAGTCACCCAGCCTGACTCCAGGCCTGGCACTCTACCTACTGTACCACCTAGGTGGTATTATTCCTAGCAAATGCTAACTCCTAAACCTGCCTAAGTGATCCCATTAAACCTTGTGTCTCCCAACAGATTGTCCTCTCTATCATCTCCACTCTATCATTTTTTTAGTTTAATTCAGTCTCTCCTTTTAATTTCTTCTGTGGGTAGATACTTAGTCTCCTAGTACTGTTTTTTTATATTATTTTATTTTTCCCCAATTACATGTTAATATAATTTAAACACCTTTTTTTAAAAAAAAAGTTTTGAGTTCCAAATTCTCTCCCCCCTCTATCCATCTTTGGGACAGTAAACAATCTTATATAGTTTCTACATTTGTAAAACATTTCCATATTAGTCATTTTTTACAAGAAGACTCAAATAAAAAAAAGAATGTGGAAAATAGCATGTTGCAGTCTATATCCAGGCAGTATTAGTTCTTTCTCATGAATCCTTTTGGATTGTCTTAGATCATTTTATTGCTAAGAATAGCTTAGTCATGTACAATTCTTCATTGTATAGTACTGCTGTTACTGTGTACAAAATTCTCATGATTCTGCTCACCTCACGTTGCATCAGTTTATATAAATATTTCCAGGGTATCACTCATTTTCAATTTCTAGCAGTATACTGGCTCATTTTCTATTGCTTTAAATTATGCCCATGTCTCCTCCATCTTCAAACAACCCTAACTTGATCTCTCCATCCCCTAAACTATATCTCTTTGTGGTTAAACTCCTTTTAAAATATTTTTTCAATTACATATTGAAAATTTTAACATTCAGACTCTATCAGTTGTCTCTTTGGAGGTGGATTGTGGCTAAATTCCATGAAAAAGCTGTCTGCAATAAGTTTTTCTTCTTTCTCTCTTCTCATTCTTTTCTTAACCTATTACAGTCTGGATTCCAACATGATCATTCCACCAAAACTGTTCCCTCCAAAGTTACCAATGATCTCTCAATTGCCAAATCCAGTGGCTTTTTTTCAGTCTTCATTCTCTTTGACTTCTCTGCAGCCTTTGATACTGTTGATCACTCTCTCCTCCTGGATATTCTCTTCTCCCTAGGTTGATAGCATATTACTCTTCTGATTCTTCTCCTATCTATTGCAAGACCCCTATCCAGATCACCCTCTAATAGCAGGTATCCCACAGGGTTCTGTCTGTAAAGCCAAGCATGAGCAGATTTCCAAAGGACTGCTGCTAACAACTATAAGGTTCTGATTACATAGTATAGTGAACTCTCTATTTATTCAGCAGTAAATTAAAGCATAACATTCACAGAAAACAAAGTACAATATTCACAATGTTATAACGTAGCAAGTTATCACTGAAGTGGCCACATACTTCTCACCAAAGTGGCCACATCGTTTTAAAGTTTAAAAGATATCATTCAGTAAGTCCTTCACAGTCATTCTTAAGGAACAAGTCTCCTTAAAGGACAGAAAGTAGAGAGGTCAAAGTTCTCCACCCCTAGGTTACAGTAAGTTACAATCTCAGTCAGCCTAAAGTACCCAAGAAGAGATCTTTTGTTCTTGACTTGAGGCTGGCTCTCAGATTCCATGATTACTTTTCTATTGTCTCAGATCCTGCCTGAATCTACCTGTCACCTGCATTCAAAGGTAAGAAGCTCCCAGCTCCTCATCCAGTCCACCTCAAATCCTTCACAGTTTCTGTTTCTGGGAAGACAAAACTTATCAGAGCCAAAACAACATTCATGCACGTTGCTGGCACCATCATCAATTCACTATATCTCTGGGAAATCAACACAGGCCTACATAAAAGGTCTGAGAACACAACACAAATGGTCAGTACAGTCCCCGAACCTCTGAATCCCTCCTCCAGGACTTCTGTAAATAAACAACAAGAAAATCCTCTTTCAGAGCTTCCAGTAAGGTCCCAGGGCTTTTGTACAAAGTATCAGAAACAAAAATCAACACAAACTGAACAAAGTGCCTGGCCACCACAAAGTTCCCCTTCTCAATTCTGCTCTTTTCCAGCTTGAGCTTCTCCTTATATATGGTTACTAGCTCCTCCCTGTTACACCCCTTCTTGTTCCTCCCACTGCAGAGTTCACAAGTTCTGTTTCTTAACAAAGACTTGATGTAATCATGAGCAAGGCTTAAAAGAAACTTGAACTGAAACAAGGTGCTAAATAATTAAATAGCTGAAACAAGGTGCTAAGGGCTCCTTTGCTTGCCATTACATTTCTTTTCTTTTTATACTACTTAACATAATGATATCATCAACTCCTATAAATTGCATTGCAATTAATTATCATTGCATGCTGGTAATTCCCAAATCTACTTATCCCAATCTCTTTGCTGACCCCCAGTCTCAAAATTCCAACTTCCTTTCAGACATCTGAAATAGAATGTCCAATGGATATCTTAAACTCAACATGTACAAAGCTGAAATCATCATCTTTCCTCCCTACCCTGACCCCACTCCTGCCTTCCTTATTATTGTATAGTAATCATTTTTTTAGTCTACTAGGTTCTCAATATGTCATCCTCAACTGCTAATTTTTTTTTTTACCTAACCCTTTGTATCTGATCTATACCATCACTGTGGTGCAGGCTCTTATCACCTCAGACACCTCATACCTTGCACTTCACAAAAGCCTGCTAGCGGGTTGGCCTGCCTCAAGTCTTTCCACACTTCAGTCTTTCATCCATTCAACCAACAAAGTGATTTTGTTAAAGTGAGAGTCCCACCATGTCACCCTCTCCATTCAGTTAAGCCCAGTGACAAATTGATCTCCTCCAGGACCAATAAAAACCCTCTGTTAGGTGTTCAGTGCCCTTTATAATCTTACTCTGCCCTACCTTTCCGGTTGTCTTACACTCTACTCCCTGCAGGTACCCTTTAGTTCAGTAACACTGCCCTCCTTAATGTTCTATGTACCAGGCACTCCATCTCTTGGCTTCAGGCATTTTCTCTGGCTGTCCTCCATGCCTGGAATGTTCTCCCCCCTCTTCTTTACCTACTGACTTTCCTGACTTCTTCAGATACCAAATAAAATCCCATCCTTTATAGGAAATGTTTCCCAACTCCTTCTAACTCTAGTACTTTCCCTTTATTAGTTATTTCATATATATCTTGTATATAGCCTATTTATACCTATTTGTTTGCTTGTTGCTTCCCCCTTTAGCTTGAGGGCCGTGACTTTTGTCTATTATTATTGTTTTTTTAATTTTCAGTTCTTAGCACTATGCCTGGTACATAGTAGTGAATCCACAAACTTTTGAAGATTTTGTTTTGTTTTGTTTTTAAGATCTTCTATGAATTCTTTTTGGGCAGGTGTCAATTTCACATTAGTCTTTGAGGCTTTCTTTACTTCAATATCCTCCTCTGAAGACGAATGCTGGTCATCTCTCTTCCCATAATAGGTTTCTATGGTTGGCTTCTTTCTCCTTTGCCTGTGTATTTTTTTAATGGTAATATCTTAATTATTTGTAATCACCTCTAGCCCTGGGGTAGGGGAAATGGTGCCTCTTGCCCCAGATCTTCAGTTTTCTCCTCTACTCTGGAATCAAAGCCAAACCTCCAACTACCTGTAGTGCCCACAGCCAGGCCTGTCTGCCCCACTGCTTCTGCACTCACCAGGTGTGTTCTCTGGTTCCTTCTTGCCCCGCTGCTCTCAGGATCACAGCTGGGTCTGGCATTCCTTCTCAGCAGAGGTTCCCAGGATCTTCCCAGTCTCAGACACCCAACTCCCTTCACTATCCTGGAGGTAAAAGTTCTGGTTGGCTGGGGCCAAGCCAAGCCCTCAAACCTACTAACCCCAGGGCTTGCCGCTTATTGTTTAAGAGTCTAGAGGCTTGCTGTTAAAATGGAACATAGCCTGGAGGTATTTACACTTCATAGGGACCAAACCCCATTTGGGGATTTTTCTTCTGATCTTCTCAAATTGTCCTGGGAGGACCCCAGTTATGCCCCTGTTCTTTTTTATCTCCACCCACACTTTATTCACCCTAATGTGCTATTTTAATGCTTTTGTGGGAGAAAACCTTGTGAACTTGGAATTTTCTGACCCCCACCATCTTCCCAGAATCCTTTCTCTTTCAATAAAATTTTATTAACTGAGTAACTGAAAATGTACAGAGTTGGGAGATGAAATGTCTTGAATGAGTAAAAGCAAGGATTTCAGTGTTACTAGATCACAGAGGACAGAGAGGTTAGTATAACATAAGAAGAATCTATAGGTATTATGGGGCCAGGTTGTGAAGGTCTTTTAACATAAAACAGGATTGATTATTTGATCCTGGAGGGAAAAGCAAGTCACTGGAGTTATTATGATGATGCACAATATCATAGTACATGACACACAGTGGGCTCTTAATAAATGCTTGCTGACGTGATTTAAGACCTTATGTTTTATAACATAATTAATATCATCTCACTTGTTCCATATAGTTCTGTTTTAGGTCCTATTGTCTCCGTTTTTTCAGATGAGAAGAGTAAAGTAGCTTACCCATGGTCCAACACCTAAAAAATATTTAAGGCAGATTTAGGATCACGGTCTTGCTGACTCCAAGCACAGCATTTTCTCCACTGTACCCTGCTGACTCCCATGGTGGAATGTGAGTGATCTTGTTTTCTTGAAGGCTATTCTAGTTGAGGGAGAATTCTTATAATTATTACCAAGTGTCAGATGTTTAGAATATTGACCCAGAGTCTGACTCCATTTCTCTCCTACAAGTCCCAGTCTAGTCAAGTTTGAAAATGTTCCTCAAGGGAAGCTTGACCACCAGTCAATGAAAATATCACACACACACACACACACACACACACACACACACACACACACACACACACACATACACACACACACACAGACAACATCTTATGAAGAACTAAATCAAAAGGGTTGCAATTAACATAGGTGAAAGTGCCATCCTCACTGATGCCATCACAGATCTTTAAAATTATTAAAGTGTTCAAGGAAGCAAATTTATATTTATTTCTTAAATAAACATCTAAAAGTACCCTAGTATTCTGGCAATGTGTAGGAAAACCTTCAAGATTCTTTAGTCTCTGTTCTTCTTTTAGTGATACAATGATTTTCAGTTTTTGAAAAAAAATGAAATAGATTGAGGCACTACTTTGGAATGATTACTTCAGTTTTAGGTATTGATAGATAGACAATTACTGTAAATAAGTACCCAATATCAAAAGCTCAGATCATGGTATTCTGAAGCCTGAATTTGAGGGTCATTATGGTCCTATATGGGCTGGGAAAACCTTGTTTAAAATTAATAGTTAAATGAATAAAGCTAATTTTTAAAAAGTTAGCTTTTTAAACCCATATTTTCTATGCTATAAAATTAGCATGGCACTTTGCTATTAAAAAACATTTCCTTAATTCATCTACATGAAAAGAAAGAGAGAAAATTTGATGAGGAACAAAACTACATCCCTTTGCTATTGAGAAAGAGCCAAGAATTCCATAGGGGGTAAAAAAAAGAAAGAAAAGTCTATTTTCCTGTAGTGGCATTTAACAGTCATATCTGCTGATGTACATATAAAAATCTTTTGTATTCAAGAGTAACTCAAATTTTCACACACACAAAAATCTGTTAAAGCAATTTCTGTTTCTGATACGACCTATATCTAATGGTTATATACAGTTTACATACAGGTTGAAACTGTTTGAGTAACCATTGGATACATGTCAAATTTGGTTGTGATTTGCATGCATCATGGAAAGAACTCTCAAATAGATGAGAGCACAGAACCATTTGGGTATGTGTTTGAGTATACTTGTAGTCTGCATTTGTCAAGTATCTTTCATTCATTTAACAATGCATGTTCAACATTTGTCAAATACATATTATGTGAAGACCACTGTGCTAGAAGCCCTTATAGAACCAATTGTCTTATAAAGGATTAGAACATGAACATAAACAAGCATAATACAGAGTATTGCATGAGAAGCATGCTAGAAAGTTGTTGGAAAAAAACCCAAAACCAATGTGATGTGAGATCTGAGAGATAAGATCATTACTGGAATGGCTTCCTGAGAGAAGTGACTTTTAAGTGGCCCTTTGAAGGAAGGCAACAATTCCATAAGTAGATGTCACATGTGAACAAAAGCAGGGAAAAAAGGTAAAGCAGGTGGCTTGTCCTAGGGATGTTTGACTTGATCATACAATGCACAGAAAGGAATTAACATGAGTCAAATTTAGGAAAATAAGGCAGCATCCAATATTACAGGACCTGTAATACCAAGCAGAGAACTTTGCAGTTTACCTGAGTAACATTATGCATCTATGTGGCAGCAAGCACCCCAATATCCCCAGGGTAGCTGCCAACACAGGTTCTTAGATCTGCTTTTCAAAAGGAAAGCAACTCAAAATCAGTTAACAAGCTTACTTTAATCAAACAAACACACATTACCTAGTTCAGGGGAAAAAGGTCAGCACCCGAACTTCAGAGTTACAGAACTTACAGATCAAATTGACAGGCTTCCAAACTGTCCAACCATTATATCAATACCAAATCACAGTTACCAGAGAGGGAAGCATCAACATCTGGGTTTTCAAAGCCGGGGGGCTCTCAACAACGGCTTCCCAGAGTCTCATCTGGTCAAATCACACAACACTTCTCAAAGTGAGCCCCAAAGCAAAGCCTCTCCTCAGGTTTATATAGCCTTCTCCTGGCTCAGAGAATGTAACAACCTTCTGGACCCACTGCCCAATCACAAAGTATCAAGGTGTGGGCTTTCCTGAAAAACAAGCCTCCCACCACAGGCTCCAGGTGCACTTAAGCTAGGGGCAGGGAAGATCTTTAAATTTGCATTTCCATTACAATCTACGAAAGATTTTTTGAGTTGAGGAGTGACATAATCAAATGTACACTTAATAAACATAATTCTGACAGCAGATTTTATGAATGGAAAGAGTGTAAAGGCAAGAAAATGTGGTACATGAAATCAGAAATTCTCATTACTCTGTGCGTGTGGGGGGGGGGGGCATGGCAGAGAGACAGCAACAGAGAGAGAATGGCTGCATATGAATGAATTATTATATGGTAAAAATTGATGGAATCCTAATAAACTGCCCCCAGCCCCATTATTCTAACTTCCTTACAGGCCCCACTAAACAGCAGGCCCACTGCCCCTGCCTAGCCATTCTCTGTCCCCGCCACCTCAGTATCCTAACTTCTTCATATATGCCTAATCCCTTAACAAACTCCGCCTACCTTTTTAATATTCATAATTTCTGTTATGTAATTGCATCTTTCACCTATAAAAACCCATCTTTCTTTCTCTGAAATTCTTGGAATTTAGTCCACTTCAGGAGAGGCGTCAATCTCAATAAATGCTTATATTTGGTTTAGAGGTGGTCTGAATCTGAATTCTTTGCGATGGTTCTGCCACAATGCATTGGGAAACTACAATTAAATGATAAATATAGAGAATTCAGAGAAACACAAGAAGATATGTATGAATTTATTAGAGCTAAATAAGAAGAAATTGAAGAAAAAGTTGCAGAAAGACTATGTTTAAGAAAATGAAAAGATCACCAAAAGCAAACAAACACTGAGTACCCCACAATGGTTCTGAAAAATAGATAATAAACCCACACCTTTCTCCTATCTACAAAGTCGGGTAACTATTCTATCAGAAAGTTATATGCATTGTCATACTCGGTTAAAAACGGTGCAGTTTTTGCTTATCTGCTTTTCTTTTTTGCAAGGGAAGGTCACGTCCCATGGGGTGAGAGTCAGTGGTGAAATATGAAAGTACTGTTATGTGTGAATATTAATTTTTCTAAAATTTTATACTTAGTTCTCTCTCCCTTTTAGAACTTTTATCTTCTGCACTTTGTTGTGAAATTATGTAGTGACTTTCATTTTTTATATTTTAGTCAACATACCAAGAGAATAGAGCTCTAGCCTTGGAATTTGGAAAACCTGAGTTCAATATCTGCCTGGCTGTGTCAGTCACAACTTCCCAGTGTCTCAGGCAATTTATTTTCTTTTTCTTTGTTCTTTTTTTTTTTTTTTTTAGCACTTATATAGCACTTTATCCCCCCTTCCCCATGGTATTTTATTTGTTTCCAATTACATACAAAGATCATTTTCAACACTGATTTTTATAAGACTTTGAAGTCCGAATTTTTTTTTCTCCCTCTCTCCCTTTCCCCTTCCCCAAGAGGGCATGCAATCTGATATAGGCTATATGCCTATACATCTTCTGCTTCTGGACCTCCAGATTATTCACCACAGTCTAGGGCTAACAGACATCCTCCAAAAGCCAGACCTCCACTTGTTTCAGACAATTTTTAAAGCAATTTCAAGCATCTACAATCTGCATTGGTAAAAGGAGGGCCCTCATTGGGAGTTTGAATGAAATCACAAGGTCTCATCCAAGGATGAAAAACAATCACATAGTTATTGTTGCTGTCTAAACCCAAGCACGCCCAAAACTGTTGAGATAGGGTCTCTGCGGTCATGGTTTCATGATGTGTTTTGGTGGAACCATCTCAAAGAATTCAGGATCAGACCACCTCTAATCCAAGTATAGGCATTTATTGAGATTGATGCCTCTCATGAAGGGGGCTATGTTCCAAGGGGAACCAGCAACTTGAGAGAAAGCAAGATGGATTTTTTATAGGGTAAAGATGCAATTACATAATGGAAATTTACATAAAATAGAAGAATATCATTAATATTAAAAAGGCAGGAGGAGATTGTTGGGGGATTAGGTAATGGAAGAGTGGTCCCATCTATGGTTAGGTGGTTAAAACATTCTGGTCATTCTGCCCTCTAACTGGCTAGCTATTGTGGAGCTGTCTGCTCTAGATCATATTATTGTGATTGAATACAAGAACACACCTGTTTCTGTAGGAATGGGTCTGGGGACAGTGACCGGGTAGAGGCAGTAGCTAGGCTCCCATCATATGGACACACCTGGTGTTTGTGGGAACTAAGAGTTCAGGGACACACCTGTTGTTCCAGTGAGCAGTGGGGTATATCAAAGAAGTTAGGACATGGGGAGAGGGGGAGGCTAGTTAGGTGCAGTGGAATAATGTAGGACTAGGACTATAATGAAGTTAGTATATTGGGCCTGGGGGCATCTTTATTAGGGTTCCATCAGTTATAATTAATCATTATGTACATTGTGATTCTAATTCTAACTTTTCTCAGTATCATTTGTCTTTTTATTCTTCATATATAGTGTGAGATCCATGTAGGCTCCCTAGAAGACAGATGCCCACTAAATCCTTTCTTCTTTTCTGCCCCTTTAGCAGCCTTCTCTCCAGTTCTTTGTCCTCCTGAGAAGAAGGTGCATCTGTGTACCCCACATAGTGCCCAGACCCTATTCTCCTAGAGGATACCCCTGATCTTTTTCTATTGCTTGGGGAAGAGTTTCTATTTTTTCGGTCTTATGCTTTTTATTTGGGTTTTAATTTATAGAATGAAACAAGCATTTGCATAAAAAAAATCCTTGTCCATAAAGCACTTTGCAATCCCTGGCATTGGTGGCATGGCAAAAAAAAAAAAAAAGCAGGGTATAGAGGGCTGAACTTGGGGAGTCGGGAAGAAGAAAACTTGATTTGATATTCTAACCCTGAGGCTTACTAGTGGTGTGATCACAAGCAAGTTGTATTACTTTTCTGAGCTGTCCCCTCCACATTTATAAAAAGGTCCTTGTGTGTAGTATATAGATTATGAAAGTCAAAGGAGATGACATAGATAAAACATTTAAAAATGTTTTGTCAAAAATATGTGATGTCAGTCATCATAATATCAACAAAATTTATTAAGAGCTTCCAGGTAATGGCAAACAAATAAAGAAACAAACAAAAAAAATGATTCCTGCCTTCAAGAAACTCTTATCTTAACAGGGGAAGCTCCATGTAAATAACTACGTGTATCCAAAATACATACTAAGTAGATGGAAGGCAATCTCAGTGGGAAGGTCCCAAACATCTGGGAGCAAGGGCAAAGGGCCTTCTGATGAAGGTGGGGTTTTATTTGAATTCCCAAGGAAGCCAGATGCCAAGTGGAGGAGGTGAAGAGAGAGTGCATTTCAGCCCTGGAGGACAGCCAGTACAAACGCAGAGGGAGATGAGAGGAGAGATGGAGGGAAGAACAGAAAGAGGTCCAGAAAATTAATTGCTAAGTATGGGAAGGGAAGTGAAATGTGTGAAGAATGGACAGGTAGGAAAGAACAGATTGTAAAGAGTTTTAAGGGCCAGAGAGAAAACACATTTTAAAATCTCTAGAATTTAACTTGTTTCTCCAATGAAAGGTGGTTTTTTTTTTTGTTGTTGTTGTTGTTTTGTTTTTTTTTCCTTTACGGAATACTGACTAGACCTGCCCTTCCAGTAGATTGGGACAGTAAAACACTAAAATGATTTAATCATATCTTATCTAAACCTAACATCATTCAGTCCAATCAAAGGATCTAGTAAATATATAAACTCCATGAATTCAGGAACTTTGTGTCTTGACTACTAAGAGCAGCATTTAGTACATAGTAGGTGCCCAATTAGTGATTGTGGATTGCCTGATTTGTTTGATTCAAGGCTTTCTAACTAATTCTGACTTCACTCATCTCACTAATCTCATCACACATCAGGTTCAAATGTTCCTTTATTTCTCACCTCCAAGCCTTTGCCTAGGCAGGCTTGAGTACTGGAAATGAAATCTCTGTGCACTGTTGGCTAAATTGTAAGAGGCATCATGCTTCCTGGAAGAAGTGTTAGTCTTGGAGTCAGGAAACCCAACCTCAGGCACCTAGATGCATAACCTTGGCCAAGTCAGTTATCATCTCAGCCTCAGTTCCTTCATCTGTAAAATGAAGGAGTAGCCCCCTCTTGGATCCTTTCCAGCTCCTTGCTCCTATGATGGCTTATCTTCTTCAGAATCAGATCTCCAATTCAGTTTCCTTCAATGATATTTGGGGGAGGGGGTCTACAAAAAGCCTGCTCACATGTATCATTCCCTCCTATTTATATGAATCTCTACAATTTACAGGCAAAAATTAAAGTTTCTTTCTTCTCTCCATTAGAATGTGTTTCCTATGCCATTAGAAAGTCCTTGTGTAACCTTGAGCAAGTTACTTAACCCCAACTGCTTAAAAAAAAAGTCCGTGTGAACATGCTTGCCCAATTTCATAATGACCATCAATTGATGTCTCAAAATTTAATACTATCTTAGACATAGGAAAGGAATTTAGGTAACTCCATGATTTTATATAGCATAATAGCAGAAGGACGAAGTGAAAAGGCCAGGGGATTGTTGTTCACCCCTAGTTCTGGAAGAGGAGCAAAAACCAGGGAGAGTAAGTTCTAGACTTGCAAGTGAATTGACCGTTAAGTGAGGCAAAATCCCCAGCCTCACTCAAAGCAGAAAGTAGATGAGGTGGGGGCGGAGCCAAGATGGCGGAGTAGAAACAGCTCCTCCAAGCCTCTCTGCCCCCAGATTCTCCACAAACTATGTAAAAAAAGGACTCTGAAAAACTTCTGGAGTCCCAGCACCCACAGAACGACACAGAGAAGCTAACCTCCCGCTGAGGACAGCCCAGCACCCTGCAGGAAGGACCAGCGCAGTGGTCTGGGAGCCGGCAGCGCACAGAGCACAGAGCGCAGGAGCAGAGCCGAGCCCAGGTCCACGTGAGCCGAGGTTTTAGCCCCAGGGCGGCAGGGCCAGCAGCCGGCTGGAGGAACCCCAGAACACCAGGAACTGTGGAGATGCCAGAATTATCAACATAGACTTGCCTAGGACAAAGTAAGAGGTTAGTGTCCTATGGACTTTGGGACCTGTATTTGGGGAATGCGTCAGCTCCCTCCCCTGGGGGCTAGAAGCTGCTGAGGAGACACGCCATTTTGTAGTTTTCAGAGGCATTTCCGGCTCCCAGCCTACAAATCGGGGGGAGATCCAGCGATCAGTCTTGGGGGGTAATCGCTCTTGCTTTAACCTCCCTGGATCTGGATTGTGATCTAGGGTGGAAGTTGTGGGTGGGTTTACAGCTTGCCAGAAACGGAAGTTGCCCCCCACACGTTCGGGACGAAAATTCCTCTATCTGGCCTTAAAGCCATAGTGTGGCAACAAGCCCAAAAGTCAAGCAATTAAGTGGCAACATGCCAAGGCAAAGGAAACAGAAAAATGCAACCCTAGACTCCTATTTTGGGGGCATAGAGCGGGAAAAGGACTGTGAGGTCAGAAGTCCTGCTCCAAAAGCCCCAGGGGAAAACATGAGCGGGTTGCAGGCCATAGAGGACCTTAAGAAGGACTTTAAAAATCAAATAAGAGAAGTGGAGGAAAAATTAGAAAGAGAAATGAGAAGGATGCAGGAAAAGTATGAAATGAGGGTCAACAGCCTGACTGAGGAAAACAACACCTTAAAAAACAGACTAGCTCAAATGGCAAAGGAGGCCCAAAAGGGCAATGAGGAGAAGAATGCCTTAAAAAGTCGAATTTGCCAGATGGAAAAAGAATCTCAAAAGTTCACTGAGGAGATTCATTCCTTCAGAGTTAGACTGGAGCAAATGGAAGCTAATGACTTTATGAGAAATCAAGATGCTGTTAAGCAGATCCAAACAAATGAAAGATTAGAAGGCAATGTGAAATATCTCATGGGAAAAACCACTGACCTGGAAAATAGATCCAGGAGAGACAATTTAAAAATTATTGGACTACCTGAAAGCCATGATCAAAGAAAGAACCTAGAAATCACCCTTCAAGAAATTCTCAAGGAAAACTGCCCTGATGTTTTAGATCCAGAGGGCAAAATAGAGGTTGAAAGAATCCACCGATCACCTCCTGAAAAAGATCCCAAAAAGAAAACTCCCAGGAATATTATAGCCAGGTTCCAGAATCCCCAGATCAAGGAGAAAATACTACAAGCAGCCAGGAAGAAACAATTTCAATATTGTGGAAACACAATCAGAATAGCCCAGGACCTGGCAGCTTCTACACTGAGGGATCGAAGGGCATGGAATATGATATTCCAGAGGGCAAAAGAACTGGGAATGAACCCAAGGGTCACCTACCCAGCAAAACTGAGTATTTTGTTTCAGGGGAAAATATGGTCATTCAGTGGAATAGAGGACTTTCAAGCATTCTTGAGGAAAAAACCAGAGTTGAATAGAAAATTTGACATCCAGACACAAGAAGTAAGAGATGCCTGAGAAGGTAATCAGGGAAAAGAAATCAAAAGGAACTTATCAAAGTTGAACTATTTACATCCCTATATGGAAAAGCAATATCTGTGACTGATGATATCTTTCTCACTATGAAAATAATGGATGAAGGGGGTGTGGTCATATGAATACATATGTGAAGGTGTGTGTATATGGTTACAGTTATATATGGATAGAGGGCATAGGTTGATTTTGTTGGGAAGGGAGAGTACTCAAGGGATGAAATTATGAGGTGAGAGAGGAAAGTGGCAAGAGGAGATGGGGAGAGACATGGTAGGGTAAACTATCTCATGTAGGGGAAGTGGGTGCAAAGGAGGGGGAGAATAAGGAAGGCTAAAAAGGCAAAACCACATTCACATTGAATTTGGTTCAGGGAGAAAATGACATACATACTAAATGGGATATCTCAACCTGCAGCAGGATAGGGGGAAGGGGGATGAGAGGAGGGATGATGGATGGGAGGGCATCCTTGGGGTGAGGGGAGGTTGGAAGTACCCACTATAGAAGAGGGACAGGATCATGTAGGGAATGGACCAGGTGGGGGGTGGGATGAGTGGGAGGGAATTATAAGCAGCCTTGTACAATATATCTACTATGATAATGTTTTGCATAGCTAGACATGTACAACATATACTGAATTACTTATCTCCCAAGAGGGAATGGGTGACAAGGGAGGAAGGAAATGGATCTGAAATTCGAGGTCTTAACATTAAATGTTTCAAATATATATATAAATACTATTATTAATACTCTTTTGCTTATAATTGGGAGATAAGATGTGCAGGCATTGGGACACAAAGATTCATCTTCCTCTAATGGAAAAGTCGATGGGGGTATGGGAGAAGGTATGGGAGAGAGCAGATTGGAGGAAGCGATATCTTGTGGGACTGCTATTCTGGGAGGTTGGGTAGGGGAATAATGGGGGGAAAATGATTGTAACTCAAAATCTGGCGGAAATGAATGATGTAAAACAGAAGTTAATAAAGTATTTGTTTAAAAAAAAAAAGAAAGAAAAAAAAGTTAAAAAAAAAAAAAAAAAGAAAGTAGATGAGGTGCAGGTTCTGGGAACCCCCTTGAGCTCTCTACTTCCCACCCCTGAGCCTATCAAAATATCTATATCCAAATCAACTGTTACCTGACCTCATTGACTCCTCCTGAAGACCCTCCCCAAACTCCTCCCTTAGACCACCCCTAGATTCCTCCTACAACCTTTCTGTATATAAGACCCCATTGCCTCCATGTGGTGTGAGAGCACCCTAGAATTTTCCAACAGACTTACTCTGTGTCGAATACAAGTGAACTTTTAACAAACTTTTCTTTGGCTGAAAGAAGACTTGAGTGGAATTCGTTTGGCAGGACCCGGGGTGTTGGTATTTTGGGGTCTGGAGCACCCCTAGCCTCATCATTTTTGATGACCCTCAACAAAAGGAGCCATCATTTCTGACAGCCCAGTTTCAAGATGACCTTTCCCTAGAGGTTATATTGTGTGGCAGAGGCGGAGTCTGCCGGTTAACAGCCTATGGTTACCCAGTTACTTTTTATTATTTTCTTTTTTCTGATTTCCCCTGGGAAGGGCTTTTAACCGCATAGTTCAAGAGTCAAGCCAGAGGATCAGAATCAGGTACGCCATTCTTCATTCTAGTAAGGGTATGAGGGTAGAAACACAGCGTCTGGGTCCGCACAGCTTAGCTAAGGGTCATTCTCTTTTCTGTTAGCATTTTAGAGAAAGAGAGACGAAAAGGGGAGATTCCGCTGGGAGAGAGAGACCACAGGTTGGAGTAGAAGCGGAGTGAGCTGGAAGCTCCTGAATTCCGGGAGAGGGAAGAAAAGGGAGAGAGTGGAGGTGTGTGTACCTGTAGCTTGGCTTTATGAGAGATCTTAATCTGGTGCAGGTCTCCTTGGGAGTGGGAGGGGGAGGTTGATCCCCTGGGAGTGTGGAGCGCTGGGGAAGGGCGTGGATTTAGGAAGTGCGGGACGAGGGGAGGGAGGAGAGCAAGGAAAGAGGTGGGAGGGGGGCCGGGAATGAGTGGGAAAGGATCCCATGGATCGTAAGCCTTGAGCACTGTCCTCTTTCAGGGCAAGGATATCAGAGTAGGTGTTTGGAAAGATTAGGAGCAGAAACAAGAAAAAGAAACCGAAAGTTTAAAAAAAAAAGTGAGTCTCCTGTAGCGGGTTGGCATCAAAAAGTTTGGGAGAATGGCTGGCTGGGAACTCTGAACAACTGAGCTGGTCTTAGGGATCCCGAATCTAAAGTCCCAGAAGGGCATAGGATATGTAATCCAATTCTTACTGTAAAAAGAAACTCCTTCCTGATACACCCAGGAATTGTTTACGGAAGGCTAGAACTTGCAGAGGTTCATAAGACAAGAGGCTACCACCTCCCAGCCTCCAGGGGCAGCCCATGGCATTCGCTTATCTCGGAAAACTGTGAAGTAATTTTCTTTTGCTGCTGTAGTCAGGTCGTTTTGCAGAGGTGTCCTACTCTTCATGACCCCATTTGGGGTTTTCTTGTGAAATATACCAGAGTGGTCTGCCATTTCTTTCCCCAGCTCACTTTACAGGCAAACAGTTTAGTCACTTGCCCAGGGTCACCCAGCTAGTAAGTGTCTGAGGTCAAATTTGAACTCAGGAAGATGAGTCTTCTGGACTCCAAGTCCGACCACTCCGTCCACTACGTCATTTTCCCCCCTTTGCCTAGGGCTAAAATCTGCCACTCCAACTTCTAGTCAGTCAACCATTTATTAAAACACTCACTATGTCAAGGCACTGTATCGAAGCAAAGAAAGGCAAAAACAGTCCCTGCTCTAAGGAATTCATAAACTACCAGCGGAAGCGCCATGTGAATAGACATGAAGGATATAATAAAAATGAAAGTTAAGCTTTGAGAGGAAGGTACTAGAACCCTGGGGAGGAAGGAAGTGGGGAGGAGCAGGAAGGACTCTTACAGAACGGGGGATTTTAGCTGAGTGAAACCAGTGGGGGTGTTATGGTTTAAACCCAGGTATCCCAAAAAACTGTTGAAGTAGTTAGGGGCTTTGCCCACCCTAAAACTGTTGTGGTTTCCTGATGTGTTGTGGTGGAACAGTCTCAAAGAATTCGGAGTCAGACCACCTCTAATCCAAGTATAGGCATTTATTGAGATTGAACCCTCTCATGAAGGGGGCTAAGTTCCTAGGGGAACCAGCAACTTTAGGGAAAGCAAGATGGATTTTTATAGGGTAAAGATGTAATTACAGAACAGAAATTTATATAGAATAGAGGAATATCATTAATATTGAAAAGGTAGGAGGAGTTTGTTGGGGGATTAGGTAATGGAAGAGGGGCATCCCATCTATGGTTAGGTGGTTAAACATTCTGGTCATTCTGCCCTCCAACTGGCTAGCTATTGTGGAGCTGTCTGGTTAAGACAGATAGGTATTGTGGTCCTGTCTTAGCCTGGATGGATGATGTGATTGTGATTGAATACAATAGCACACTTGTTTCTGTGGGACTGGGTCTGGGGGCAGTGACCAGGTAGAGGCAATAGCTGAGTTCCCACCACATGGACACACCTGCTATTTCTGTGGGAACTAAGTTCAAGGGCACACCTGTTGTTCCAGTGAGCACTGAGGCATATACAAAGAAGTTAGGGCATTTGGGGGGGACATCCTTAGGTAGGAGCAGTTTTTCAGTAGGGCCAGGCCTATAATGAAGTTAGAATATTGGGTCTGGGGACAGCTTTATTAGGATTCCATCAGGGGAGCTAGGAGATGGATGACTGGAAATGAACTGACCTTATTTCTTCACTAGTTCTGAATGGAATCAGTGCGATGCCTCTTCCACTTGAATTCTTGAATTTGTACTACATCTAGTTAAGAGTCCTGGAGTAGGGACAAAGGAAAAGATATCTGGAGTTAAAGAAACAACTTCACCTTCTTATCCAAGGCAGTCAGGAGGGACCTAAGAAAGAAAGAAAGGAAGAAAGAAAGGAAGGAAGAAAGGAAGGAAAGAAGGAAGGGAGGAAGGAAGGAAGGAAGGAAGGAAGGAAGGAAGGAAGGAAGGAAAGAAGGAAGGGAGGAAGGAAGGAAGGAAGGAAGGAAAACTAAAATTATTTACTGAAAACTTTTTTTGTGCTGTTAGTGAATGTGAGGGATAACTTGCAGTGAAGTTTCCCCATTCTGAACATCCTATTAGATTCTTCTTTATACTTTGTAATTAAGTTCAGTATCATTTCCCCATTTATATGGGAGTCATTGTGTATTTCAAGGTAATGTAAGAGCTATTGGGTATTAATACAATTGACTGAATTAACTATTGAGACCAAATTAGAGGCGTTTTTAGTTTGGGGAAAG
Organism: Gymnobelideus leadbeateri; assembly: GCA_011680675.1. Taxonomy (NCBI): domain Eukaryota; kingdom Metazoa; phylum Chordata; class Mammalia; order Diprotodontia; family Petauridae; genus Gymnobelideus; species Gymnobelideus leadbeateri. Next base: position 488,149 of record WOXC01009878.1, on the reverse strand, counting down.
GAATGGTAGTGTGAGGTAGCAAAGGGTTAAGTTTCTACAGAACTGCAAGAATTGCTGAAACAAGACTACTGATAAAAAGTACCAGACAGTAGCCTTGGGAAGAGTTGAGGCAGTAGGGAAAAAGTTGGGTTCCCAGTTCCCAGAGAGCTCCTAGATAATACTAAAAATGAAATAATGTAGAATAAAAGGAGCTGGCAGCAGCAGGTGTATTTAACCAATCAGAAAGCTGACAGTGGCCTTGGGACACTCAGGCCCAGATAAGGAAACATCTAGGTTGGATGGCAGGGGGTTCGGTATTCTGGGGTTGTTACCTTGCTCACTTGTTGGACCTCATGTATTATGTATGTTACCTAACAAAATTAAGAGTCTCATTAGGAATAATTATGATACTGAGTTGAGATTGCTTTGCACTGATTGGTTGGCATTCATAAGAAGATTGTGAGCTTGCCTTACCAACCAATGGTAAAGTGGGATGTAGAATTCCCACATTAGGGCTTTATTATCATGCTTTTGCCTTCTGTAGGGTGCTTCTCCCTTCTGGCCCTTTGTTAGATTGGGGACGACTTTTCTTATGAGATCATAATAAACTTCTTTCTACTTTCTATCTTAAGAAGCCTCTGAGTTTAATTTGGTCAAGGGTCTTTACTGTCCCACACAGTGAAGCATATGGAATAATATGGAATACTCACTCAAATGGCATAATATACAATCCCTGCTAGTACAGAGTTAATATAGTCCCATTGTCCATATTTTCATTTATTTTTTAATGATTCCTGGAGATCTTGGTATACTCATTCTCCTTTTCCAAGAACAGGCTGTACTGTAGTCTTGGGGATTTTATTTTGTACCTTTCTGGCAGGGATAATTGGAGAGAAGTAATTCCTTCAATGAGACTTAGTCAGAAGCAGTAAGCAGAAGTATCCACAGCTAATTTGTTTTCATAACAGCAAAAGTTTCCTCTAATAGTATTTAGGGTTTCTCAGGATTTGGGGGAATAAAAAAAGAAAATGCCCACTATGGATTAGAAGAGGAAAATAAGGAAAATTATTTATTTGCTTCATTGGTTAATACTTTTACAAAATTGGTTAATGCACTCCATTGGTTAATACACTTTCAAAATTACAATTACAAAATATACATGTGACTTGCATTTGATACATGTGACTTAATACATGTAACTTCCACATTTAATCAGTTCCCAGATCTGGAAGAAAATTTCTTTACTTAAAACACCAACCAAAACAAAAAAAAAAGTATTTCAGGGAACATTAGAAGCCAAACTAAACTCACAGAGCCCAGATCATGTCTCTTTCCATCAACAGTTGGGTTCAGGATTATAAAATCATTTCAGATCTGGAAAAGATCAACATCTTATCCAACCCCTTTATTTTATAAATGAGGGGACTGAGGACAAGGGAAACTAAGTAATTTGTCCAAGCTGACATAGACCTTCAGTGTCGAAGGTTGGGTTTGAACTCATATCCTCTGACTGCAGAGACATTGCTCTTTTCATTGGACAACACTCTTATCAGGTTACCTTGTTCTCAGAGAAGTAGCCTGGTATGCTGTAAAGAGCTCTGGCCTTGGAGGCTGTAGAGATTTTGGCTTTCGAATTACTTGTCCAATGCCAAACATCTATTGACTATGGTGAAAGTATATGAGTTTACAGATCTCTAAGTGAAGGGGAGTCTGGAGACCATTTAGGTCAACCTCCTCATTTTAGAATTGAAAACAATGAAGCCCAAGGAGACTGAGTCACAGGTGCTAAATGTCAGAGATGAGTGTGAATTCTACAATTCCAGGGGTGGACTTAGACCCTCTGCATTTCACTGCTTCCTTTGTGTTCTGAATCTGAGACACATATAAGCTATGTGACCCTGAGCAAGTCACTCTTACTACTTTTTTATTTATTTAACAAATGCTTTATTAACTTCTGGTTTACATCATTCATTTCCACCAGATTTTGAGTTATAACTTTTTCCCCATTTTCCCCCCTCCCACCATCCCAGAATAGCAGTCCCACAAGATATCCCCTCATCCAATCTGTTCTCTTCCATATCTTCTCCCATACCCCCTTTGACTTTTCCATTACAGCAAGGTGGATCTCTGTGCCCCAATGCCTGCACATCTTATCTCCCAATTACATGCAAAATAGTATTAATAATAATGTTTATATATATATATATATATATATATATATTTAAAACATTTAATTTTAAGACCTCGAATTTCAGATCCATTCCCTTCCTCCCTTGTCACCCATTCCCTCTGGGAGGATAAGTAATTCAATATATGTTGTACATGTCTAGCTAAGCAAAACATTACCATAGTAGACATATTGTATAAGGCTGCTTATAATTCCCTCCCACTCATCCCACCCTCCCTGGTCCATTCCCTACATGATCCTGTCCCTCTTCTATAGTGGGTACTTCCAACCTCCCCTCACCCCAAGGATGCCCTCCCATCCATCATCCCTCCTGCTCACTCTCCTGCCCTGTCTCCCTCAAGGTAAAAATGTCTGTGTTCCTTTCTCCATTGATGCCTTTGCCAAAGAATATTCTTCAGCCAATTTCCTCCTTGCCCCACCCCCATGTACTTTCTAATGTACCTGTTGTGGAGGGTGAAAGTTGAGAGGCTTCATTTAAAAATATGGAAGTTATTTGATTTATATTGTATTGAGTACAAAATTAACATGGCTTAATGAAAGTATTGTTGGTTCTCTATTCCGAGGACATGGTTTCACATTAGAGCTCTACATTTACTAACTGTATGACTTTGCATCATCAATCAAAAGTTACTAAGCATTTGCTATGTGATGGACTCCAGGGATAGATGAAGCTAGGTGCACCATAAATAAACTGTTAGATTTGGACTTAGGAAGGGCAGCTTAGATGGTTCAGTTAAAGAGCACCAGTCTTGGAGTTAGTCAGGAGGACCTGAGAGCAAATCCAGCCTCAGACACTTAACACTTACTAGCTGTGTGACCTTGAGCAAGTCACTTAACCTCAATTGCCTTGCCTTCCCCCCTCAAAAAAAAAGATTTGTATTCAGGAAGGATATATAACTGTGTGATCCCCCAGCAATTCTTTTAACACCTCTCCTCAATTCCTTCATCTGTAAAATGGGAATGATAGTAGCACCTACTTTCCAGAGGTATTGTGAGGATCAAATGAAATGTTTGTAAAATGCTTGGCATAATGTGAGGCATATGCTAGGTGCTTACTCATTGGGTTTTTTGTTTGTTTGTTTGTTTGGCAATGATTAAAGATGTGAGATGAGAAAGAATGACAAGTCAAAGAAGACTCTATGTTTGCAAACAAAGGTGACAGGATTGAGAGTTTTGTTTTCCTGTTGGGGTTCCTAAAAATGAAATGATCTGCTTTGAATTAGACAGAAATTTAAGGACAGAACTAGAATTTGAATTCAGATCATAGCCCCATCCTGTGCCTTTCTGTATATGACCATGTTGCTTCTCCCTCTCATGGACATATAGTAAACTGTTTCCAAGACAGAGAAGTGGGTTTAGGATGAAGAGAAGGGCATTTGGTCTCAGAACAATTGAGTTAAATTGAATTTGAACCCCAGCTCTTTCACTTATTAGTTGTGTGATCTTGGGCAAACCACTTCCTTCTTTGGGCTTCAATTTTTAAAAATCTTTTATTTTCCCAATTACATGTAAAATAATAATTTTTAATATTATTTTTAAAATTTTAAGTTCCAAATTCTCCCCCTCTCTCCCTTTGTCCCCTCATTGAGAAGGCAAGCAATTTGATATGTTATACATGTGTAGTCGTGAAAACACATTTCTGTGTAAGTCATTCTGTGAAAGAAAACATACCAAAATACCCCAAGAAAAATAAAGAAATGGTATCTTTGATCTGCATTCAGCCTTTACCAGTTCTTTCTCTGGGGATGGACAAAACCTTTCATCATAAAACCTACAGAATTGTTTGGATCATTGTGTTTCTGAGAATAGCTAAATTATTCATAATAGATCATCATATGATGTTGCTGTTACTGTGTACAATGTTCCTCTGGTTCTGCTCATGTCACTTTCCATTAGCTCATGTAAGTCTTTCCAGGTTTTTCTAAGATCATCCTGCTCATCATTTCTTAAAACACAATAGCATTCTATCATAATTATATATGACAACTTGTTCAGCCATTACCCAGTTAATAGACATCCCCTCAATTTCCAGTTCTTTGCTATCATTAAAAGAGTAGCTATGACAAATTTTGTACATATACTTCCTTTTCTATTTCTTTGGGATACAGACCTATGAGTGTTATTGCTTGGTTAGAGGGTATTCACGGTTTTGTAGCCCTTTGACTCTAAAATTGATCCAAATTGTTGTCCAGAATGGTTGGATCAGTTTACAACTTCACCAATAGTACTTTAGTATTTTAATTTTCCTACATCTTCTCCAATATTTGCCATTTTTCTTTTCTGTCATATCAGTAAGTCTGACAGGTATGATGTAGAAGATCAGAGCTGTTTTAATTTGCATTTTATGGGATTTGTCAATTGTGATTTAGAGCATTTTCTATGACTATAGATAGCTTTGATTACTTTGTCTTAAAACTGTCTGTTCATATCCTTTGACCATTTATCAATTGAGTAATGGCTCTTATTTCTATAAATCTAACTGTTTTCTGCGTTTGAGAAGAGAAGTCTTTATCAGAGAAACTTACTGTAAATTTTTTGACAATAATGATTACCCGAGTATGTATTTCCCTCCATCCTATTCCCTCCCCTTGTTTATCCCACTAGACTCTCTGTTTTTATCCTGTCCATTCACAAAAGTGTTTTGATTCTGACTTTTATCTCCCTCAAACTGCCCTCATTCTATCAGTTCTACCCCCTTCTCTTATTTCCTTCCTTTCCAGTTTTTCTGTATGGTAAGATAGATTTCTATGCCCAACTGTATGTGGATTTTATTTCCTCTTTGAGCCAATTCTTAATCAGAGTAAGGTTCATGTGCTCTCCTTCCCACTTCCCCAATTTCCCCCTCACTGTAAAATCTCTTTCAGGCTGCTTTTCTGGCAGATAATTTATCTCATTCTACCTCTCCTTTTCACCCTTTTGCAGAGCCTTCTTTCTTACCCTTGAATTTTATCTTTTTAGATGCCATAAATCATGTTTAACTCACACCTCTGCTTTCTGTCTATGTATCCTTCTAACTGCCCTAATAATGAGGAAGGTTTTAGGCATTTTAAATATCATTTTTCCATGTAGGGATATAAGCATTTTAACTTTATCAAATTCCTTATGATTCCTCTTTCCTCTTTACCTTTTTATGTTTCTTTTGCATCTTGTATTTGAAAGTCAAGTTTTCTATTCAGTTCTGGTCTTTTCATCATTGAAAATTTTCTATTTTATTGAATATCCATTTCCCCCCAAGATAGCATGCAATTTGATATGGCCTGTACTTATACATTCATATTAAGCATATTTTCACATTAGTCATGATCTAAAGAATTAGAACAAATGGGAGGAACCATGAGAAAGAAGCAACAAAAGAAAAGGAGAATAAACATTATGCTTCCACCTGCATTCAGACTACAAAGGTCTTTCTCTGGGTATGGGTAGCATTTTCCAGCATGAGTCTTTTGGAGTTGTCTGAGATCCTTACATTGATAAGTCTACCAAAGTCGGTCATCTCACAGTGTGACTTATTCTGTGCAATGTTCTCCTGGTTCTGCTCATTTCAGTCAGCATCAGTTCATATAAGTATTTCCTGAGAGCATCCTGCTCATCATTTCTTAAAACACAACAGTATTCCGTCACAATTATATACCACAACCTGTTTAGTCATTCCCCAATTGATGGGCATTCTCTATAGTTCCAAAGCTTTGACACCATTAAAAGAACTGTTATAAATATTTTTATACATGTGGCAAATTATTTTTCTATTGTTTGCTCATTTTCCCCCTTATTAGATGACCTTTAACTCTATGCTAAAGTGTTGCTCTGCTTCTCAGGTAGAGGGTATACGGTCCTAAGTTTCAGAGGTTTTTTGTACAGCTGTTTCCAGAGGTAAATCTGGGAATCTATAAATTTTTTTTTTGTCTCTTCCAACGTGGTATGTTCTAGGGAGAGGTATGTTTACTGCTTTCCTATTTTGTGCACTGGTCTATGAGCAACCACAAGCACTTTTCAACCCTGAAACTATAACCCAGATACCCCCTCCCCTGAAGCTACAAGCTCTGCTGTGCTAGTGCTCCTCCTCCTCACACTGGAACTAAGACCCAGGACTGCAACCCTGAACCAAGTATAAGCAATACAACAGAGTCCTGCTCCTGGTGCCAGCAAAGGGATCCCTGTTAATCTCCTTCTGACCCCATTGTCTGATTCCTTTATCATCTGTGGGCTGAAGGGTCTGGACACCACCATGGCTGCCCCTGATTCAGTCAACTTGAGGCCTGCTCCTGGTTTGCTGGGGCATGGACCGAATTTCTCTCTCACCCTGGTACAAAAATCTTTCATGCCAGCCTTCTAAGTTGTTTTGGACTGGAAAAATGTTTCATTCTTTCTTTTTATGGGTTTTACTACTCTAGAATTTGTTTAGAATCATTATTTAAAGGTATTTGGAGGGGTTTGGAGGAGAGCTCAGGTGAGTTCATGCCTTTCCTCATCCATCTTGGCTCTGCCTCTGAGGGATGAGTTTTGTGGAAAAGAAGAATACTATTTTAGACATGTTGGGTTTGAGATGCATACAGGGCATCTGATTCAGGATATCCAACAGGCAGTTGGTGATGAAAGAACAAGGCTGGATCTATAGATCTGTAAATTATCAGCAGAGAAATAACTGGACACAGGAAGTTTATAAGGTCACAGAGAAGAAAATATGGCCCAGGGCAGTGTTTTGGGGTTCACCCATAGTTACAGGACAAAATATGTTTGATGACCTGGCAAAGGAGAATGAGGGTTGGGGTGGTGAGCAGTGTCAAAAGCTGCAGGTTTGATAATTGAGAAAGAGGCTCAGCTGGTTTTGGAATTGAAAACCATTGGTCAGTTGGAGAAAACAATTACAATTGAGAAATGAAGTCAGAAACCAGATTGTGAGAGGTTGGAAAGGGAAGGAAATGGAGGCAATGGGTATAGCCTTCTTTTCCTAGGAGTACAATTATGAAGAGGAAGAGAGGCAGAAGAAAATAGTTTGAGGGAAGGATACAGTCAAATGATAATATACCTTTTTAATGTTCATTATGTTCATGTTTGATGAAATTCATAAATGAAAGAAAAATAATGTACACTTTTTCTCTTTGTGTGCTTTTGAGCAAGCCTGTTCTTTGTAAGACTAAGTAGATTATAAAAGCTGTTTCTTTACTTTGTTACTAGAAGGATGATAGTGAAATGACTCATATATTAGATATGAGGAAAGGAAGTCCTAAAGAATAACCAGTTTTATAGCTGGAAGAGACCTTTGCTTCCCTTCTGCTCAGTGACCTCATTTTTATATGAAGATACATAGTGAGGAAGTGGTCAAACAACTTATTCTGCATCTTTGGGTGGTGGAAAAATTAGAACAATGTTCAAATCTTCCCAGTGTTCAAGTCTTCAGCTATCATTAATGTTTGATTTTAAAAGGTTGAACCGCTGAGAATGGGGTTCTTGAAGGGCAGCTAGGTGTCACAGTGATGCCAACCCTGGCATCAGTAGGACCTAAATTCTCATCTAGGCCTCAGACACTTAATAGCTGTATGACCCTGGTCAACTTAATTAATTTTGCTTGCCTCAGTTTCCTCATTTGCAAAATGAGGTGGAAAAGGAAATGGAAAAACCCCTCCAGTATCTTTGCCAAGAAAACCTACAATGGGGTCATGAAGAGTCAGACATGACTGAAAAACAATGACAAAAATTGAATTCTTGATTTTCTTTTCCCTTAACCCAGTTTGATTCCAGACTTATTGATTCTACCTCCACAACAACAACAATAATAAATCAGTTAGTTGATAAGCATTTATTAAGGACCTTCTGTGTTCCAGGTATTGTGCTAAGTGCTGGAGACATAGAAGAAGGCAAAAGATAGTCAGCTCATGTCTAAGGCAGGGAGACAATATATAAACAATTATGTACAATATCCAAGATAATTTGGGAATATCAGAAGGAACGAGTTAATATATTACAGGGATTAGGGGAAGGTCTCTTTTGAAAGGTAGGATATTGGGTGGGACATGAAGGAAGCCAGAGAGTCCAGGAGACAGCAGTGAGGAAGGGAGAGCATTCTAGGAGTAGGAGGTAGGCAGTGAAGATGCCTGGAGTCTGATGATGGAGTATGTGTGAGAACAACAACATGGAAACTGGTTACTGGAGCATAGAGTACCTGAGGTAGGGACATGGGTTCAAGAAAGACTTAAAAGTAGAAGGACACCAGGTTATGTCCTGTCAAGTAAAACTCTTTATTTTGATCTAGAGATAATAGAGGACCACTGGCATTTATTGAATAAGGGGTCAACATGGTCAGATCTTCTCTTTAGAAAGATCAGTTTTGGGGTGGCTAGGTGGCACAGTGAATAGAGCACTGGCCCTGGAGTCAGGAGGATCTGAGTTCAAATCCAGCTTCAGACACTTAACACAAAAATTAACCATGTGACTTTGGGCAAGTCACTTAACCCCAATAGCCCTCCAAAAAGCAAAAACAAACAAACAAAAACAACCAACCAACCAACAAACAAACAAACAAAAAACAAATAAAGATCAGTTTGACAGTTGAATAGAGGATAGACTGGATTGGGGAAAGACCTGATGCACAGAGACCAACCAACAGTCTACTGTAATACTCCAAACATGTAGTGATGACTCTACTAAAGTAATGGCAGTATCTGAGGAGATAAGGGGGCAACTGTGACAGAAGAATTAACAGGAGATAGCAACATATTGGAAGGGATGTTTTGTGTGTGTGTGTGTGTGTGTGTGTGTGTGTGTGTGTGTGTGTGTGTGTGAAAGAGAGAGAGAGAGAGAGAGAAGGTGGGGACAATGAACAGTTGAGGATGACACCTAGATTGAAATCATGGATGACTAGGAAGATGGTAGTATCCTTGACAGCAATTTCATTTACTATTTATTACTCCAAGATAGTAAGGTTTGGCAAGGTTTGGCCTCCTCATTATATGCAACAGGAGTGGTGGAAGAGATAAGGTCAGAGGCATATATTTGAGTGATGTGCCATGAGGAAGGGAGAAGAAAGAACTACTGGTGAATGGCCTCAATTTTTTCAATAAAATATGAGGCAAGGTTCTCAGCTGAGAGGGTTGAAAGAAGGCAAGTCATGGAAAGATTGAAGAGGGTTAAAAAGCTTTGGAAGAGATATTGTGGCAAGTGGGATAGTCAGGTAATTAGGAAGGTATAAAAAGTGTTGCTTTGCTTCAGTGAAGGTCAGGTTGAGATTATGCTACAAAAATTTGTAACCTTCCCAATCAACATGGTTTTGTGATCCTCTCCTGTTCCATTCAACAGCATGTCAGTGAGAAGGAGTGAGGCAGATGGGGAAAATTCGGGACCCTAACTCAATCACCTCTCTTTAATGACACAGCATATTTCACCATCAATCATCTAGCATCATGAATGGTCATCATATTTACCATAGTTCTTACACCTTTCAAAGTTAATTGAATTTATTCTGTTGTTGTATCAATTATTCTCATGCTTCTACTCATTTTATTCATGAGTTTATAAGACATATATAAAGTACTTCACAAATTTTCAAACACCATATAAATAACTATAGGTAATTATCAGTGTGATTCACCCTGAATCATGAAAAATACATGAAGAATAGAAGAGTCTACATAGATTCAAACACACAATGTTCTTTCATCACTTGGTGCCCTCAGACTTGGCAAGGAGAACTATTCAATCCGCCTTTACTGGACACTTATTTCTCTGATATTAATCCAATTTTCCTCTGTGTTTTCTCTTCAAACTTTCCTTTCCAAAATGTTACCTATATAATCTGATGATTCAGTCTGTTGGGAATGGCAGAATGGTGATAGCCTTCTCTTGCTTCTAGGTAGCATGTGTGTATTTAACATTGGCCTTCTGTAGATGGTTCACCAACATGCGTTTACTCCCCCCAGAATTACCATAATAATTTGAATTTCATTGCAGGTATGAGATTATTCTGTGCTAGTACAGGTAAGTAGAAAATAATGGGGCTTGCATGCTGGAAGGAACTTTAAGATTAGTTAGTCCAATTCCATCATTTTGTAGACAAAGCAACTCAGAGAAAGTGAATTGTATACAACGATTAAGAGGAAGACTGAGACCTTATGCCGATATTTTCCAAATTCACCTTGTTTTCTACTACAAGACATTAGAGCTATTTTGGAGTTTGGTTGCTTCTTGTAATGTCATCATATCACACTCTTCAGAGATTTACTCATCTGGCAAACCCCATATTTGAACCAAACCACCAATTGAGCCTTGTCCTGATGAATTAACGAAGGCAAAACTTTTCCGAGAAATTTTCATGTTTTGGGACAGAAATGCTTTCTTCTTAGAAATTTATTAGCAGGTCAATTTAATGAGCATTTATTGAACAAGTTACTTACTCAATCTTGTACTGTGGTAGGCCCTGTGGGAGATAGCAAAAGCACAAAACATGGTTCATGCTATAAAGGAACTCAGCATTATAGATGCTCAAAATAGGATGTGACCTCAGGAGACAACTAGCTCAAACAGTACCTGAACAATAATTCCCTTCAGAAAATGTCTGGCAGGAGACTTTGTTGGAAGGTGTACAGTGAGGGAGAACTCAGTATAATTATGTCATCCTGTCGTGCTTTCAGATAGCAAAAACTAAATGGGTACAGATGGATAAGCCAAATTTCAGTATCTATGCTTTCAATCTATTAGCTTTCATATTCAGATTAAAGATTAAATTTTCAAAGATTCAAAGTCTTGTCATAATAGGACACTATGTTGACTTTACTCTCACTACGTAAGCATTTCGTGTCTTTTCTTGATTCATATTTCTGTGATATCTTCTGTTCTGATTCTTACACACAATTCATTATTTGTAAGATAATATCCTGATTACATCTGTCATGCCTTTTACTTCATCCCTGACCCTTATTTTATAAAGGACAACTTTGAACTTATTTAATATTGACACCAGTATTACAAAATCATACTTACTTATGGTCTTTGTCCTATTTCCTACCCTTGTTTGTCTTTCAAAAATCTATATTGTTCAATTTCCATGTGCATCCATATCCTACTCTCTGAACAATTTCTCCTTTTTCTTGTCATCAAAATTGTTTTTCTTTCTCTCTTGAAAACCCCATTTTAGAACGTTTTGCTTTTCTCCTGGTCATAACTTCCCTTAAAGAACCATGGGATACTGCCTCTTCTCTCTAAACTCTGAAAATCTTCTTGTCCAAAATCCAGTGTACACTTCCATACATTTTTCGCTTTTCTCCCACAGATACTAAAATGGAATGGTCACTTTCATTCAAAGTTCCCACCATTTCTACTTGAATAACCAATTTATCTCTGGCAAATTTCAGTCCAAGGACAAGGATTCAATTCCTGAGTTTGTTACTGCCAAATTATGTGGTTAATTAATCTTTACTCTCAGGCCTCAGGTTCCTTATTTTTAAAATGAGTGACTGTTTGGTTAGATCTCTTTTAAATCCCTTTTAATTCTGTATTTTTAACCAAGGCTTGCAGTCACCCAGGGGCATAAAGCACTGGGCATGGAGTCAGGAAGACTCATCTGGCCTCAGACATCTACTAGTTTTGTGACCCTGGGCAAGTCACTTAACCCTGTTTGCCTCAATAATCCTTATGTGAGAAATGAAGGAGGAAATGCCAAATCACTCCAGTATCTTTGTCAAAAAATCTCCATATGAGGTCATGAAGAGTTGAACATGACTGACATGACTGAAATAATGACAGGAACGGAAGTTATAGCCTTTAGATCTTGATGAAGACAGATAAGTGTTGGAAAAATAATCTACCTTCTTTCTTCCCTGATCTTAAGAAAGCTCTGAATTGTTGAATTCAGTAAGTTGGGCCCAAGAATTTACTAAATCTGACAGTCTAGGAGGATATAGCATTCATGGAAAGAATGTGTAGTTGGTTTATGTGCATGTCTGTGTGTGTGTGTGTGTGTGTGTGTGTGTGTGTGTGTGTGTGTGTGTGTGTATTTGTGTTTAATTTTGTTCTGTTTCTTTTAAATGTCTCTCTTAAGGTAATTAAGGTCTTCTGTTTATATAGTGGTATTTCTAGATATGTGATTTCCCTATCCCAAGCTAACATGCTACCTTCTTGGAAGTCTTTTAACAAAAAGGCAATGAATAAAGGGATTGAGGGTGGGGCAAGACAAGCAAACTAGGGATGGAGTTCAGCTCTTTACAAAAAGATTAGCATTCAAGTAACATTACTGAAATACACAGCTGTCTTTCACCCTATAGTTCATGCAAAGGACTCAGGGTCAGTTTCCTGAAAAGAGGCAGTGGGTGGGGCAGATTTCTTTATTCTGACACATATTCTTATGAAACAGAGAAGTTAATTGTGGGGTTGTGCAAGTCCGTAACTTGACACTGCAGACACTGCACAATTGTCAAACCTTTAATGCAATAGGGAAATACAAAATCAAATTTCAACATCCAGTTACTCAGCAGCCTATTGCTAAATTTTTATACTAATACCTAGTGTTAGAATCTGTACTATTAAAACAAGGCAAAAAAAAGTCACACAATCTCATGAACTGGAAAGGACCTCAGAAGTTCTCTTATCCAAACAATTCCTACATAGAAATTTCCTCTAGAATATCCCCCTAAAAATTGTCATCCAGTCTTCACTTAGAGGCTTTAAGTCAAGAATAATTCACCATCTCTTAAGGCAATGTGTTCTCTTGCTCGATGGCCATAATTCTTTCTTCAACTTGCATCCATGTTCCTAGCTCTATCCTCTGGGTCCATGCAGAACTCAGGATAGCTCTTCATATCTTTCTCTCATGTCCCCGCAAGTCCTTTCTTCTCCAAACTAAAAATTTTGTTTCTTAAACAGATGCTTATACAGTTATCATTTCCTTGCCATACTGGTCATCTTCCTCTGGATATTCTTCAAATTATTGATGTATTTCCTATAATGAAAAAGAAACAAAACAGAGATGTTCTTTTTTTTAGTTCCCTTTTTGATCTATTCTTTAAAAAATGGTCGCAGAATTCTGGTAGAGATATTAAAGTATTTCCTTCTGATTGCTGCTCAAAGGATAAAGCCTAAACTCTGACCCAACTTCAGCCATCCAAACAGTTGAGTACTTCTGCCTGAATATTCTCAGTGGTTATTTATATCAAACACATTCCACAAAGATTGGAAATATGATGGTGATCTGTCTTTTATATTCTTTAAATGCATTTTCAGCAAGTAGATTTTATGGGCCACCTTATCTTTCTGGACTTATCTTTCAAGCTCATTCTTTTATCCTGACTTTCAATTGCTTTCCTCAATCTAAAAATCTTAGTTATTATAAGGGCCTCATTTTCCACCTGACTCCTCGTTTTCTTTAAGGAAATCATTTAGTGTCTAGTTTTATAAGCTATCTTCTGGCATCCAAAGAATTAGCAAGGGGTATGGTCCTGAGTAATCCATTCAAATTACATTTGAAATGAGTTAATCTGTTTAGTACCTTTATTTTCTGGGATAAATTCCTAGGAACTTCATTGGAAGAGGGTGTTGATGAATCACAGGAAAGTACCTTGGAGATCATTATCCAGCTTCCAACCTACAATGAGTAAATAGCACATTTGTATTTGAATGACTGGTTATATGTGAAAATAGGACCACAGATCTAGAAATTTACCTGAGAGGACATCTCATTTACAGATGAGGAAACTGAGGCTTATGGAAGTTAAATGATGTGCTCCAGTTCATAAAAGTAGTAAGTCCTAGAGGTAGGATTTGACCCAATTACCCAATCTTATTTGTTAATAGATGATATGCCCATCATATTTATTACTTAAGTTGGCGGTGGTGTTGTTCAGTCATGTCCAACTCTTTGTGTCCCCATTTGGAGTTTTTTGGTTTGCTATTTCCTTCTCCCACTCATTTTACAGATGGGGAAACTGAGACAAACAGGGTTAAGTGAACTGCCCAGGGTCACACAGCTCATAAGTATGTGAGGACAGATTTGAACTCAGGAAGATGAGTCTTTCTGACTCCACGCTGGTACTCTATCTACGGTGCTACCCCTAGCTGCCCTTCTACTAAATAGACACTGACAATTATAGAAAGTTAGATGGGTAATATATTAGATCTATAAAAGTCCACAGAGGTCACTCAAACCATTGGTGAAGTAATGAGCCTGATTTTCCTAAATGGCTTGTGAATCAAGTCTTGTTCCTTCCCATATATAATCATACTCCATGTGAAGGAAACTGAAATATACTCTAATGTGAAGACTTTATATACTCAACGGTTTTTTTATTAGCTATGTCTTGGCTACTCTGTGGATTAACAGCAACATAACTGAATTCCAAACTCGCTATCCTATCACACCAATCATGCTTTTGACCTCTCTTACCCTAAACTATGAATTACAGTGTTTTGTTTGTTTGTTTGTTTTTGATTTTTTGCTTTTTGGTAGGGAGAAGGCAGGCAAATTAGAGTTAAGTAACTTGCCCAAGGTCACACAACTATTATATGTGTCAAGCATCTGAGGCTGGATTTGAACTCAGGTTCCTTCTGACTCCAGAGCCTGTGCTCTATTCACTGTACAACCTAGCCTCCCCAGTGAATTACAAATTTATTCCATTGTATAGAAAGTTTTAGTCACAAAGTATATTCTATACATGCTTTTAGCCTCTTCCTCCTCTTTTTGGTATTTAAAGTTGTTCCTAATCTGACCCCCTTCTTATATTTTCTATCTTCTTATACTTGATTTTGCTCCTCATATTCAACCATTCAGTCTTATTGGCTTACTTTTCATTGCAAACAAAGTTCCATCTCCCATTTCCAGTTTTTTGCATTGGCTTCCCCCCATTTCTGATAAGTATTCACTTCTTGCTCAGCTAAATATAGTCTTCTTCAAGAAATTGTTCTTAAGAGCTGCTAATGCACTTTCTCTGAAAACTATTATGAATTCATTTTTCTGCCTTGGACACTTGCTAGCTGTGTGACCCTGAGCAAGTCATTTAACCACTCTCAGCCTATTTCCTCATCTGTAAAATGGAGTTAATAATAGCTACCTATCTCATAGTGTTATGTGATCAGTGAGATGATATGTTAAGAATTTTGCAGACCTTAAATGATGACGATCCATATTCTTACGTGTGCCTTTTGTCTCCTCAATACTATATATGTACACATATATAAATACATATATGCATGTGTATGGATATGTATGGATACACACATACACATGCATTTATATACACATACATATATATCCTAGAAGTCAGCGATGGCTTAATTTTTAAGCCCTTAGCATAGTGTCTATCAAGTAGTAAATGCTGAATAAAAGTTTATTGTTCAAAACTTTGCCCTCTTTCCCCTTTTGTTCAGCAGATGAGTTGACTGAACTTTGCTTCAATCAAAGTCAACATTTGTGAATTTCCTTAGCTATTCTTTCCAGGCCTTAACCTGTCTGTGTCCTCCCAGAATCTGTCCACTCTGTTAAGACTTAACCATCTAACTGTGAATTGATCCTATCCATCCTCTCTTTCTAAAGGCCATATTCCATCATTCACTATCACTCATCCTCCTGACTTCCATCTTCAATCTCTCTTCCACTGACTCTTTTCCTTCAACTTATAAACCATATTTGGGTTCCTAGGTTTCCCTTCTCTTAATTAAACAAGTCCAAGTTTTCCATCCTCTCTCTCTCTTTACAGCTATCATTCTTGAAATGATAGGTTGCTTTTCATATGTCTACTTCCTCAGCCACTTATTCCTTAATGCCTTACCATCTGATGTCCATTTTCAGAAAAGTACTGAAACTGCTTTCTGTATGGGGTCCACTAATCTCAAGTGACAGGTTCCAATGTGTACACACGCACACACACGTACATGCGCACACACATTTGATCTTCTTCATTATGACTTTTTATACTGTTTGAAACTTTTGATCACATCTTATATCTTACTATTCCTTGTCATCCTAATTCACTTTCTATCTTTTTTTTTTTTTGCTTTTTTTTTTTTTTTTGGAGGGCAATTGGGGTTAAGTAACTTGCCCAAGGTCACACGGCTAGGTTTTTATTTGTGTGTGCGTTAAGTGTCTGAGGCCGGATCTGAACTCAGGTCCTTCTGACTCCAAGGCCGACGCTCTACTCACTGCGCCACCTAGCCGCCCCCACTTTCTATCTTTTTAATGCTTCCTTTTATCTTCCCAATATCCTGCAACCCATTAAATGCAGGCATCCCAGAAGGTTCTTTTCATTACTCACTTCCCTCTTGTAAGGCATGCTGCTTCTAAACCTAAGCAGTCTTATCCACTTCTGTGATTCAACTATCACCTCTGTGTGGGTTTCCCATCAATTGAGGGAAGAAAAGTTTTACTGTAGCTGCTGCCAATAGCTTGGATGAGGGCACTAACCTCTTTGATACCCTGGGGATGCCTGGAGGCAACAGATAAAAGCAAGATGAGCCCAATCCTTTGGACTGGTATTCCTAAGCTAACTCTTAGACTGTGTCTGTAGAGCTGATTGTGCTGTTAAGTGAAAGATAAAGAGTCTGTATAAGGGTATCAATTAATTTCTGAGTCACAGCCACAGATTTTTTTTTCCTTCTCTCTGTGCCTAACACGGATGTAAGAGAATATTGCTTTCAGTACTTGCCCATGTAATTCCCTATGATAAATGCATCCCAGATTGTTGCTGTGATGGTGGGTGAACAATTTTTACACATTTTTACTTCTGTTACCTCAACTTTTCCATCCTCTTACTACTGCATCTGCCATTGCTGAATGAATTCTTCATTATATCACTGGGTAAAATACAGGCTTTAGGCTCTGAAGTCCATAATACAAAAAAAAAAAGCCAGACCTGAGCAACAGACTTCAAACAAATCATTTTGTCAGTCCTCCTTCCTTAGACCTCACCTTATATAATAAAATATATGGATTCAACTTAATTCAAGGAAAATGGAGAAGAGATATAACTAAACCCAGTGAAGTGAAGGTCTAGACAGTCCAAAAGTCCTAGAAGCAAATGACATTGGTAAATAGACCGGTAGCAAATGGTAAGAAAAATGTACCTGCACACACGATTTGGACCAGAGATAAAGCAAATGCATTTTGTTGTTGTTTATGCTTTTTTGGTCTTACTTTCTGTATGGCTGATTTCTCTCTATGGTGTTCAGAAATGAACATTCAAAGTATTCAGCTTAGGGAGAGGCCTTTATTTCTCTTTCCCATACTGATAATCAGTTAGATTTCCAAGAGTAATTGCCCCTAGGCTCATTGGAAGTCCTACATTCAAAGTCTTTCATTTTTCCCCAATATATATTTTATTGCATTAATTATTTTTTTCAATTACACATGAAAAACAATTTTAATGTTCATTTTCCTTAAATTTTGAATTACAAATTATTCCCCATCCATCCCTCCCTTCTCCCTTTCCTGTGTAGATAAACAATATGATATAGATCCTACATGTGAGGTCATACAAAACAAATTTCCCTATTAGCCATATTGCAAAAAAAAAAAAA
Organism: Gymnobelideus leadbeateri; assembly: GCA_011680675.1. NCBI lineage: Eukaryota > Metazoa > Chordata > Mammalia > Diprotodontia > Petauridae > Gymnobelideus > Gymnobelideus leadbeateri. Next base: position 470,490 of record WOXC01009878.1, on the reverse strand, counting down.
GAAAAGAAAAAAATAGGTCTATAAAAGGCATGTTTCTGTCTGCATTCAGATTCCATCAGTTCTTTTTTTGGAAGTAGATAACATTTTTCACCATAAAACCTGCAGAATTATCTTGGATCATCGTATTGCCAGAATAGCTAAGTCATTCACAGTTGACCACTATATGATATTGTTATTACTGTGTAAAATGTTCTTCTGCTTCTGTTCAATTCACCTTCGATTCATGTTAGTCTTCTCAGGCTTTTCTGAAACCTGCTTGTCATTTCTTATAGGACAATAGTATTCTACCATAATCATACACCATAACTTGTTCAGACATTCCCCAATTGATGGGAATCCCCCCCAGTTTTTACAACCATCAAAAGATCCGCTCTAACTATTTTTGTACATATGAGTCTTTTTCTCTTTTCTTTGATCTCTAGGATACAGACCTAGCAGTGGTATTGCTGGTTCAAAGGGCATGCAAGATTTTTATACCCCTTTGGGCATTGCTCCAAACTGTTCTCCAGAATGGTTGGATCAGTTCCCAACACCATGAATGGAGTGCATTAGTATCTCTATTTTTCCACATCCTCTATAACATTTGTCATTTTCATTTTCTGTCCTATTAGTTAGTCTGATAGCCATGAGGTGGTAGGAGACAGACTTTGGGCAAGTCACTACTCAGTGGACTTCAAATTCTGCTTATGCAGAATGAGGGGGTTGAACCAGATGGCCTTGGAGCAGTTTTCCTGTTCAATATTTATGATGCTAATCCTGCACTCATGATCTTTACTTGCTTCCAAAATTTTTTTAACTCTAGTAATTTTTAGTTCCTTACATAAGGTGAGTGGTACTTTTTAGCACTTCAAGCATTTGTAATTTGTGGGCATTACGGCAAGTAACTGAGAAGTTACAGTCTACAACCTTATATTTTGTTCAGGTGGGACTGTGGCCAAAATATTCATGAGTCTGAAACCAACCTAAGGAAGAACCTCTCTAAATTTAGCTGAGTTAGTTCTGAATGAACAGACTCAGGTCTCATCAGCTATACTTGCAGCCCTTCCAAATTAATATAACTTGTCAGAAATTGCTGGCATGTAATTTTAAGATATCTGAGTCATTTCCCTATCACAGTATCACTCCAGAATCAGATTTGAGTGGACATCTATGTTGTATATTAACAAAGAAACAATCTCTTTACAGAATTGATTTTTATTTGTGAACCTTCTATGTTAACCTATGCTTCAAAAGATAGGTTTAACTTGTAGTTATAAGCAAATGATTTTTGGACTTTAAAGTCTTACATGTCAATATTTTATCTTTTAGAACCCGTTAACAGCCATGAATAGGCAAGGTAAGTACTTATTTATCATGTAACTATTTAAAAGTTGTTTTTAATGAATATATTATCTGCTTGCTTTATTTTCAAGAATATTAGTGATAAATTCATAGCTTATTTTTTATTTTTTTTCCTTTTTATTTTTGGGGGGAGGGCAATTGGGGTTAAGTTAAGCCCAAGGTCACATTGCTAGTTTTTGTGTTAAGTGTCTGAAGCCAGATTTGAACTCTGGTCCCACTGACTTCAGGGCTGGTGCTCTATTCACTGCACTACCTAGCCTCCCCAATAGCTTATATTTTAGTATATAACATTATGTATTGTATCTGAGAACTCTTCACTGAAGTCCATGGAGGGGGAAGGTAAGGAAATAAGGAATTATATAGTGTCTGCTTAGTGTTCAAGCACAGTATTAAGTGCTTTACAAATATTAACTCATTTGATCCTTATATCAGTACTGCAAGGTAGGTACTGTTATGCCCATCTGAGTTGAGGAAACTGAGGCACATAGGTTAAGTAATTTCCCCAGGGTAATACAGTTAGTAAATACCTGAGACTGGATTTGAATGCAGGCCCAGCACTCTATCTTCTGCACCACCTCATTGCTATTGAGGTTGTGACTTGCCCAAGCTCTGTCTTGGTAAATGGAGAAGAAAATAACTAATACCAGTTGAATCTGAGGCCTGATTAGATCATCTAGGCTTGGGTCTTCTTAAAAGTGGGACCTTAGCCAAGTCCCTTCCTCTCTTTGAGCCTCAGTTCTATCAAGGACTAAACTGGGTGATGTTTCTGGTTCCTTTTGGTTCCTCTCTGCTATGGTTATTTGCTCAGTATGAACAGCCTTTCATTGTCATGGTGGAGGAAGATCAGCTCACATTAGTGGAAAAAAGACTCTTTAGATATGCCAAAAATATGTCCAGTTTTGGTCCTGGAGGTTTTCCTCAAGTTTACATTCTGGTTTCTTTTAGCTCTTGTTGAAAGAGTCTAAGTATTATGAATTCTTCAATAACTAACTGATGACTTTTAATATAAGTTCATATTTAAATTCATCAACATGACCCTGCCCTCCCTACTCCAGACCCCCAAGCATCATGTTTCTTCCCTTAGAAGGTATATCTTTTTGGTTCATTTTGACAGATTTTTTTAATCGGTCTTAATTTTTGTTCTACTTTATACAGTAGATATAACCAAAGTGGAGGTATACCCCTCAATACAATTCTTACCTTATTAGATACACTACATTTACTCCTGTGGATGGAAGCTCAACTTCTCCTCAAGCCTCTTCAGCACCATGAGAAAGTTACATCCTTGCTCTTCTTTTGTTTGTTTTATCTTTGAAATTTAATTTATTGAGTTGATTTAATGACATTTTAAGGTTGTTTACATAGGATTATGTTGTTTCATTGGCAAGCTACGTTCCTTAAAAAAATTCCTAATTAAATTTTTTTTTAAAAAAAGCCATTGGGGTTAAGTAACTTGCCCAAGGTTACACGGCTAGTCATTATTTACGTGTGGGTGCTCATTTTCTGAGGCCGGATCCGATCTTAGGTCATCCCAACTCCGAGGCCAGCGCTCTTACTCACTTCGCCACCTAGCTGCCCCTCCTAATTAAATTAAAAGGTTTGTTCATCCAGCCAAAACCATCTTTTACACTATTTAACACCAAGATGTAGATTAAAAAATAAAAAACTCAACTTTTGTTGAGTTGTCCCTTATGTTTGAAAGGATGTACTGCATTCTTTATCGTTGTGTTTGTTGCTATTTCTCCTCTTTCTCTTATAGGGAAAGGAATAGGCCTGGAATTTAAGCACAGGCTTAGGATTTCATTGTCTCTTTTTTAGGTAAAGTTCAGCAATGTTTAAACTGCTATCACAAGACTAATCCTTCTAAATCAGAAAAGAAACAAAAAATGTATGTGTATGAAATGTAAAGACTGGTGTTACAGAGGAACCATAGACTAGAAAGATTCAGAGATGGGAATCTGAGGAAGACGGGCTAAGGTTTCTAAGTAACCACCTCTACCAAGCAGACATTGTTCTGGAAACAGATTCTACCAGTATCACGATGAATATCACTTCTGGGCTGCTGTAATCACAAATGGCTGAGTTGTATTGAGCTCCATATTCTTGGTGAGGTTATGGTGATGAAGACCAACACTGCAAAGTTAGGGAGCCTGAGCATGACTGACTCAAATTATTTTCAGTTTCTATTATCTTTTAATTTTAAAAAATGTAAATTTGTCTGGAGATATTTATATCCTAGTCATTAGTAGCCCTTGGAGAAATGAATAAAAGAGAAGGTAACCAATGTTAATGATTTGAAATGAAAAATAATAATCCTTAATATAAGGCACTGTAATTCTTTTTTTTCCCAATGGTGAATTTCAGTATTTATTAATGTTTTACAAGTAATATTGGGTTTACATAAGCAAATGAAATGTAAGATTAGATAACATTCTGTACAACCAGTGTTAATGATACAGGCCTTCCTTGCCTGCCAAAGAAGGGGTGTGTGTGTGTGTGTGTGTGTGTGTGTGTGTGTGTGTGTGTGTGACAGAGACAGACAGACAGAAGGGGGGAGTTGGGAGAAAGGGGGAGAGAGAGATTTTTTTATAATCGCAAATTATCCAAAGAACTATTTTTTTTTTTTGGCTTTTTGGAGGGCAATTGGGGTTAAGTGACTTGCCCAAGGCCACATGGCTAGTTTTTCTGTTTGAGGCTGGATTTGAACTCAGGTCTTCCTGACTCCAGGGCCAGTGGTCTATTTACTGTGCCACCTAGCCGCCCCAACTATTTTTTTTTAAGTAAAGAATTCACTTTTCTAGAAAGGCAATGTGACATAATGGATAGGTAGACGGTGTCAGGAAAGTCAGTGATCAAATCTGACTTCTGACATTTCCTAGCAGTGTAATAATGGACAAATCATTTAGCCCCTCTGAGTTTCAGTCACCTATGTAAAATGTAATAGATGTCACAGATTACAACCCACCATTTCTAACTATGTTGAGTTTTACTTCTTGAGAGCTTACTCAGTCCAGAATTAAGTATGTACCCTCAGAAAACTGTGAACCTCAAATGCTTTATGTAGGAGAGAGCTATAAGTAAGCAACTTTGAATCTAACTGAGCTAATTGTTAAAGTAAGAATGTGAAAGGTTTTATGTTGCATATTGAATTTCCCAGATATTTGTCCTCAAGTCAAATAACAAATTAACCTTTTGATGTCTTATAGATGAACAGAATAAGTCTCAGTACACAACAGGAGCATTTCAAGGTAAACAATATCATCTGTGTCTTTGTCGAAAGTCATTGGGTTTTTGTTATCTATAATTATGGAACCTGAACAGAAGGCAGAAGGTTGTATTAGAACTGTTAGAACATAAGCTCCTTCAAGGCAGAGATTGCTTTTATTTTGTTTGGTTTTTTAATTTTATTTTTATTTTTTCCCTCTATCCCCAGTGGCTTGTATTTAATGAGCACTAAATAAATATTTGTTAAATTGAATTGAAGCCTTGAGAGTAGGAAAAGCATGATAACAATCTTTAAGATTGTCACATAGAAGAATGACTAAACTAGTTCTGGGAAGAACTTGAAATAATGAATAGAAATTAAAGAAGATGTGGGTTTAGCACAAGGTAAAACTTGGAAGTGACTAGTATGTCTGAAAGTAGAATGGACCCCCATGGGAGGGAAATGATAGATTAGGATATTGAGGAGATACCTGTTCAGGTATGGTCTGGTCTCTGACTTCTTAGCTTATCAAAATTGCAAATGGTGCAGAACTAGGATTGAGTCAAGGATCCAAAAAAGAGATAGGAATAGTAGGTTGAATCTAAAAAGATGAAATTGAAACCCTTATACTGAGGTTCAGAAAATTAACTTCAGATATACACGATGGAGGGCATCATGGCTAAACAGTCTGTCTGAAACAATAAAAAAAGAGGTAGAGACATATAAGTAGACCAAGCTTGAGTCATCAGCATGTTGATAGGAAAAAAAAATTATCTTGGAATGATTTAGTAGAGGAAAAAGTGAACAAATTGTGCCCTCTTTTCCTGCCCACATCAGTTCATAATGGGAGTATTGTATTCTGTTCAGGTATTACGTTTTGGGAAATATATTGAGGAACTGGAAGTCATTTAGAAGAGGGTAAACAGAATAGTGAATGGCTGAAGGAAGTGATGATATTTAACCTAGAGAAAAGAATAAAAATTGATACAGTAATATAAAAATAGATATAATATTATTGTATCAATTGATACAATAGATACAATACAAATGTTTTTTTTTTATTATTGAATGTATAAAATTGTGCATCAATACAACCACTTGAACTTAGTAACCATTTACTATCAAATCAATTAACTTTAATGAATAAAATATCATTTTTCATATCTTATTATTCACTCTATCCACCTCACCCAGTAGAAATACTTTGTTAACAAATGTTTAATCAACAAATCAAGTCAATCATTCAGTAAACATTAACTAGGTGCCAGGCAAAAAAGATAATCCCTGCTCTCAAGGAACTTACAATCTAATGGAATCAACACATTGACTATGATTACAAATGTATGTCTTTCTCTGTATCTGTAGCAGCAAGCACCCCAATATCCCCAGGGTGACTGCCAACACAGGTTCTTAGATCTGCTTTTCAAAAGGAAAGCAACTCAAAATCAGTTAACAAACTTACTTTAATCAAACAAACATACATTACCTAGTTCAGGGGAAAAAGGTCAGCACCCCGAACTTCAGAGTTACAGAACTTACAGATCAAACAGACAGGCTTCCAAACTGTCCTACCATTACATCAATACCAAATCACAGTTACCAGAGAGGGAAGCATCAACATCTGGGTTTTCAAAGCTGGGGGCTCTCAACAACGGCTTCCCAGAGTCTCATCTGGTCAAATCACACAACACTTCTCAAAGTGAGCCCCAAAGCAAAGCCTCTCATCAGAGTTTATATAGCCTTCTCCTGGCTCAGAGAATGTAACAACCTTTTTGACCCACTGCCCAATCACAAAGTATCAAGGTGTGGACTTTCCTGAAAAACAAGCCTCCCACCACAAGCTCCAGGTGCACTTAAGCTAGGGGCAGGGAAGATCTTTAAATTTGCATTTCCATTACAGTATCGCAGGTCTATTATCTCTCTGTGAAGAGGTGGAATGCATGGTTTGTTTATTTGTTTTTTTCAGTCTTGAAGTCATACTTGGTCATTTATTTGGTCAGAGTTCAGAGGTTTTTCAGAGTTGTGTCTGTTCATGTTATTTTTGTGATTGTTGTGATCAGCTCATACAAGTTTTTCTATATTTCTCTGAATCTGTCATATTCTTTATTCATTAGGCAATAATAAAATTTCATTATATTCCTAGACCACAGTTTATTCAGCCATTCTTTAATTGTTTGATACTCTCTTAGTTTATAGTTCTTTCCTACCACACACACACACAAAAAAAATCCTTAAATGTTCTGATATATCCCTCTATGCAACATGCCTAAGTCAAATAGTATTGCTAAGTCAAAAGATACATTGTTATTATTTAAAAATTCTAAATCAGTATTTGTTAAAGGTATTGGTCTATAGTTTCTTTGTTCTGGTTATCTCTCCCTAGTTTAGGGATGAACAAAATATTTGTTTCATAAAAAAAGTTGGATATTTTCTCTATGTTCCAAATTATGTATAAATGTAATAGAATTCACTTATAAATACATTTTAGACTAAGGTTTGTTTATTGGTGTTGGAGTTTTTTTATGATTTATTGAAATTCTTATTCTGAAATTGAACTATTAAATTCTTCACTTTGTATTTGTTAATCTAGGTATTTTTATATTCCTTCAGATGAAGGAATTTTTATAGGTATCCATACAAATACTTATGTATTTGTTGATTTAGGTATTTTTATATTCCTTCAGCAGAAACTCACTCCTCTGTTCCATACCTCCACATTTACAAAGTAAACATTTGACCATTTAACCTCTTCAAGTATCTCAAATTTTGTTACATTTCTAGGTGTATTGTAATCTATGTTTATCTTTCAAAGATTCTACCTAATCCTGGTTCTCTCAACAGAAATATCTGAAAGACCTCCATTCTATTATCAATCCATTTTTTCCCCTTTAGGATTATATTCCATTTCATAGGATATACCTTTCTCTTTTGATATTTGATATAACTTAAATGCAGTTTTCTTCTCTTTTTCTTTGACCAGAAAATACTGGATTCAGGTTATCATATTGCAGGGAATGTTCAATTTGGGGTTGCTTAAAGGTGACCAATTGATTTTTTTTAATACTTTGTTCTCTGTGTTTAATGAAACTGGGCATTTTTCTTTTATGATTTTTAATATGTAGCATCTAGTGGTTTCTTGTTGCTGGTTGGTTGGTAAAGTTTCAGGGGATCAGATGATTTTTCCATGAGCTGTCTATGGCATCTTTTTCATGTCAGTTTTTTTCTCCTGGTAGTAAATATTTCATTTGTTCTTCTAACCTTGGATATTGTTTTGACTTTGTTCTAATATTTCTTGTTGCCTTGTTTAATTGTTGAGTTCTATTGGTTGCATTTTATTTTTCAGATGTCAGCCACTTGGATAAAGTTGCTAAGTTTTTGGTCCATTTGGTGCGTTTGGTTCATTGGTCCATTGGTCCATTAAGTGACTTAATTTAAAGTATTGTTCCTTGTTTTAAATATTCTGTCATTTTTTCCATCTATTCTTAGAAACTTTGTAATCACTTTCCCCCCCAAAAAAAATTCTAGTTATGATTATGTCAGAGTTATCTCCTTCCTCTGAGATGACATTAAGATTATTTTAATCCATATTATGTATTTAGTAATTAAAGTTTTGTATTATTTTGTTTTCAGATGACCATAGTTTCAATTCTTGGGTTAAGGTTTTGTGCCAGAGAGGGGTTTTTTCATTCTTAACTGATGTGATGGTTACACCTCAGTTTTCCCTGCTAGTAGTCTAGGCATAGGGCAATTACACAGTTAGGGATGGAACAAGCTTCAGGAAACATCTAGTAACACACACACACACACACACACACACACACCCCTTATTTTATAAGGGAATTAATACCTGGAGAGATGATTTGCTTTAAGTAGTCACACAGGTACAGAGTGAGAGGTCACCTGGGCCCAAGGCCTGTCTTCTTCTATAGTCTCAAACAAAGATTCCAGCTCTGGCCCAGATCTGGGAGCTAGAAAAAACACTGGTACCAAACCCTTTTCCACTTAGGTAGTCTTCATCTTCCATTTCTTCTTGGGCTTCCCCAAATGATCAGATAGGTATTATTTAGGAAAACTGCCCCAATAGCAACAGAATATGAATAGGCTGCTTTCAAAAGAAGAAAGCAAAGCTATCTATAGTCATATAAAAATTGTGTAAATCACTATTGATTAACAAAACTCTTAGGTACCACTTCACACCTTTCAGATTGGCTAATAGTATAAGAAAAAGGAAAATGACTAATGTTTGAGGAGACGTGGGAACATTGGGAAACTAAAGCATTGTTGGTGGTGTTGGGAACTAATCCAGCCATTCTGGAGAACAATTTGGAACTATGCCCAAATAACTATAAAACTGTGACTATAAAACTTTGACTCAGCAATACCACTACTGTTCTATATCTCAAAGAGATCAGTTAAATTTTAAAAAGGAAATGAACCTATGCATGCAAAAATATTTAAAGTAGCTCTTTTTGTAATAACAAAAATGTTGGAAATTGAAGAGTTGCTCATCAGTTGGGGAATGGCTGGACAAGTTGTGGTATATGTTGGTGACAGAATACTATTTTGCTGTAAGAAATGAAAAGCTTGATGCTTTTAGGAAAACCTGGAAAAATGCACACAAACTAATATAGAGTGAAAGAAACAACCGGAGAAGAGTGTTCACAGTAACAGCAACATTGTAAGACGATCAGCTGTGAATGGCTAGCTATTTTCAACAATAGAATGATCTAAGAGAATTCCAAAGGACTTTATGATGAAAAATGCTATCCACCTCCAGAAAAAGAACTGATGGTGTCTGAATATAGATCAAACATACATGTCTTTATTTTTCTTATTTTCCCCCTATCTTTTCTTTTATAACATAACCAATATGGGGATATGTTTTGCATGATTACAAATGTATAACTTATATCACATTGTTTACCTTCTCAATAAAAGAGGAGGAAGATAATTTGGAAGTCAAAATTAAAAAAAAACATTAAAATTGTTTTTACATGCAATTGAAAAAAATAAAGAAAAATATATGTGGGCATCTACATGGCACAATGGATAGAGTCAAGAAGACCAGAGTTTAAATCCAGCCTCAGAGACTAACTATGTGACCCTGGGCAAGTCACTTGACCCTTCTTGCTTCAGTTTTCTCATCTATAAAATGAGCTGGAAGAGGAAAAGGCAAGCTTCTTTAATATCTTTGCTAAGAAAACCTCAAATGGGTTCACAATCAGATATGAGTGAACAATAATAACACTTCAATGTGTGACCTACAGGTATACTTAAGTATGCTTTAATGGTTTGCTTTGAGATTGATGCCACTTTTTTATGGAATAGAGGGCTTGAGTGACACTTCTCCTTGATTTTAGAATTTCATTTGGCTTTACTTCTGCATTGTTAGTAATAGTCATTCCTTGGGGGATTTGGGTCTACCTATATCTTGATAGATGACTATGTTAATTAGTAAGAGCTGCCATCAAGTATTCTATCATCTGGAATGGGAATTAGACTTGTTCCATTTGGACCCAGAATACAAAACCAGGTACAAGCAGTAGGAGGCACAAAGAGGGGAATTTAGGTTTGATGTAACAAAGAAAAGATTCTTGAAAAAAAAAATTTGCCCATTGTTGAGCCATACACTTATGGTCAACTCTTTCTAATGCCAAAGAATATAGCACAGATACCAGGCACAGATATCTCATTGTCTCCCAAAGTCTGCTAAACTTGTATTCATTGCTTCCATGATACTATATCAACCTCTGCTGTCCCTTTCTCTTTTTGCCTTTCATCTTTCCCAACATAGTCTTTCCCAATGAGTCCTGTCTTCTCATCAGGTGGCCAAAGTATTTAAGCTTCAGCTTTAGTATTTGACCTTCCATTGAATAATCTGAATTGATTTCTCCGAGTATTGACTGATTTGATCTTACTGTCCAAGCGACTTTGAGAAGTCTTCTCCAGCACTGCTATTAAAACATTTCAATTCATTCGGCTTTCCTTATATTTTTGATATTTCTCTTGATAGTTTTAATTTTAGCTTTTGATTCATTCAGCATGGCATTTTGCATGGTATACTCTGAATGTAAGTTAAATAAATAAGATGCCATTATATAGTCTTTTTTTTATTCTTTTTCTTATTAAAACAAAAAATTGGGACTATCTAAATGTGGAATGTACTGCCCAGATGGCTGTAGGCTCCACCTCATTGAAGGCCTTCAAGCAAAATCTGGATAGACATTTTATTGGGTTATTATAATGTTTTGGTTTTTTTTCCTGGATATACATTGTACTAGAAGGCCTCTGAGGTGTTAAGATTTTTCTTTCTAATATTAGATGATTTTGGAGGGAAAGGTAGTATCCTTGTAAAACTGAAGAAAAGGAAATTGTTTGTTGATGCATTATAATTATGACTCCTATTATAAAAGTATTAATGGTTTTTGCAGACTGTGTAGATTTTTGTGCAAATTGTTACCATTTTGACATGAAAGTGATCTGAGCCACTCCCAGAGTAATGGGCCTGATTTCTGATTTCCACTAGGCAATTGTGTCTAGTTGGGAGGGGCCTGGTTCACTGTCTGGATTAAAAATTTCAGGGTCACACCTGGGGCTGACTTTTGTGCTTTGCATTAAGGGAAGTGAGTCAATTAAATACTAAACCTTAATACTTAGAGAGTAGGTACTTGAATTTCTAATCAGTCCTGCTCAACTGCATATTACTAAGAGTCTCTGACTAATCCCCTTGATGTATGATATAAGATATATATATATATATATATAATAGATTGTTATATACCTAACCAAGTACAATTACATCACATGGTCTGAGATCCCATAAAAATATCAACTGTTTCTATTGCTCAAGTCCATAAGCAAATTCACTTGAGAATATAGCATACAAATAGAGAAGATCTTTTTAAGTCTTTCTTCAAAATCATTTCCCTTAATAAGACTCATATTTCTGTTTTCTCAGCCATTAACCTCTTTAAGACAAAAGTTTATACTTCTCATCCTGGGGTCCATGAACTTTACAAAGGATTGATAACTATACTTAAATATAATTACTTTCCAATGGAATCCAGTGCATTTAGTTTTCTACATTTACAAACATTCTGATCAGGGGTTTTTAGGCTTCCTTAGACTGACAAAAAATATGGCAGATGGGAAAAAAAGTTAAGAACTTTTAAAACAAAACTTTCCTCAGTGGCAAGTGACATAGGCATAATACTTTTAATATGTGCCTTTGTCTAATGAGAAAGGATGAGATGGGGCTTGAAATGACTTTTTAAAATGTCCAATAAAACTTTATCTATTGGGAATGCTCAAGGAATATTCCATTCTAGATAGCTAAGGCTTTGCCTCTAAGCACACACACACACACACACACACACACACACACACACACACACAAGAACATCTTAAACTGTTTTGTGTAGAGGCATTTCTAAATTGTCAGAAACACCTCTGCCAACTTGAACAGATTAAATGATCTTCCATGTAATCTTTATGAAGCCTGATATATAGTAAGCATTTAATATTAAAGGATGAATTATAGTTCTCATTAGAAATGACAACCATTATACTGTGCTATGATACATTAAACCCCCTCAGGGACCATTGGGTTCTATAAGGTTATTGATTCCAAATGGTCCCAGACTACTGTGCTTTTGGAGACTTTTTGTCCATGCTTTCTATAGTTTCCCAGAAGAACCTTTGCCATAAATCAACACTTTCCTTAGTATCTATATGCATTTCTCTAACCCAGTCCATAAACATTAAAAATTTATTGTGTATATAGCAGTGTGTTATATAATAAGGATTACAAAAATTTTCAAATGAACTTCCTAATATGCAGCAAGGTCAGCATAGAGATAAATAGACCTGTTACAGCTATTTGTAAAATAAGAAGAAATCAACTAATTGTGACCTGAGATGTTTTCCAATGAGAAAAATATGTGAGCTTTAATGAATAAATTTTGTGATTTAATCTGATCCTTTATTGATTTTCCAATAATGAGGAATAGCATAGTAGTATCAATTACTAGAGAATGTAGTCAAAATTGTTAGTGCCCCAGTCACTTCTTTGAATTTGCATTTAGAAACACACTTACTCTGTGGATGATTTTGGTGTTCCCAAAGCATTCTTCATTAATTTCATTTTTTAAATAATTCCTTGATTAAAAGAATGGAAGACAAAGTAGCTGGATATGGACAATGCTTGGACATGGGAAGAATTGTTCCTTTAGGGGATAAGTGAATAAAGGATACGAACTGATAGCAAAAGAAGAAAAACAGGCTACCAAAAATAATGAAAAAGGCTCCTGATATTTAATAACATTTTTTGTTTCATTTTCAGTCATGTCATACTCTTTGTGACCCTATTTGGGGTTTTCTTGCAAAGGTACTGGAATGGTTTGCCATTTTCTTCTCCAGCTCATTTTTACAGATGAAGAAGCTGAGACAAACATAATTAAGTGTCTTGCCCAGGGTGATATAGCTAGTAAGTGTCTGAGGTTAAATTTGAACTCAGGAAGATGAGTCTTTCTGAGTTCAGGACCAATACTTGATCCATTGTGCCACATAACTGCCCTATACCCTACATTATAATAAGACAAATGCAAAATAACTCTAAGGTTCTACTTATACCTATCAGATTGCTGAATGTACTATTGGAAGATAGGCACATTGATATATTATGGGTGAACTGTGAATTTATCTATCCATTTTGGAAAGCAATTTTTAATTATCCCAAAAGACATTAAATTTGACTAGTTATATCAATAGTAGACATGCAAAGAGAAAGAATCTACATCCACACAAATACTTAAAACATCACATTTTGTTGGAGCAAAGAAATGGAAACAAACTGAGTACCTATCCATTATGGTATGGCTAAATAAATTAATATTTAATGTAATGTGACATTATTTTGTTAGAAATTTTGAAGGTAATATATCCATTGAAACATGGGAGCAATATTGAAATTAACAGATTCAAAATAAAATTAGTAGAACAGAATGACTGCAATATTAAAAAACGACTGTAAAGAATTTAAGAATTATGATCAGTGCAATGACCAATCAAGTCTTTGGAAGAGAGATGAATTATATTTCTCATTCCCATGGTAAGGAAATGATGGACAAGAAGTAGGGACAAGCAATAATTTTTCACATGCAGGCAAAGTTTAGTTTATTTTGCTTGAGTAAACTTATTTGTTACAGAGGAAAGGTTTTATTTGGGACAGAGGAAGATGTATTCTAGGGGAGAGTAGAAGGAGTGATAGTGATACCAATTTGAAAAAAAAGAAAGAAAAGTGTCAGTGAAGTACTTTTAAAAATTTGAAGAACTGGATAAGAATATGGCAGAAACTAAGTACAGTTCAACATCTTGTGCCCTATACCAAGAAAATGGGTATATGATTTACACATAAAGGGGGATACCATAAACAAATTAGGAGAGCATGGAAGGGTTTAACTGTCAGATCTATGGATAAGGGAAGAATTTAAGACCAAACAACTTATAGAGATTATTACAAAATTTAATGGACCATTTTGATTATATAAAATTAAAAAGGGTTTTGCACAAACAAAACCAATGCAGCCAAAATTAGAAAGAAAATAGAAAAAAATACAGGTATCTCTGATAAAGGCTTATTTCCTAAATATATAGAGACCTGAGTCAAATTTATAAGAATAAAAGTTATTCAATTGGTAAGTGGTCAAAAGATATGGACAGACAAAGAATTAAAAAAATCAAGTCATATAAAAATGCTCTAAATCACTATAGATTAGAGAGATAAAAATTAAAACAACTTTGAGGTACCACTTCACACCTCTCAGATTGTCTGTTGTAACAAAAAAATGATAAATGTTGGAGGGGGTGTGGAAAAACTGTGACACTAATGCACTCTTGGTGATGTGAACTGACCCCACCATTCTGGAGAATAATTTAGAACAATGCCCAAAGGGTTGTAAAATTCTGCATACCCTTTGATTCCGCAGTACCACTTTTAGATGTGTATCCCAAACAGATTAAAAAAAGGTGTGTGTATGGGGAAGGTGAACTTGTACAAAAATATTTATAGCAACTCTTTTGTGGTGGCTAGAAATTGGAAATTGAAGGGATGCTCATCAATTGGGGAATGGCTAAACAAGCTGTGGTATACAATTGAATTGGGATATTATTGTGCTATAAGAAATGACAATCAGGATGATTTCAGAAAAACCTGGAATGACTTGCATGAACTAATGCAAACTTAAGTAAGCAGAACCAGGAGAACATTGTACGCAGTAATGGCAGTATTGTCCAATGAAGAACTATGATTGACTTGGTTGTTTTCAGCAACACAGTGACCCAAGACAATTCCAAAAGAGTTAGGATGAAAAATACCAGAGAAAGAACTGATGTTGTTTGCATACTGATTGAAGCATACATCTTTCCTTCCTTCCTTCCTTCTTTCCTTCCTTCTTTCCTTCCTTCCTTCCTTCCTTCCTTAGTTTTGTTTTTTTTAATTCAAGTCTTCTTGCACAAAGTGACTAATATTGAATTGTTTTTATACAATTGTGCACGCATAACCTATATCAGATTTCTCACTGTCTTGGGGCAGGGGGTGGGGGGAGGAGAAGGAACAAAAGATAGAAATTTGAACTCAAAACTTAAAAAAAATGAATGATAAAATATGTATAATTTGGGGAAATAAAGTGTTTAAAAATAAAATTAACAATACATGAAAGGGAATACACAAGTAGGGCAGTGTTAGCATTACTGAGATAAACTCAATATACAAAGTGCCTCCAAAATTTTAAACATAGTTTTAAGTATTAATTGCATACAACTATCCTAAAACTTTATGGACATCTTGCATTTAAACTTTATGTGAGAAATTCATGTCACATAATCTATAACAGAGGAACTACAGATGTGGTATGCATTCATTGTCTTCCTGATTGCTACACCTTCTGCTTCTATAAGACAACTGTCACCTTTCTCTTCTAGCCTCCTCCTTGAGAATCCTAAAAGTTTTATTGTCCACAATGTGGGAAAAAAATCTACACACTTCTTTTTTAATAGTATTTTTCCAATTGTATGTAATGACAATTTTTAGCCTTCATTTTTACCAAATTTGAGTTCCAAATTTTTCCACCTCCCCCTCTTCCAAAAACTGTAAGCAATTTGATATAGGTTATATATGTAAAACATATTTCCATTCTAGTCATAATTGTAAAAGAAGAAACAGACCAAAAGGGGAAAAATATGTGAAAAATAGTCTGCTTTGATCTGCATTCAGAGTCTATCAGTTCTTTCTCTGGATGTGGATAACATTTTCCATCGTAAGTCCTTTGTACTTGTCTTGGATCATTGTATTGCTGGGAAGAGTCAAGTCATTCATAGTCAATCATCATACAATGTTGCTGTTTCTATGTACAGTGTTCTCCTGTTTCTGCTTATTTCATTTTATCCACATCCTTCTTGTCTGAATGCTCATCTCATGGTGTTTACTTCTTTTCTGAACCTGTGAAAAGCTACAAATCCTAGGTGGTTTTGTGGTTGGCAGACACTTTGGCAGGGACTATCACATTTGCTTTTGCTCACACATTTATTCCCCTTCTTTGATTTTTATTAAAGTGGGTGGCTCTCTGGGAGAGGAGAAAAGAATACCTTTGTCTAGCAAGGTGATATAAATTTGAAATTTTTAATTAATACATTTGAAAAAATTCAGACTATATTCAATCTTACAAAATGGAATTAGTTCAACATGTACTTTTCTAAGACGTCAGCATTGTCTCAAACTTGTTAATATGTTATAATACACTGGTGCACAAAATTGTAAGCCTCATAATTCTTTCTCACTCAAGGCCCTCCACAACAGATTGGTTATCCAGCCCCTGGGCCTATTGGCTTTCCTACCTATCAACAACCTGCTGGTTTTTCTAATCAGCCTCAGCCAGGTACATCTCAGTTGGCACAATGGGCTCCAGCACCACCATCAGCGAATTGTCCACCTGGACTGGAATACTTAACTCAGGTATTGACTTACCCCCCTCCCCTTTCTAATTTGGGTATTAAGATAAATGCATTATCTGAACTCTCTGTGAGCATTCCCACAACCTGTGTGGATCACAGCCATTGATTAGCTCTGATTTTGTGAAATTCTTTTCAATGCCTGTCTTAATCTACCATGCTTATTTCATTATTTATCTTTGTAATACAAGTGCCTAGGACAGTGTTATTGCACAAAGTTGGTATTTAATAAATATCTGTGAAATGATTTGAAGAACAGCTAGAGTGGTAGGCCTAGAGAGTTAGGAAGATCTGAATTCAAATCCAGCCTCAGACACTAGCTGTGTGACCCTAGGCAAGTCACTTAACCTCTTTTTGTTTTAATCCTCTGAAGAATGAAATGGAAAACCACTCCAATATCTTTGCCAAGGAAAATTCTCTGGGTGGTATGGTCCATGGGATCACAAAGAGTCAGACCCAATTGGACAACAATGGAAAAATTAATTGATTGACAGTCAATCTAAAACTGCAGGCCTCTCTAGTTCCTTTTAATAATTAGGGCTAGATCTGTCAAACACCTAACATATACAACACACCATGATAGGAGCTAGGGATAGACAGTTGAAGAACAGAAAGAATCTTTTCTCTCAAGGAGCTATCAATCTAATGTGTGTTAGAGTAGAATGGGAGGAATGTGATACAACTGAGAGCCAGGTTCAAATTCCACGAACTTCATAATCCTAGGCAAGTCACCCGACCCTTCTGGGCTCAGGTAAATGAGTCAACAAGGTTTGGAACTGAGACTGAAGTGGAGATAGGGATATCAGTAAGGATTCTGTATTTTAATAGAATATGGAATAAATAAGAACATTAGCTATATTGACTGTGGTAAGAGTGGAGGGGGTGGATAGAAATGATATTACAATGATAGAAATTATAAGCCAGGGGTGGGGAACCTGTGGCCCCAAGGCCACATGTGGCCATCTAGGCCCTCAAATGGGGTCCTTTGACTGAATCCAAACTTTGCAGAACATATCCCCTTAATAAAAGGATTTGTTTTGTAGCACTTGGACTCAGTCAAAAGGCCACACTCAAGGACCTGGAAGGTCACATGTGGCTTCAAGGCCACAGGTTTATCACCCCTGTTATAGGCCTTCAAAACCTGATGGGATCTTTGTTATCTTTCACCTCCTTTTCCCATTCCCCAAAGATGTCTCTCTAAGCCTGAATAGCAAGAAGTATTATTGATAGAACCAGATATGCTTAAGGGTTAAGTTTCATGTAATGAATATGTTGGAGATATCTTGACTTGAAAGAACTGGCAAGTAGACACATGGCCAGTAGACATATAAAACATACATTTGGAGACAAAGGACTACAATGGAGTAAGTTTGGATTGAAGATACACATTTGGTAGTCATTTCCATGGAAGGCATGGGAGAGGATTAGGTCATCAAAGAAGAGCATTCAAAGGGAAGAAAAAGAAAAGGCCCTATAGCAAAACCTTGGGGATCATCTAAGAATCAGAAGATGAACTAGCAAAGAAGAGACAGGAAAAGAGCAGCCAGAGAGGAGGAGCCTGATGAAATTTGTTTCACTTAACACTGAAGAGACAAGAAATATTATAATGGCGTATGAAATTGTGCTTTCTATGGTGGGAAGGACTGGTGTGATATTTTTATGCTAAGGTGAAAACTTAGAATAGAGTTCAAATTTCAGATGAACCAAGTGCTAGAGTGAAGTTTGTTTTAGTAAAATGTAGAGTTTTAGAGTTTTCATGGAACTGTTTAATTTTTGTCTTCCTATCCCAAGCACTTGTGACTCACACATAGTAGGTACCTAATAAATTTTTGTTCAATTAAAATGAATTAACATTTTGTGAAATAGAAAATATACTTATTATGAACCAGTGGTGGTGCATATTTTAATCATTTTAACTGGAGGGTAGTTGCAAAGAGGTCAGTGTAGGCTTAATTTAAGGGGGGAAAACCCCAGAACTTCCTAGTGTTTAAAGATGCCCAGAAGTGGAATAGGCTGCCCAGAGTAGTAGTAGTAGTGAGCTCCCATTTTTTGTGGGTCTTCAGACAAAAGCGGAATGACTAGTTCAATTCAGCAAGCACCTCTAAGCATCTGTCATGAACCACTACGTAAGGCACCAAAACCACAAACAAAATATTGCCTCCTATCCCTCCTGTAGAGGAACTTGCTTCATACTTGGATGACCACTCATCTCATATTACAGACAAGATTCTTGTTTAGGTATAGAGAGGTTGGGATCAGATGTTCTCTCAAGTTTGTGGGATCATTTTCTTCCCTAAATTCAGGGTGTGAAGAATTATTAGAGCATTACAGCCTTGACATACACTTACCCTAAAAGATGATGCAAAAATGAATTACAGTTGCATTTTTGAAATGTAAATTTTCCTCTTACTTTCTAAATACTTTCCAATCTATTTTAATGGATTTCCACTGAAAGTAATTTTCCCTGCTAAGGATTGACCGTAATAGCAGTGGATAAAAATAAGCAAAGTTCCTTAGGGAATTTGGTTTTAGTTTTAATTTTTTTTCTCACAATTTAGTAAGAACTTGAAAATTCTGGCCTTTGATTAATTTCATACTCAACTTTCTTTCTTTTTTTTTTTTTTTTTGCTTTTTGGAGGGCAATTGGAGTTAAGTAACTTGCCCAAGGTCACACGGCTAGGTTTCTGTTTGTGTGTACATTAAGTGTCAACTTTCTTAATAAACATCAATTAAATGCCTGCTCTGTGCCAGGCACTATCATAAGTGCTAGAGATGCAAAGAAAGGCAAAAGAATGTCTTTGCTCTAAAGGAATTCTCAGTCTTGTAGGGGAAACAACAGGTAAATAATAAATTTGAAACAGTCAACAGAAAGAAGACACTAAAATGAAGGGGAACTGGGGAAGCTAGTACTAGTGACACAGATGTTATCAAATAGATATTTTGTATTTTTCAGTCTTTTCAGTCATGTTCAGCTCTTCACAACCCCATTTGCAGTTTTCTTGGCAAACATACTAGAGTAGTTTTTCCATTTCCTTCTGCAGCTCATTTTACAGATTAGGAAACTGAGGCAAATAGTTAAGTGACTTGCCCAGGGTCACACAGCTATTAAGGGTCTGAGGCCAGATTTGAATTTAGGTCTTCCTGACTCTAGGCCTGGTGCTCTATCCACCACATCATCTGGCTGCCCTATAAATTTTAAAATAATGTAATCTTTTCATGACAGATTTGTGAACTTAGAGTATTTGTGAGTGTTAGAGATTTTAAGCTTTATTTGATGGGGTAATTTGTAATCACTAGGCACTGTGCATAGTGGATAGAGAATTGACCCTAGAACCAGGCAGATGCAGGTTCAAGTCCCAGGCTCTGCTACAAACTGAATGCAACCTGGGGGTGGCTAGGTAACGCAGTGAACAGAGCACTAGCCCTGGAGTCAGAAGGACCTGAGTTCAAATCCAGCCTCAGACACTTAACACTTACTAGCCATGTGACTTTGGACAAGTCATTTAACCTCAATTGCCCTGCCCTCCCCATTCCAAAAAAAAATAATAATAATAAACTGACTGCAACCGTAAGCAAGTCATTTTAATCTCTAATTTTTCTAGTCAACTCTCCTAAGAATAAGTTGCAAAGAAGGTACTTACTGGTTTGTATTGGTAGAGAATTTCCTCATCTGGCAGTTCCTTTCATCAATGAAATTATCAGAAAAATTCTCTTACCTACCTACCTACCTACCTTTCCTAATAAATAATTATTAACTATATCATTTGTTTCAATCATATAGATAGACCAATTATTGATCCAACAGCAAGTTGAAATTCTGGAAGGTATGTACCTACTATTATTACCTTATTGCATTTTAATCAACTTCTATCTAAAAAGTATATTCTTGCTTCAATTGGTCAAATACATAATGTTGAAGGGAATATAATACTAGATATACTTCTCCTGGGCTGTGTTTCTCAATTATTGGATCGTTAATTGTGGGCATACCCCAAGACTCTCTTGGTCAATAGCATTTACGAAAACCTACTATGTATCAAGTACTGTTTTAGGTACTTAGTATACCATGTCTCCCCTGCCATCCACTTCTTGGGTGCTGTAGTTTCCTTCAAAATTCAGCTATAGTACTGTCTTTGGAATGCAGCCTTCCCTTATCCCTCAGCTGTTAGTGTTTTCCCCCAGTCCCTACAAATCACCTTATATCTAAGTTGGACATACATAGACATATCATATACAATTTGTCCCCACTAGCAGACTACCCGTTCTTCAAGGGCAGGAATATTTCATTTTTGTCTTTGTATCCCTTATGCTTAGCATGGTGCCTCACACATAATCAGAACTTAATAACTGATTATTGATTGACCAATTGATTGATGGAAGTGTTGAAATTTACACTTTGAATAAATTGGGGATTGGATAGTAAACCATTTATTTAAAATAGAGAAAAATCAAGTTATATTAAATCAACAAGAATTTATTATGCACCTACTATATGCCAGATGCTGTACAACTGATGACTATGTACCATTTAAAGTATTAGATTTAAACTATTTTTTTTCCAGTTAACAAGCTTACTTTAATCAAACAAACATATATTACTTAGTTCAGGGGGAAAAGGTCAGCACCCCAAACTTCAGAGTATACAGACAGATCAAACAGACAGGCTTCCAAACTGTCCAACGATTATCAATATCAAAATCACAGTTACCAGAGAGGGAAGCATCAACATCTGGGTTTTCAAAGCCGGGGGGGCTCTCAACAACGGCTTCCCCGAGTCTCATCTGGTCAAATCACACAACACTTCTCAAAGTGAGCCCTAAAGCGAAGCCTCTCCTCAGGGTTTATACAGCCTTCTCCTGGCTCAGAGAATGTAACAACCTTCTGGACCCACTGCCCAATCACAAAGTATCAAGGTGTGGGCTTTCCTGAAAAACAAGCCTCCCACCACAGACTCCAGGTGCACTTAAGCTAGGGGCAGGGAAGATCTTTAAATTTGCATTACATTCTGCCCCAAGATCTTTCATGCCCATAGCATACACAATTTACATTTGAATTAGCACTAAACATCTCTTAGGTCACATTTTCCAGGTACATAAGAAAATCACAATATAATCTCAAAATACAATAGGCCAAGTCTTCCACTCATGGGGCAAATGTTAACACAGTCACTTATCAGTAAAATCAAAAAAATAGTCACTCTTAAGTTAACTCAATCAGTTACATCAGTTTTCAAAGTACAAGTCTTCCACTCCTGGGGCAAAGTCTTGATTAACTCAATTAGTCTGTTAAGTGGGGCAAAGTCTTGATTAACTCAATTAGTCTCTTATCTGTAACAATATCTCAAAGTACAATTAGTCACTTATTCAGTAAAGTCTTACTAAGCATGCCCATAGCATAGACAATTTACATTTCAATTAGCACTAACCATCTCTTAAGTCATATTTTCAAGGTACATCTAAAGTTACCAAAGTGGCCACTGGGCCTTAAACACAATACAAAGCATTATCGCATCAATTCACAAACTACAAAGCATTATCACATAAAGTACTCTTGGGGGGAGGGGTGTCCTTCCCATAACACTGCTCCAGCCCCTGCTTCCAAGTCCAGAGAGGGAGCTGGGCAACAAAACCAAAGGTGGGATCCTTAGGGGTCCATGGCACTTCACCCTACCCACCATAGTCACAAGTCCATCCCCCCTGGGTCCCAAACTGTGGGATGCAGCAAGGAAACACATTCAGTGCCCCAGCTTTGCCACACAGTCCTTATCTTGTCCTCTGGCTGAATTCCAAACTTCTGGGTTCCTTCTCCAGCAGAAGGCTCCAGGCTTCTCCACAGGTATCCATGCAGGCAGCTCACCATTCCTGCTCTCAGCTCAGTGAAGTCAGCATGCAGGCCTTTCTCTCCTGCTCCATGGCTCCACAGAATCACAGCTACCACAACTGGGAAACAAACAATTATCCCAGCCCCCATACTTTCCTTTTACTCAGCAGATCCCATCCATCCTCGCCATTTTGTAGCAGCAAGCACCCCAATATCCCCAGGGTAGCTGCCAATATAGGTTCTTAGATCTGCTTTTGTAAAGGAAAGCAACTCAAAATCAGTTAACAAGCTTACTTTAATCAAACAAACATATATTACTTAGTTCAGGGGGAAAAGGTCAGCACCCCAAGCTTCAAAGTATACAGACAGATCAAACAGACAGGCTTCCAAACTGTCCAACCATTATCAATATCAAAATCACAGTTACCAGAGAGGGAAGCATCAACATCTGGGTTTTCAAAGCCGGGAGGCTCTCAACAACGGCTTTCCAGAGTCTCATCTGGTCAAATCACACAACACTTCTCAAAGTGAGCCCCGAGATTTAAACTATTTTAAAGTGTTTAGGTTTAAATTTTATCTATTTTTGTAAACTATGTTCTGCTTAGGATAGCGAAAACCACATCAGATTAGCAATTAGCTTGATGGATGATCCTCTGCAATTCCCCTCAACCTCCATTCTCCAGTTTCTTCATCACTTTGCTACCTATAATGCCAAATTCTCTCTCTCGTTTGGCCATGACAAATGCTTGGATTACTGTCTTCTCACTCTCTGGTCCTTCTTATTTCCACATTTCTAGTGTCATTTGATTGCCTCTACTTCCTCCTTAATTACTTCTTAATCCCTTAAAAGAGCACCCAGTTTTCAAATGTAACTCTTTCTTTCAAGTCTCTTAAATGATAGAACTGATACAGTTCTCAGTATTCATACTACTTAAGAGCTCTTTGGTTTTTTTTACATGATCAATCACTCCCAACCTTTTGCAAATCTCTCCTCCCTTGGCTTCCCTGACACTTTTATATCCTAGTTCTTTTTACCTATTTGGCCATGCCTGGGCCTCTTCAGTCTCCTTTGACCCATCACTTGTACTCTAACTATAGGTGTTCCTGGAACTTTTGTATCTTTTCACATTTTCTTAATGAACTCATCATTTGCCATGATTTCAAATATCTTCCGGCAGATAACTCCTAAAACCATAATCTGCATCAGTCTTTCTCCTGAACTCCTGTTCCTCATTGCCAACTGCATGCTGGACTTCTCTACCATGTTTCAATAGAATCTCTAATTCAATAGGTCTATAGTGGAACTTTGTTTCTACCAAGCCATTTTCCAGATTTCTGTTTGGATGTCACCATCGTAATTCCATCACTGAAGTGGAATTTTCAAATAATTCTTTATCAGGATAAAAGATCCACCTTCACAATTTGATCAGTTGCTGAGTCTTATAGATTGGTTTACCACTCAGTTGACCACCACCCTAATCCAGGCCCTCATCTCCTTTTACCACAATGATTAGTGGTAAGACCATGCCTTATCACTATGAGGACAGTGTTATATCAGCTTCCATATTGGTTTCTCAGCTTTCACTCTCTCCTCTATCCAAATTATTTTTTTTCCACAGCTAATAGAGTAATTTCCCTAAATATTGAATGATCACGTCACTCAGATGCTCAAAAGCCCTCAGGGGTTCTACAGTGTCTCCCAGATGACAACTCTGTCATTTGTCATTTCAGGTCCTCCATGTACTAGTTCCAACCTACCTTTCTGCAATTTTAAAAATATTATTACCTATGATACCTATGTTGAAAATTTATATCATAAGATAAAAAAGACCTTTGAGATTGTCTAACCCCTTCTCATTACAGATGAGGAAACTGAGTCCCAAAGAGATTAAAATACTTGTATAAGGTCATATGACTAGCACATATGAGACATTTAATAAATAATTGATAAATGAATGGATGACTAATAGAGGATTTAGACCCAGGTCTTCTGATTCACATTTTCCCGTTCTATGGCATTGTAGTATTCTATTTTTCCTGCACCATTGTATTGTTTTTTTCCCCTATATCATGAATTTTCATTCTACACCATTATAGTTCTCTTAGATTCTGTTATCCTGAATGAAGAGCCCACATTTGTTTTCACAAAGCAGCACAGAGGTAGAGGTGCAATTTCAAAGTCAGAAAACACCTGGATTCAAAGCCCCATCTCTCTCTCACACACGAAGGCTGGGTAACTTTGAGCAAGTCTCTTAACCTCTTAGCACCCCCAGACAGCTCTGTAAGATTCTAGCTTGCAAAACTAGTGCTGATTTACATTGACAGAGATTATTTACTCATTAGAGCTTATTATACCAATGGAATCATAGCTTCAATCTGAAGGGAGAAAAACAGTTCTCTTTCATGCATTGGAAATGATAAAAAAAAATCATTTTTTCCACAATTTGATCCAAAATAAGAACAATTGCACTTCTAGTCTTAAACTGAAATTTATGGAACTATAAGAAAGCAGTACTGAATCTTAGATCTGAAAGGGTCTTTGAGATGATATGATGCAGTCTATCAACCTGTAGAATGCAACTTTGTTTTACAGAGAACTGAGTCCCAAAGAGGATAGACAATTTGCTCCATGTGGCCCAGCAGGGCAGAATTAATAATTAGAAATTATTTAGCATATTTAGGCTAAAATTGTTTTCCCAGTAGTGGTCCTATTAGTGCTGATTGTCATATCTTCCTCTTTTTTTTTCATTTTTAGTATTCACAGGTTTCGAAACCAACAACAAATATGTAATTACCAACAGCTTTGGACAGAGAGTTTACTTTGCAGCTGAGGAAAATGACTGTTGTACTCGAAACTGTTGTGGAAACTTAAGACCCTTTGTTCTAAAGATTTTGGACAATGCAGGCCGGGAAGTGATAACAATTCAAAGACCTTTGAGATGTGTTTCCTGTTGTTACCCCTGCTGCCTCCAACAGGTCAGTGAGCATCTTTTTGTTTTATAAGACACTTGGTCATGATGCTGCCTCAGAATTAGTGGACAGTGATGTGTCCCATTAGAAACCATCCCATATATGGATGATTAAAGTCTATATTTACACTGGGGGTGGGGTAAGGTGGGCGTGGCACAAGATAGCTATTTGCAATGGAGGGTTATTTCATGAAAGACGTATTAGACTTGTTTTTGACCCCAGAGGGTAGAGCTAAGGAATAAGTTGAAATTCCAAGTAAGTAATTATTTCCATGTCATCCCCCCCCCACCCCATTAAAACCTGAACTCTTTGAAGGAAGAAGTCATGTTTTGCCTTTGTTTGTATATCCTAGTGCTCAGTACAGTTCCTGGAACATAGTAAAAGCTTGAGGCATCCCTGTTGAATTGAAATTGCAGGGAAGCAAACTGGCTTGGTATAATTAAAACAACAACTTGAGGAAGATGGCAGCCCCTGGTATGTCTGGGATGCTCCAGCAGGTTCACCGCTTCACCACTTCTGTGGGCAGACGATTTGCTAAACTTGTCAGGCCTCTAGTTCAAGTTTATGGTCGAGAAGGTCGATATGCCACTGCTCTTTGTTCTGCTGCTTCTAAACTGGTAGAAAAGGAGTTACTCAGAGTAACAACTTTTGAAGGATCCCAAAATGGTTGACTCTATTATGAATTCCCACATAAAGTGTTCTATTAAGATAAAAGCCCTAAGCGATGTAATAGTAAAAGTTTTTCTCCATCACTACCAATCTCATGAAATTGCTTGTTGAAAATGGTCGTTTAAACAGCACCCCAGGAGTCATTTCACATTATCTACCATGATGAGTATGCATCGTGGAGAAGTACAGTGCTCAGTTACAACAGCATCTGCTTTAGATGATACAACTCTTTTAGAATTAAATACAGTCCTGAACAGCTTCCTAAGGAAAGGCCAAGTCCTGAAAATGGAGGTAAAGGCTGACCCTTCAATCATGGGAAGAATGATTGTTTGTATAGGAGAGAAATGTGTGGATATGTCCGCAAGAACCAAGATTCAGAAGTTAAGCAGGATTATGAAGAAAGCTGTTTGAAAGGAACTTTTTCACACAGTTCATCAATGAAGCTTCCAAAATTTGTGGAAACAATAAAGCACTTGGCAATTTTCATGTGTTAATTTAAAACAATAACAACTTGCTCACCATTAGATATTGAAAAGCCAAATGGACAACCTTGTAATTCAAGATCTTTAAGCAAAGTCTGGATGACCACATACATGGAGAGATTATAGTAGAAGGAACCTTCAATTCAAGGATAGAATAGTAATAGATGATCTCTAAGAATGCTTCCAAACTAAGACTATTGAAAAAAGACTATTAAAAATAAGTGGTAGGGGGCGGCGAGGTGGTGCAGTGAGTAGAGCGCTGGCCCTGGAGTCAGAAGGACCTGAGTTCGGATCCGGCCTCAGACACTTAACACACACAAATAAAAACCTAGCCATGTAACCTTGGGCAAGTTACTTAACCCCAATTACCCTCCAAAAAAGGCAAAAAAAAAAAAGAAAGAAAGAAAAATAAGTGGTAGGATCACAGAGAGAGCTACAGTATAGTGCACTACAACCTTTAAGTTAGAATTAGACTGACAAGACCAACAGCGTGCCCCTCCCCCCCCAAAAAGACAATCTCTTTGCCTGATTTCCATTAAATTTTCTTTCCGGCAAGCCCCCTCTAAAATGCAAATACCCCTAGGGAAGATCAAATAAACCAATATCAGCTAACAAACGATCAGCAGACAATTGATAGCCAACTGCTAAATAGACACTTGAAATATGGAGAAGGTATTTGAGGAAAGGGATGCCCAAGAGAGAAGAAAGACACTAATAAGGACATTGCCTATTTCTCATTTTTGCCTAAGGTCAGCCATGATTGAGTCACTTCTAATTTCCCTGATCTTGAGATTAGCACTAGACTCATAGAAGCTGCCTTGGAAAGGACTTCAAAAAAATCTTGTGTAACATCTCTAAAAAAGAATTCTCTCTATCACATCATCAATAAAGCAGGTCATGTAGCCTTTACTTGAAGATTTCCTGAATGGGGGAACATACTGTCCTTAAGCCATTGCATTGCACTTTTGGAAAATTCTAGTTTTAAGAAGTCTTTCCTTATATCAATCCTAAATTTACATTTTTTGCAACATAAATCCATTTGTTCTAGTTCTGCCTTCCGGGGCCAAACAGAATAAGTTTCCTTCCTCTTCAATTTTAAAGACTTTCAAATACTTGAAAGTAGCTTTCATGTTCCCCATAAAGTTTTCTCTCATCTAGGTTGAATATGCCAAATTCATCCAACCAATTCTTGAGTGGAATCATCTTGATACCACTCATCAGACTAATGACCTCCATTTTCTGAAGTATTTACAACCAATTAAGGTTTTCACCAAAATGTGATACATAGAATCTAACACAACACTCCCATCTAATACCAGGGCACAGTGCAATGAGATTATGTAATACATCATCCAGTGCACCATATCTACCTTAACTCAAACCAAATAACTATTAGTTTTTTAAGCTACCATAGCCACACCAAAATGTTGATTTGTTTTGACTCTGCATGCTCCTAAAACTTCCACATCTCTGCCAGTTAAATTGCTGTCTAGTCATACCACCCTTATCTTGTGCTTGTTATGGCGATTTACATACTCCAAGTAGTGGACTTTGCATATTTCCCATTACATACCATCTTATTAATTTGGTCCAGTGTACGATCTGTCAAGATTTTGATTCTATCATCACAAAATTAGTGACATTCCCACCCCACCACCAAAATTTTGTGTCACCTGCCAATTTGGTAAGCACCCACTGAAACAGGGCCAAACAAATCCCTGCCACTCGTCATCAAAAGTTTCTTTTTAGAGTCAACATTGAGATATTAATCGTCATTCCACTTTCTAAACCCCCTTAACTGTTCTATCATCTGGCTGATATTTGATCCCAAAGATGGCATGAAAAACTCTCAAAGGCTTTACGGATATCCAGGCCAGTTATACCTTGAACTTTCCTTTTCCATCAAATAAGAAACATTGTTGGAAGGGGATATGATGTTAATTTTATAAGTCAAAAGATATTGGTGAGACTCCAACCTACCAATGGAACGGGAGGAGAGAAGAGGACACAGTAAGACTTGAGTGAGCGCATGGATAAAAGCAGCAAGTCTCCATGAAGAAAAGATGTTTGGTAGACTTGGTGTGATACATCTGGATGTGCTTTTGATAGCTCATCTTTCTTCTCTGACCTCACTTTCTTTTCCAGAGGAATATACTTACCAAGCTAGCTACCTTTATGTAGTAAGCCTAGTAAAGGTCACTTAGTAGGACAATGAACAAAGCTCTAAAAATAGATTACTTTTTTTTTGTAATAGTACAATTAAATAACTAATCCCTGAACTGAGTTGCCTAAGCCTTTCCAGTCTATTTCTTGATTAACAATAGTTATATGGAGTAATGGAAAGATCAGAGCAGAATCCAAGTCTAAAAAGTTTGAGAGAATTATTTGAGAAATTCATCCTACCATTGTGTGAGTACTCAAGATGTTTTTTTAGGTGATTTCCTGAAGACTTCCCTTCCTCTTTTAATTAGCTTATTTAAAAAATTGAGGTAGTTTATGTCATTTTATTGTGTCTTTTCAAACTCTTTTCCTTTTGCAGTTGGAAGTACAATCTCCTCCTGGTGTACCCATAGGTTACATCATGCAAAATTGGCACCCTTTTCTGCCAAAGTTTACAGTTCTAAATGAGCACCAGCAGGAGGTGCTGAAAATCGATGGTCCATGTATTGTTTGCAGGTGTTGCACAGATATTGACTTTGATGTAAGTTACATTGAAAGTAGTATTTCTGAGTTTCTGCACTCAAGACAAGATCAACAAAAAAAACCCCAAATTTAAAGTGTCACTTATTTTGAAAAAATTTGTTTTAGCTGTTGGCACACTTTTAAAAAAGAAATTATATTTCTAATTTGATGTCTTTGTTCCAGTGGGGAGGGGGCGGATATTACTGGAGCATTGTGTTGTTTTTTTTTAATATGTTATTTTATTGGCAGATAGGTAGTTCAGTGGATAGAACACTCGTTCTGGAGTCAGAAGGATCTGAGTTCAAATTCCACCTCTCACATTTACTAGCTGTGTGACGTTGGGCAAGTCACTTACGCTAAATTGCCTCCCCCCAACAGAAAAAAAAGTGTGATTTTGTAAAGCTGTATCTGGTGATATATCACAGAAGCATCAAGTGTTTAAGATGGCAGGGACTTTAAAACTTTAGATCTAAGTTCCTTAGAAACATCTTGGAGATTAGGAAAGTAAGATTTAGAGAAATAAAAGAATTTGCCCAGTTCTGTAGCTAATAAGCAACAGAGCAGGGACATAAACTGAAATCTTTGGTCCCAAGTCTAACCAGCTCTCTCTCTGTTTACCCTTTCATCCTCCCAAATTATGCTGATGCTAAGGTTAAAAATTATTTACTTTTGTCTCTTAGAAACAGTTTTAGTTGAACTAGAAAAGGGATTTAAAATAAATATGTGATTATATGTGTTAACAACTTGTTTATTTAGTTTTGTCTAGAATCAAGAACTAGGCTCTTTATAATCTGAAAGGTTAAACTACAGAGAAGAGGGGTGGGGTGGGGTAGTAGCTAACCCATATAAGTGAATGCAAGGAAATGAACCAACTAAATGATTTATGATGTTTGTAAATCAAGTCCGCTTAACGTTGGAGGAAATGTGACATTACTTTCAATCGTAGATCTAAAGTCAGAAAGGATCTTAGAAGTCCCCTGGAACAATGCCTTCATTTTACAAATGAGTAAACTGAGGCCCACAGGAGTTAAAAGACTTCTCAAAGTTATGCAGACAGAAGGTGGCAAACTGGGCTTTGAATGTGGGTCCTCTAATTCCAAATCCATTGGTCTTTCCACTTTATTCTGCTGCTTCTTCTGTGATTAATTATGAGGTTCAGCAAGAGAAAAGGGTGTTTTTTTCATTGCAAAGCAAAGCTTTGAATGGAATTATACTGAGATAGGCCTAACCATACTGGTTTTAATTTTGTCAGCTAGAGCAGACAATGGATATCTAGTCTGTCATTTGCTTAGATGTTTTTACTACCTCTTTTAATCTATATGGTAATCTCTTCTCCTTTTCACTTGCTAGCTTTGCCTCTCCCTAAGGATATTAGTTCAGTATTTTCTGTGTTTCTCACACAAGCAGAAGTTAAACATTGCTCAAAATGGGAAGATTTAAATTAATTTTCCCTCCTCTCCCCTTGGACTCTGATCTCACTGAATCTTTTCACATGATTTCTTTTCTTCCTGCTATGTTTCCTCCCTATACTTTTCATTTTTGTTTTTGTTTTGGAAAGGGGAAGGCAGGGCAATTGGTGTTATGTGACTTACCCAAGGTCACAAGGTCAGTAAATGTTAAGTGCCAGATTTGAACTCAGGTTCTCCTAAGTTCAGGGCTGTTGCTCTATTCACTGCACCACCTAACCATACTGGATTTGAACTCAGGTCCTCCTGACTCCAAGGCTGGTGCTGTATTCACTGCCACCTAACTGCCTGCTCCCTATACTTTTTCTGATGGATAATAATTTTGAATTTAAACAAATGGTGAAAGATCTCCTCCTCACCTCAGCATTTGATAAATATATATTTTTTTTTGCTTTTTTAGAGGCCAATTGGGGTTAAGTAACTTGCCCAAGGTCACACGGCTAGGTTTTTGTGTGTGTTGGATCCAAACTCAGGTCCTTCTGACTCCAGGGCCGACGCTCTACTCACTGCGCCACCTAGCCGCCCCCATTTGATAAATATTTTAAAGCATATATATTTAAAGCAATGGTAGTATCAATCTAATATATCTGTACTACATAGTTCATTTTTTTGTTTGTTTTTTGAAGGGTCAATTGGGGTTAAGTGACTTGGCCAAGGTCACACGGCTAGTAAGTGTTAAGTGTCTGAGGCCAGATTTGAACTCAGGTCCTCCTGACTTCAGGGCCTGTGCTCTATTCACTGTGCCACCTAGCCACCCACATAGTCCATTTAAAAATAATTAAAAATCCTATAGGGCATTCTGCATGTCCTATTGTGATTCTAGCAGGTATGAGCCAATGTGACTTCCCAGTGTGAAAGCCACAGGGGGACATAGCAGTTGCAGAGCACCTCCAGCTCACTCCTTTCCTATTAGTGTGAGTTAGATAAGCCCAGAGATCACACTGAAACCTACACTCACAGGGAGAGAGGGTTTGATTTGGTGGTTGTTTAAAATAAATTTATGTTATCACTTCTTAGTTTAGAAAAATCCTTGAAGAAACTCCCTCTACCAAGACATATCTGACCTGCTCTGCAACTTAGTAGTCTTTTAGAATTGTTTCCTTAAAGAAATAGTGACCCCTTTAGCTCCATATACTAAAGTATATAATACAACTATTAAGGAACTCCAAAGAACAACAGGAATAGAAGATGTTATCACAAACATTTGTGATAGAAAGAGAAGACGGCTGATCACATGATAAGAGCAAGGGATTCATAGGTATGAATAGCCATAGTGTCCCATTAGTGCCCTTGCTTTGTTGGGAAAAAGTGTAGAAAGTGCCTGGTGTGTTTGGGTCTGGGAGTCACAAAGGATAGGCAGACGTGGATTTGTAGTCATGGAGGGACCTCTTAAATTTGATGAGATCATAGATTCATCTGAGTATGCATGACAGGGATTAATTGAGTCAAATCTGACTTCAGGCAGAAATATTCTTAGATAAATATTTTAAAATTTATGCATAATTTGTTTTCTCTATTGGCATGTACAAACCTGTTTTTTTTTTAATAATGGTATCTATATGACACCCTTTAATGTAATAAAAATAAAATCTTTTCTCATTCTATGTTGAAGAAATGTTTGAGATTATAATTTATTTTTCTTTCATTAGATAAAATCTCTTAATGAAGAGACAGTAGTTGGAAAAATTACAAAACAATGGACAGGAATTATAAAAGAAGCATTCACAGATGCTGATAACTTTGCAGTTCAATTCCCAGTAGACCTTGATGTGAAAATGAAAGCTGTGATGTTGGGTGCTTGCTTTCTCATTGTAAGTACATGATCAATAATTTTGTTTGCTTTATTCTAGTTTCGTTAATAGAAAATCATCATATCCATGTCAAATGTGGAAATATATTGTACATGACCAAACATATATTATCGATATTGTATTTGTTGTCTTTTTTTTTTAAAGCAGTTGGGGTTAAGTAACTTGCCCAAGGTTACACGACCAGTTATTTTTGTGTGGGTGTTAAGTATCTGAAGCTGGAACGGATCCGGGTCCTTCCAACTCCAGCCTGGTACGCTCTTTGGCAGCAACAAATAGCCGCCCCTATTTGTTGTCTTCTTAATGGATGGAGGAGGGAGAAGAGGGAGGGAGAGAATTTGGAACTAAAAAAAATCAAGCTAATAAAAAGAAATAATATCAAATGGTGCTTAAAAAAAAAAATTCCTCCCTTTAAAAGTGAATGTAGGGGCGGCTAGGTGGCATAGTGAGTAAGAGCGCCGGCCTCGGAGTTGGGATGACCCGAGATTGAAACCAGCCTCAGAAAATGAGCACCCACTCATAAATAAAGACTAGTCATGTAACCTTCAGCAAGTTACTTAAGCCCAATTGCTTATTAAAAAAAAAGTGAATGTGCTTTATTCAAAAAAGTAGGCCATCCCACCCACAAACTTGATGTAATTCTGGATAGCCTTTAGATTTCAAGACCTAAGATAGCATAGAGGAGTCCATTCTAGTTCACACTGACCCAAACAGGCCTAGTTTGACCTAGTCTAGAAAGACCCTTGCTAGTTTATATTTTTATTCCTTACACGTTCAGACCTCGGAAAATACCCATGAAACAACATTGGTTCAAGCCAAATGAAGTGGGGGTCCTTGGGCATAATTGAGGATGATTACTTTGTGTCTTCACCCTCCTCCCCCAATATAAAATTTAACTGAATCTCAGAAGGATTTCAAACTTGGATCTTTTTTTATTCCAAGTCTAGAGTTATTTCTTTTATTTGGTTAGAAAAACACAGAAAAGTTATTTTCTTATATTCTTAATAAGCTGTTTGTCTTTGACCAACCTATCTGGGCTGTTGTGCTATAATTTCTTCTACTAATTACTCTCAGAATATTTCCTCCTAACCACACACACACACACACACACACACACACACATACACACACACACGCACAATCTTTTCTTTACTTTATGAAATGTGATTGCTTCTTAGCATCCTTGCCCCTGGTACCAGGGGTTGGACAGCCTACAAATTTACATCAAGCTCTATTTCTGTTATTGTATACACTCATGAAAATCTATTCAATACCCATCTAAAGAGAGAGTAAAAGACAAAACAAAATTAAGGGGCAGTAGTACATTGTTCCAAAATGATCCTTTAAAAATACAAGATGCTTTTTTTTCTTTTTGAGGTGGGGGTGGGGGGAATGGACCTGAGATCTTATTTGTATTGGGAATCACCAATAAGAAAATGTTTCCTACCAATACAGATCAAAATAGCATCTGCTCTGCATTTTGTAGTGGTAGAGAATTCACTGGAATACTGACAGGTTGAGATGGGTAGGTTCACAAAGCCAGTATGTGTCATCTCTCCACTAAACCATCTTGTCTAAGATTGATGGTCTACTATCTTGTAGGGCCCTCAAGGAAAATAACAGTCATCAAGTTTTACTTATAGCTGGTTAAGACCTTACTAAAAACCTATCCCCAACTTTGAAGAAGAATGTAGTTTCTGGGACTGGAAGAACTGAATAAGGTTGAAGCTGTGGTTGTTCAGCTCAGGCTGAAGGAAAGATAGAAACAGGTTTATACTGTTACAGTCCTTGAGCTATGCATCATGAATGGTTACTTCCCATGGATCATAGATTTACAATAGTAGGCAATCCTAGAGGCCGTCTAGTTGAACCTTCTTCCCGTTTTACACGTGAAAAAACTGAAATCCAGAGACTTTTGATTTATTTGTTCAGAGTCAAACAGATGGCAGGCCTAGAATTTGAACCTAGGAACTCTGACTCCAAATTCAACACTATTCCCAATGCACTGCTCTCTCTCACACTTTGAAATAACAGAAGTTGGAAAGTGATAGTTCATTAATCTAACCAAGGGAAGGGTACTTTCCAAATTGAATTTGTTTTCCATTTTAAAGTATTTGGTACTATGTGGTTGTATGGTCTGACCTTCTTTCTCAAAGAGGACCATAACACAAGGAAGATGATGACATGACTTACAATTGAATTGAATTTGAATGAGTAAGGGTTTTGCAAAGTCACTAGCCTCACTTTCTCCTCCAGAACCATCTGGGTCCAGTGGCTACTCCAATCAAGATGATTGAAGTGGAGACCTTGGCCTTTAAAATTTTTTTTTTCTTTTTGGAGGGGGGAAGGTAGGGCAACTGGTATTGTGACGTGCCCAAGGTCACACAGATAATTTTGTCTTAAGTGTCAGAGGTCAGATGTGAACTTAGGCCAGTGCTTTATTCAATGTGCCACCTAGCTACCCCAACTTTGGCCTTTTTAAGCTAAGGTTTTTCAGAGTTCTCATTTTGAATGATGTAATACCCATTCTATTTGAGAAGTGAATCAAAGGATGGCCCCTTTAATCAAAAAAGAACCACTGAGAATTGCAAAGTAGTCCAACAGGAATGAGGTCATTCTTCTCCAGCGACAAAAGCACATGCTGCTTGTTTCACTCTCCAAATCAAACCTACAGATTACAAAATCAGGAAATTACTTGGAATCCTACCCAGATTCTTCATCAGTTATACTTTTAACCCAATTCTAATTGATGGTTCTCAATGGTTCAGACACAGTTTTCAGTGATAGTTTTGTGACTTTGGGTTGAAAGACCAGGGTAAGGTTCTCAGTTCTCTAACTCCCTGTATAAATGTGATTTTAAGAGAAAGCTTTGTAGTTCTACACTCAAATTTATCTGAGGTCTACAGGGGAGGAAGGGAAGATAGAAGAGAAGAATTAGAAAATGATTTGAGGGAAAGATTAAAGAAGAGATAGAAACAATCACATATATATGAATTTTAGTGAGCTGTAACTTAATC
The DNA here is from genome assembly GCA_011680675.1 of Gymnobelideus leadbeateri. Taxonomy (NCBI): domain Eukaryota; kingdom Metazoa; phylum Chordata; class Mammalia; order Diprotodontia; family Petauridae; genus Gymnobelideus; species Gymnobelideus leadbeateri. Next base: position 435,024 of record WOXC01009878.1, on the reverse strand, counting down.
TGATAAAACTTAAAAAACCTTTTCCATAGAAAAAAAGAGGCTATAGCCCAGAACCAATGTATATAGTATCACTTTTATCTTAATATCAAACATTATTTGCATACTGACTTCAAAATAAGCATTCTACATTTGAAACAGATTTGATATATCAGACTTGGTAGTAGTAATAAATGTCATGGTACTAGTAAAAGATAAGGAAGCTAAACAGAATCTGAGATTAGAAGAAGTAGAGGAAAGGGATTCAAGAGGAGGAAAGTAAGGGGGAAGGTCAATGGAAACCTTGAAGAAGTAATTAAATTCCCTCTTGACTGAGTAAAACAGTTTAAAGAGTGAATATGAGCGTGATATGCTACCTGTGGCCCAGCACCCTAAGGTCCAGGCATTGAAGAAAATATTTAATCTCAGAATCATGGTGAACCCTCAAATTATCTCTTTGGTCTAGTTAGGCCTCCACTTAGGGGATCCTTTGTGAATACCAAATATCATGCATTTCTAAATTCCCAATGATGTAGGTAAAAAGATCCCTCATTTCCCATACAATCATTAACATAATATTCAACATATTCAAATACAGGAAATCTTGCATTTTACTCCATAGAAAATGCCAACCAACAGAGAACTCACAGTAGTTGTATGCTTTTTGCCTTATGGTACTATCCTAAATTTGTTTCATAGAAGGAAAACAAACTTGAGCTTGTAGAGAGGTGACTCCTGTGTGTATCAGCCTTATATCTCCAACTCACTCAGAGTAGCAATAGAAAAGCCTAGACTTTTGCTGTTATGTATTGTTCATGACTTAGTTCCTTGCACCTCCTTCAGTGCTTGGATCATTCATTCAATCACCTCTCTAAGAGAAGTGGATAGTGTAAGAAATAGCTCTCTCTCCTCTTTTGTAGGTTGGGTCATGTGATGAAGAAACAAATTTAAGTACTAAAATTCAGAAGGCTGGAAGCACAACCAGGGTAGAGAGGGGGATGTGCATAAAAAAAATAGATGTGAAGATATTTTATGTCTGGAACTTTGTCTTATTTGATAAATATAATTAAATGTGCAGTAGATAGTTACATTTAATATAATTAAATGTGCAGTAGATAGTTACATTTAATATAATTAAATGTGCACATGTACATGCGTATATACATATAGACACATATGTACAAAATGCATGTGTGTGTGTGTTTGTGTGTGTGTGTCCCTGCAATTATTAAAAGGACTGTGCAATTCCTAAATTAAGTTTAGACTAGGACACAAATTCATCCTCTTAGTACTAGAACTTTTTCCAGCCAAGGCAAGGAAATCCTGTCAATCCCCATATAGATAAATCCAAAACAACTCATTTTATACCTGTATGCCTCATTCAATGTAGTCCATCATAATGTTTGGAATATTATATTTTTATATAAAATAACAAGTTTGTGTTATTATCCAGAAAAAATACATAGGAATATATTTTGGATATTAATAATATTTATATAATATTACTATTACTAAAATGTCACATAGATTGGGTATATTATCCTTTTCCTTAATAAATATGTGAACTTTTGTGCAAAGGATGATAATAGTCAAGTTAAGAAAAATAAAATGGTGATTTGGTCTTTAGTAGTACCTCTAATATTAGCATTTTACCAGGACTTTTTGTTGTTGTCATTGTTGATTATAAATTTAAACCCTCCACAGGTTCCTATAAACATAAATACTAAAATTTTTGGCTATATTCAATTTAGTTAAATAGATTATGCTGTTTCTGGATTGTTTTATGCCCTGTGCCTAAAAACAGAACTTTGTTCAATTAAATTCTAAATGTAATTGCATATATTTTGGATTTTTATTCCAGGACTTCATGTTTTTTGAAAATACTGGAGACTCTTCATCAACAAGCGGAGTATGGCAATAATTGGATGGACTTATCTTCAGTTTCATTTAAAGAAATTGTATTAGTACATTTGATTTGGAAATGTAATGGGATTTTAAAATTTTAACTTAAAAAAGTGTACTGATAATGGTGGAATCTATACAATAGTAACACAGCTTTATGCTATTTCTTTTTCAAATTATGGAATGTGTCCTTCCTTAGTTTCCTCATCTGTAAAATAATGGAGTTGGATTAAATTACCATTGAGGTCCACTCCAGCTGTAGATTTATGAACCACTGATCGTATCAGTTACTTAGAAAAGTCTGATATATCAAATCTGTTTTGAATGTAGAATGCTTGTTTTAAGGACAGTATGCAAGTAATGTTTGAAATTTAGCTAAAAATGACTACTCTGTAAAATGGTTCTGGGGTACATTTGTCTTTTTTTTCCCAGGGAAAATTTATTTTTCTTCTCAGTTTAACTCATAGTTAGCTAAAATTCATAAATGTAAGTTCTAATGTGATTTGAAAATATACCTAAATAAAATAATTAGTAGCATTTACTGACAAATAGAGGACAAAAATATTAAATTATCTGGTGCCTGAGATAGCTGTGCCTAATGAAACTTAGCCATTATGACTGTGAAGATGTTTTCCAAAGGGAGAAAAAAAGAAATCACTTTATTTTTATGTATTTTATTACAAAGAGATAACCTTTTTTTTGCTTATATAACTAATTATTGGGATCTCTTTGAGGGAAAGGGACCCTCTTTTGTCTATTTTTGGATCTTCAGCACTTAGTACAGCACCTAGCACATAGTATGCACTTAATAAATTATTGTTGGCTTACTGAATGATAATAAAGAACAATGGGGTTGAGAAGGAAGTGTGGGGTCTAATCTGCTAGTTTTTCTCAACTGAGTGCTCGTTTTTAGATGTTCATTTCCTTGTACCTACTGAAACTGTCATGCCATTCACTAGTATTTACTTGTAGCTCTGTGTTCAATTCCAGTCAATTTTCTGTTCTGTGAATTAAATTATAAAGATTTTCTTAGATTAAATCAACTCAACATATGCCATCTCTTTAGAGTATATGTGTATCTCTCTGTATCTGAGTTACAAAAACCTTTTTATTTATTGTTTTTCTTAAAAACAAAAAACAACAACAACAAAAAAAAAAAAACAGGCCATGGTGGATATTTGTGCTATCAACTGAAGAAACTTCATCAACTCAAAAATTTAATGTGATTTTGTTATGAATGTTCAATTTATTTTTTTCTTTTTTTCACTTTTTTTTATCAAATGCTTTATTAACTTCTAGTTCACATCATTCATTTCCGCAAGATTTTGAGTTACAAATTTTCTCTCCGTTTTGCCCCTACCCACCACCCCAAAATAGCAATCCCACCATATATCCCCTCCTGCACTCTACGCTCTCCCATATCTTCTCCCATAACCTCTCCATAACTTTCCAGAAGGGCATGGAGGATCTCTATGCCCCAGTTCCTATATGTCTTATTTCCCAGTTACATTTAAATAATATTAATAATAGTAGATAGATAGATAGATAGATAGATAGATAGATAGATAGATACAGATATTTTAAACATTCAATTTTAAAACTTTGTATTCCAGATTCATTCCCTTCCTCCCTTATCACCCACCTTTGCTGTGAAGATAAGCAATTCAATATAATTTGTACATGTGTACCTATGCAAAATATTTCCATATTGGATATATTGTAAAAGACTGACTATATTTCCCTCCCTCCTATCTCACCTCCCACTTGTTCTATTCTCTACTTTGATCCTGTCCCTTTTCAAAAGTGGGTGCTTCCAACTTCCCTCCCCCCCAACCTTCCCTTGCTTCCATCACCCCCTCTCTCATCCCCTTCCCCCTTGCTCTTCTTTGGGTGAGATACCCTATTTTGTGTGTGTCATTCCCTCCCTAAGCCAAATTCAATGAGAATAAGGTTGACCCACTCCCTTTTGCCTTCCTGTTCTTCCCCTCCATTGTGATCATTTTTCCCTTGCCTCTTCTATATGAGATAATTTACCCCCATTCTGTCTTTCCCCATCTCCTCTCATTATGTTCCTTGCTCACCTCTTAATTTCACCTTGTAAGTATCATCCCTTCCTTTTAAATTGATCCTGTGCCCTTTTTCTATGTATATATGTACACATACATATATAATTCACATATGTATTCATATGCCCATATACCCTCCTATATAGACATATATATATGTATGTATGTATATATATACATTTCTATTCCCTTCAACTATTCTCATACTGAGAAAAGTTTCATAAGTTACAATGATCATTTTTCCATGTAGAGATGTAAATAGTTCAACTTTGATAAGTTCCTTATGATTTCTTTTCCCTGTTTACTTTGTCATGCTTCTCTTGCTTCTTGTCAAATTTTCTATTCAACTCTGGTTTTTCATCAAGAATGCTAGAAAGTCCTCTATTCCACTGAATGACCATATTTTCCCCTGAAACATGATACTCAGTTTTGCTGGGTAGGTGATTCGTGGTTTGAATCTCAGCTCCTTTGACCTCTGGAATATCATATTCCAAGCCCTTCAGTCCCTCAGAGTAGAAGCTGCCAGATCCTGTGTTATCCCAATTGAGTTTCCATAATATTCAAATTGTTTCTTCCTGGATGCTTGTAATATTTTCTCCTTGATCTGGGAATTTCAGAACCTGGCTATAATATTCCTAGGAGTTTTCTTTTTGGGATCTTTTTTAGGAGGTGATCGGTGGATTCTTTCAACCTCTATTTTGCCCTCTGGTTCTAAAACATCATGGCAAATTTCCTTGAGAATTTCTTGAAGGATGATGTCTAGCTTCTTGTTTTGATCATGGTTTTCAGGTAGTCCAATAATTTTTAAATTATCTCTCCTGAATCTATTTTCCAGGTCAGTGGTTTTCCCGATGAGATATTTCACATTGCCTTCTAGTCTTTCATTTGTTTGGATCTGTTTAATAGTATCTTGATTTCTCATAAAGTCACTAGCTTCCATTCACTCCAAACTAATTCTGAAGGAATGATTTTCTTCAGTGAGCTTTTGAGATTCTTTTTCATCTGGCAAATTCAGCTTTTTAAGGCATTCTTCTCCTCATTGCCTTTTTGAGCCTCTTTTGCCATTTGAGTTAGTCTATTTTTTTAAGGTGTTATTTTTTTTTTCAGTCAGGTGGTTGACTCTCATTTCATAATTTTCTTGCATCATTCTAATTTCTTTCCCCAATTTTTCCTTCACTTCTCTTATTTGGTTTTCAAAATCCTTCATAAGGTCCTTTATGGCCCATAACCAGCTTGTATTTTTCTTGGAAGCATTTGGTGCAGGAGTACTGATTTTGCTGTCTTCCTCCTGTTCCATGCTTTGATTCTTTTTGTCCCTAAAACAGGAGTGTAAATTTGGGTTGCTCTGTTTGCTTTCCTTCCTTTGCCTACTCATGTTGCCACTCAATTATGTGACTTTTGGGCTTTTTGCTACAGTAGGACTCTGCTACCAGACAGGGTGGATTCACCCCAATCACTGGGGTGTTTGCAACTGCCAAAGTTATTAGTTTGGTGCCCTCTCTGAAGCCTCCACAGGCTCTGGCAAGCTGGTCTCCCACCTCAGGACCTCCACCCTAGACTGCAATCCAGATCCAAGCAGGTTAAAGCAAGAACGATTACCCCTCAAACTTGTGGCTTGGTCCCCCTACAATCTGTAGGCTAGGAGCTGGAGCTGCCACATGTCAGGGGGGCAGTGCCTCAGTGGCTTCTCGCCCTGGGGGCAAAGGCTGCCTGCACTCCCATACTACTGGATCCCAAAGTCCACACTGCTCTGACTTCTCACTTTGTCCTTAACATCTATGGGTTGATAATTCTGGAAACTACCACAGCTGCTGGTGATCTAAAGTCCCTCTAGCCAGTGGCTGGTCAGGCCTGCCCTGAGGCTAAAACCTCCAGCTCACCACGGTTCTGGGATCAGCTCCCAGAGCACTGTTCTGGCCACTTCCTGCTAGCCTGCCAGGCTGTCTTCAGCAGGAGGCTAGCTTCTCTGTGTCATTTTGTGGGATCTGTAGTTCCAAAGTTTGTTCAGAGTCACCTTTTACATGAATTGGAGGTGGTGGGAGCCATAGCTCCACAGAAGTCTTGTTTCTACTCTGCCATCTTGACTCTGACCCCCTCGATTTATTTTCCTACTTGTCATTGTCTATTTGTCATTTCTACATAGCAAAGAAACTGGAGAGGAGATTTTTTTCTTTATCTAGGCAATGAAGTCAGCTATGGTGCCAAGGAAAGCATTCAGGTTCATTTGGCCCTTTTATCCTTCATTTTTTTACATTTACTATCTATATACATCTTTTCTTCTCTCCAACTGCCCTACCCAATTATTCTCTTTCTTTTTCTTTTTTTTTAATTTAATTTTTTTTAAACAAATGCTTTATTAACTTCTGTTTTACATCATTCATTTCTGCCAGATTTTGAGTTACAATCATTTCCCCCCCATTATTCCCCTACCCAACCTCCCAGAAGAGTAGTCCCACAAGATATCGCTTCCTCCAATCTGCTCTCTCCCATACCTTCTCCCATACCCCCTTTAACTTTTCCATTAGAGGAAGGTGAATCTTTGTGTCCCAATGCCTGCACATCTTATCTCCCTATTACAAGCAAAAGAGTATTAATAATAGTATTTGTATATATTTGAAACATTTAATGTTACAACCTCGAATTTCAGATCCATTTCCTTCCTCCCTTGTCACCCATTCCTTCTTGGGAGATAAGTAATTCAGTATATGTTGTACATGTCTAGCTATGCAAAACATTATCATAGTAGATATATTGTACAAGGCTGCTTATAATTCCCTCCCACTCATCCCACCCCCCCACCCGGTCCATTCCCTACATGATCCTGTCCCTCTTCTATAGTGGGTACTTCCAACCTCCCCTCACCCCAAGGATGCCCTCCCATCCATCATCCCTCCTCTCATCCCCCTTCCCCCTATCCTGCTGCAGGTTGAGATATCCCATTTAGTATGTATGTCATTTTCTCCCTGAACCAAATTCAATGTGAATGTGGTTTTGCCTTTTTAGCCTTCCTTATTCTCCCCTCCTTTGCAACCACTTCCCTTGCTTCTTCTACATGGGATAGTTTACCCTACCCTGTCTCTCCCCATCTCCTCTTGCCACTTTCCTCTCTCACCTCATAATTTCATCCCTTGAGTATTCTCCCTTCCCAACAAATTCAACCTATACCCTCTATCCATATATAACTGTAACCATATACACACACATTCACATATGTATTCATATGACCACACCCCTTCTTCCATTATTTTCATAGTGAGAAAGATATCATCAGTCACAGTTATTGCTTTTCCATATAGGAATATAAATAGTTCAACTTTGATAAGTTCCCCTTGATCTCTCTTCCCCGATTACCTTCTCAGGCATCTCTTCCTTCCTGTGTCTGGATGTCAAATTTTCTATTCAATTCTGGTTTTTTCCTCAAGAATGCTTGAAAGTCCTCTATTCCACTGAATGACCATATTTTCCCCTGAAACAAATACTCAGTTTTGCTGGGTAGGTGACCCTTGGGTTCATTCCCAGTTCTTTTGCCCTCTGGAATATCATATTCCATGCCCTTGATCCCTCAGTGTAGAAGCTGCCAGGTCCTGGGCTATTCTGATTGTGTTTCCACAATATTGAAATTGTTTCTTCCTGGCTGCTTGTAGTATTTTCTCCTTGATCTGGGGATTCTGGAACCTGGCTATAATATTCCTGGGAGTTTTCTTTTTGGGATCTTTTTCAGGAGGTGATCTGTGGATTCTTTCAACCTCTATTTTGCCCTCTGGATCTAAAACATCAGGGCAATTTTCCTTGAGAATTTCTTGAAGGGTGATTTCTAGGTTCTTTCTTTGATCATGGCTTTCAGGTAGTCCAATAATTTTTAAATTGTCTCTCCTGGATCTATTTTCCAGGTCAGTGGTTTTTCCCATGAGATATTTCACATTGCCTTCTAATCTTTCGTTTGTTTGGATCTGCTTAACAGCATCTTGATTTCTCATAAAGTCATTAGCTTCCATTTGCTCCAGTCTAACTCTGAAGGAATGAATCTCCTCAGTGAACTTTTGAGATTCTTTTTCCATCTGGCAAATTCGACTTTTTAAGGCCTTCTTCTCCTCATTGCCCTTTTGGGCCTCCTTTGCCATTTGAGTTAGTCTATTTTTTAAGGTGTTGTTTTCTCAGTCAGGCTGTTGACCCTCATTTCATACTTTTCCTGCATCCTTCTCATTTCTCTTTCCAATTTTTCCTCCACTTCTCTTATTTGATTTTTAAAGTCCTTCTTAAGGTCCTCTATGGCCTGCAACCCGCTCATGTTTTCCCCTGGGGCTTTTGGAGCAGGACTTCTGACCTCACAGTCCTTTTCCCACTCTATGCCCCCAAAATAGGAGTCTAGGGTTGCATTTTTCTGTTTCCTTTGCCTTGGCATGTTGCCACTTAATTACTTGACTTTTGGGCTTGTTGCCACACTATGGCTTTAAGGCCAGATAGAGGAATTTTCATCCCAAACGTGTGGGGGGCAACTTCCGTTTCTGGCAAGCTGTAAACCCACCCACGACTTCCACCCTAGATCACAATCCAGATCCAGGGAGGTTAAAGCAAGAGCGATTACCCCCCAAGACTGATCGCTGGATCTCCCTACAATTCGCAGGCCAGGAGCTAGAGCTGCCTCTGAAAACTACAAAATGGCATGTCTCCTCAGTGGCTTCTAGCCCCCAGGGGAGGGAGCTGACGCATTCCCCAAATACAGGTCCCAAAGTCCATAGGACACTAACCTCTTACTTTGTCCTAGGCATGTCTATGTTGATAATTCTGGAGTCGCCACAGCTCCTGGTGTTCTGGGGTTCCTCCAGCCAGCTGCTGGCCCTGCCACCCTGGGGCTAAAACCTCGGCTCACACAGACCTGGGCTCGGCTCGGCTCCTGCACTCTGCGCACTGCGCACTGCCAGGTCCCAGACTGCTGCACTGGTCCTTCCTGCAGGGCTGCTGGGCTGTCCTCAGCGGGAGGTTAGCTTCTCTGTGTCGTTCTGTGGGTGCTGGGGCTCCAGAAGTTGTTCAGAGTCCCCTTTTTCATAGTTTGGGGGGAATCTGGGGGCAGAGAGGCATGGACAAGCTGTTTCTACTCCACCATTTTGGCTCTCTCCTTCTTTTTCTAACTTGGGCTGAATGCAGTTCTGCTATTAGAGAAAGAGCAGTTGGCCAGAGAACAAGCCCATCTGAAAGGAAGACTGGTAAGTCAGTTTGAGGCTGAGGGTGAAGACTACTTTGGACCCCTTGGATGGACCATATTTGTGAAAGACAAGTAAGAGATGGTAACTGAGGGGGATCTGGGAAAGGATAAATAATACAAAAAAATTGCAGGATATAAAATAATCCCACATAAACCATCAACATTTCTACATATTGCCAAGAAAGTCCAGCAGCAAGAGATGGAGAAATTCCATTTAACATAACTATAGAAATATAAAATACTTGGGAATCTTATGTACCAAGACAAACCCAGAAACTATATGAACACAATTATTTTTCCTCAGCATTGGAAGAAGAATTAGTCAAAAGTTGTTGGTGACTCTCATTACATCTATAGGTATTAATGTACAGAGAGGTATTCTCTATTGATACTGAAAGTGTGATGATCTCGATCTGCTTACCTAGGCTGCAACATCCTTTTCAGTATCCCCACTGGAATCTGATTGCTCCATTATTTCTGTCTGATTGTGCTTGAGTAATAGGGTCTTTGACTGCATTGCAAAGTTAAAAATAAATGATGCATTTCATCTCATCTATTTACAGAAATTATCAAGAGTGGTCTGCATAAAGAATAAGAAATTCAAACTGTAATGAGGTTTATAGTTAAATGATTAAAATGGATTGGCAAGCTGTAAATCAGTATCTCACAGAAATATCTTTAGAGGAGTGAACAAGAGAGAAGCACTTGGACAACTACTTAATTGATAAGAACATAGGAAGAAATTGGTTTGTTGCCTTGGTTCAGTGACTTCTGCTAATCACTGTGCTATTCTAGTAACCAGTGTGTGAGCTTAGACTTTTTTCAAAATGTGGAGGTAATAGAAGACAATTTGAATAGTGTGAATAAAGAGAAAAGGAAACTAGAAATACATGGCTAATATGAATCCAGCTTGGCAGATGTATGTCTTGAGTAACAACATATCATAGAAGGTTATACAGTCACTGTGTATCCTACTCTATATTTAGACAACAATATGATTGGAGGCAACATGTTTCATCCATAGTGTTTTTCTTACAGTGATTGAAATATTTAGAATGGACATTGTTCTGGGTTTTTGGAGGGAGAAGGGTTTTTTCATTGAATGGAAAAATTTTGAATTCTTAAAATTATACCTAGGTACATGCAACAAGCACAAAAACTGACCATGTAGTTGGGAATAAAAACCTCACAATTCAGTTCACAAAGACAGAAATACTAAATGCATCCTTCTCAGAACATGATGCAATAAAAATTATATGTAATAAAGGGCCATGAAAATTGGAAACTAAATAATTTAATCTTAAGGAACAAGTGGGTCAAACAAGAAATTAGAGAAACAACCAGTAACTTCAAGAGAATGACAATAATGAGACAACGAAACTTGTGGGATACAGCAAAAGTAGTTCTTAGGAGAAGTTTTATATCTCTGAATGCATACATGAATAAAACAGAGAAAATGGAGGTCAATAAATTGGGCATGCAACTGAAAAAGCGAGAAGAAGAAATTGAATATCCCCAATTAAATACTAAATTAGAAACACTGAAAATCAAAGGAGAGATTAATAAACTGATATTAAGAAAACTATTGAGGGGCCGCTAGGTGGCGCAGTGAATAGAGCACTGGCCCTGGAGTCAGTAGGACCTGAGTACAAATATGACCCCAGACAGTTAACACTTGCTAGTCATATGACCTTGGACAAGTCACTCCCAATTGCCCAGCCTCCCCCCCCCCCAAAAAAAGAAAAGAAAGATAAAAAACAATTGAATTAATAAATAAAACTAAGAAACTAAGAGCTGGTTTTATTAAAAAAAAACAACAATAAAATTGATAGTCCTGTAGTCAATATAATAAAGAAAAGCAAATTACAAGTATCAAAAATGAAAAGGATGGGGGCGGCTAGGTTGCGCAGTGAATAGAGCGCCGGCCCTGGAATCAGAAGGACCTGAGTTCGGAGCCGGCCTCCGACACTTAATCCGCACAAACAAAAACCTAGCCGTGTAACCTTGGGCAAGTTACTTAACCCCAATTGCCCTAAAGGGGCGGCTAGGTGGCGCAGTGAGTAAGAGCACCGGCCTCGGAGTTTGGATGACTCGAGATCAGATCCGGCCTCAGAAAATGAGCACCCACGCATAAATCAAATGACTAGCCGTGTAACCTTGAGCAAGTTACTTAACCCCAATTGCTTTAAAAAAAAATGAAAAGGATGAATCTAACACCAATGAAGAAGAAATTAAAACAATAACTAAGAATTATTTTGTCCAATTGTATGACCATAAATTTGACAATCTCAATGAAATAGATGAATATTTATAAAAATATAAATTGCCCAGAATAAGTGAATAGGAAGTAAATTACTTAACATCATTTCAGAAAAAGAAATAGAACACACCATCAATGAACTTCCTAGGAAAAAAAATCTCCAGGGCCAGATGCATTTACAAGAAAATTCTTTGAAATATTTAAAGAACAATTGATTCCAATGCTGTACAAACTATTTGGGAAAATTGGAGGAGTCCTACCAAATTCTTTTTATGACACAAATATGGTATTGATACCTAAATCAGGAAGAGATAAAATGGAGAAATAAAATTATAGAACAATTTCCCTCATGAATATAGATGCAAAATTTTTTATTAAAAGACTATAGCAACTTATCACAAGAATGATACACTTTGATCAGGTAGGATTTATTCCAAGAATGCCAGGATGGTTCAATATTAGGAAAACTATAAGTATAATTGATCATATTAACAACAAAACTGCTAGAAACAGTATGATTAGCTCAATAGATGCAGACAAGGCTTTTGATAAAATACAACACCCATTCCTATCAAAAACACTAGGAAGTATAGGAATAAGTGAATAATAGAATAATAATAATAATTAGAATAATAAGTAGCCTCTATCTAAAACCATCAGCAGTTATTTTATGTAATGGGGATAAGGTAGAAGCATTTCCAATAAGATCGGGAGTGAAGCAAGGATGTCCACTATCACCCCTCTTTTTCAATATGGTCCTAGAAATGTTAGCAGTAGCAATAAGAAACGAAAAAGAAATTGAAGGTATCAAATTAGGCAAAGAAGAGACTAAGCTATCACTCTTTGCAGATGATATGATGATATACTTAGGGAATCCTAGAAAATCAAGAAAAAAAATCTCCTTTAGATAATAAATAAATTTAGCAAAGTTGCAGGATATAAAATAAACCCACACAAATCCTTGGCAGTCCTATATATTTTTCTAATGAAATCCAACAATAAGAGATAGAAAGAGATATTCCATTAAAGTTACTGTAGATGTTATAAAATATTTGGGAATCTTCCCACCAAAACAAGCCCAAGACCCATATGAACACAATTACAAAACACCTTGCACACAAATAAAGTCAGATCTAAATAACTGGAAAAACTTCAGTGGCTCATGGATAGGTTGAGTTAATATAATAAAAATGTTAATGTTACCTAAATATCCCTCTGGAAGAAAAACAAGTCCAAGATATCAAATGAATCAACAAAAAGAAGTGCTAGAGAAGGTGACCTAGAAATACCAGATTTTAATCTGTATTATAAAGCAGCAGTCATCAAAACTACTTGGTACTGGCTGAAGAATAGAGTAGTAGATCAGTGGAATAGATCAGGTATACAAGATACAGGAATCAATGACTATAGTAATCTACTGTTTGATAAACCCAAAGACCACAACTTCTAGGATAAGAACTCACTATTTGGTAAAAACTGCCGGAAAAACTGGAATATAGTATGGCAGAAACTGGGCATAGACCAATATCTTATACCATATACCTAAATAAAGTCTAAATGGGTGTATGTTCTAGGTGTAAAGGCTGATACTGTAAGCAATCTGGGAGAGCAAAGGAATAGTTTACCCATGAGATTTATGGAGAAGGGAAAATTTTATAACCAAACAAGAGTTAGAGAACATTATGAAATGGATAATTTAGTTACATTAAATTGAAAAGTTTCTATATAAATAAATAAAGCCAATATAACCAAGATTGAGAGGAAAGTGGAAAATTGGGAAAGAATTTTGATAACCAGTGTCTCTGATGAAGGCCTCATTTCTAAAATATACAGAGAATTGAGTCAAATATATAAGAATACAAGCTATTCCCCAATTGATAAAAGGTCAAAGGAAAAATCAACAGGCAGTTTGCAGAGGAAGAAATTAAAGATATCTATAACCATATTAAAATGGCTATAGAACTAAATCACTATCAATTAGAGAAATGAGCATCAGAACAACTCTGAGGTACTACATCTCACTGGTCAGACTGGTTAAGATGACAAAACAAGAAAATGCTAAATGCTGGAGAACATATGGAAAAATTGGAATACTAATGCATTGTTGGTAGAGTTGTGAACTGATTCAACCATTCTGGAGAGCAATTTGGAACTATAACCAAAGGGCTATAAAATGTGCATACTCTTTGACCCAGCAATACCACTTCTAGGGCTGTATCCCAATGAGATCATAGAAGTGAGAGAAAGACCCATATGTACAAAAATATTTATAGCAGCTCTTTTTGTGGTAGCAAAGAATTGGAAATCAAGGGGTTGCCCATCAGTTGGGGAATGGATAAACAAGTTGTGGTATATGAATGTAATGAAATATTATTGTGCTATAAGAAATGAGGAGCAGGCAGATTTCATAATAACCTGGAGAGACTTACATGAACTTATGCTAAGTGAGGGGAGCAGAACCAGGAGAATATTGTGCATAATTACAGACACATCACATGTGTGACAACTAACTTTGATAGTCTGGGCTCCTCTCAGCAATGCAAGGTTATAAGATAACTCCAAAAGAATCATGATGGAAAGGGATATCCATAACCAGAGAAATAACTACAGAGTCTGAATGCAGATTGAAGCAAACTACTTGCTCTCTCTTTTTTTGTTTTGTTGTGTTTCTTTTTTCTCATTGTTCACACCATTGGTTATAATCCTTCTTTACAACTTGACTAATGTTTAATGCAATGGTATTTGTAGATCAATTATTTAAACACTTTATTCTGATAAGGAATCTGTAAGTTTCATGACACTGCCAAAAGAATATCCAATACATATAAACATGATGAATCCCTGATAGAGACAGAGAATTTCCTGCTCTACATTATATCTAGTTTGTCATTTATAAATGATAGCTTGTTCAGATAGAGTTGTTGGCATATTGTCTCTCTGCGCCTCCTCCTCACACACACACACACACACACACACACACACACACACACACACCACCACCACCACCACCATCACCACAAACAACAACAACAACTATTTCACTGCCATAGGAAGCTTCTTGCTGGTCCTGAGGGCTAAAGTGATTTTCTCAGACTCATGGCACGTAACTATGACATTTATTCCATAATGCAAATAATGAATACACATGCTGAATGTAAAAGACTGAGAATAGATTCCCATGGCACTCTATGATAATATATTCCCTTCCATTTCCCCCTAAAGCAGACAGAAATCAACTACAAAACTTTGCTTTGAATTCCTTTGTACAACTAGTTCTCACTTCCTCAAATTCTGTCTTCCAATTCTCATCTCTTCATCTTCTCCACAAGGGCACAGTAATGAATGACTTGTCCAGAGCCTGCTGAAGTCCAAATAGACTATGGCCACAACATCCCCTTATCTACTTGCTTAATAACTATGTCAAAAAACTAAAAGGAAATTAAACTTGTATTGAATAACCCATGAACCCATGCTGGCTCTTCATCATCATAACTTTCTGCCTAAGTGTGAACAACCCAACCTTTTAGCATTGCTAGAAATTCAAATCCTATGGCTTGATTTTTTTTGAAATGGAACTTACCTTTACTTGTTTCCTGTCCTACAGTATCTTTTCCACTCTTTAAGATTTGGTCTTTTTTTTTTTTGGTGGGAGGAAAGGAGGGCAATTGTGGTTAAGTGAGTTGCCCAAGGTCATACAACTAGTAAGTGTTAAGTGTCTGAGGCCATATTTGAACTTAGGTCCTCCTGACTCCAAGGTCGGTACTCTATTCAATGCATCACTTGCACACTCTTTAAGATTTGAAAATGGTGGCTCATCACATGTGACTCAACAATCACATTAGCAAATTCTTTCAGTTTCCATAAGCCTGATGGCTTGACCTTGTTCAGTGCCACTAGGTACTTTTTAAATGTTTCATCTCTCTTCCTACTTCTTAACTTTCACTTCCCTGTTGATCATTGTTATTCTTCACAGTCTGAAAATCTCTCTTCTTGGTAGAAAAATACAAGCAAAATAGGAGTTGGGTGATTCAAGCTTATCCCTTCCTTGTTATATGCCTTTCTCTGTAATAACTTAAAAGTCCTGTTTTGTTTTGATTAGTGATTACAGCTTCAATATACATAAACAGCATGACACGAAATTCAATAAAGCTAATGCAAACTTGGCCATTATAGTGTTCAATCTAAATGAGATAATAATTCTAGAATATCAGATGCTTGTCAAACTACATTTGCATCAGTCTTTTACTTCTGGCTTCCACATTTTAAAGGAACACTGAGGAACTAAGGTTTGTCTCTCGGTGAGGAATAATAAAACCTTGGTTCTCATGTTATACAGCTTACAAAGTAGTTGTATGACCTTATCCCTTGATTTCAATTTCCTCTTTGAAAATGAGGGGCTTGGAAAATTCTGCGAATCTGATTTTAAGAAGGCATTGCAGATGCAGAGTGATCTGGTAAGCATATCACATGACAAGTAATTAAATAAACTGAATCATTTAGCCCAGGAGAATGAACACTTATACAGGGTACACTATTTCTTAAACTATGTCATAGTTGATGGAGTATGTTCAGAATAGGATGATAAAAGGACCTGAGGACATGCTAAAATGATTAGTTAATGGAATAGGGAATGTATAACCTGATTAAGGCTTAGGGGAGATATAATAGGGACCTTCACATATTTGAAGGACTGTCATGCTGAAGATACATTAGGCTTGTTCACCAGCAAGGAGAAGTAGGAACAATTGGTGGAGATTTCAGAGAGGTAGATTTAAGTTTGATATAATTAAATTTTCCTACTATAATCAATTCTTATGATTTGTGATATTCTTATATATAGTATGAGAGTTGAAACGAGAAAGACGAATGTTGCCTTGTTCAACTGCCACTGGCAACATTGCCACTCTGTACATATCTATGAATGACTGTGAAAGTGCTGTGGGTATTGAATTTGAGGTTACAAATAAGTTTTAGATAGCAAATGAATTCAGAAATCAGAAATCTACAAATCATGAGGATTGGCTGTAATTGGTTGTTGTTCTACATAGTCCAATAGGATCTAATAGTCCAAATAGGATCAAAATGAAAATCACTGTCAGTTTATCTGATTGTGATTGTTTGATCAAACAAATAAAAGCTCAGAAATCTCTATAAGTTGGGGGCAAATCATCTGTAGGGACATTTGGAAGAGAGATGTCTCTAAATTTGCCTGTCTCACATTTCTTTTGAGCAACTGCAGTTCTGTCTCACTAATAGAACACAGCACCTTCTTTTATGTGAGTAGGTCATGCTGAACTTTCCTGAGCCAGCGTCTCCCATAACTCAAAATTGATTTAAAGTTCTTCAGAGACATCTTAAGAGTGTCAGTGGAACACTTCTGACCTCCCAGTGAGCTCTTGCCTTTTGTGAGCTCTCCTTAAAATAGTCTTTTAGGCAAGCATATGCTTGGCATTCAAACAACGTAGGAATCATTGGAGCTGCATTCTCTATAGCAGTTTGAATGCTTGGCAGTTCAACACAATGAAGGACCTCAGTGTCCAGTACCTTATCTTGCTAAGTGATCTTGAGAATATTCCTAAGAAAATTTAAATGAATGTAATTGAATTTCTTGGAATGGTGACAGTATATTGTCTGGGTTTCACAGGTATACAACAATGAGGTCAGCACAATAGCTCTGTAGACCTTCAGACTGGTAGGCAACCTAATACTTCTCCCCCAAACTTTTTATCAGAGCCTCCCAAACACTGAGCTAAATCTGGTAATGAGTGTTTGAATCTTTTTTTTTTTAATTAAACAAATGCTTTATTAACTTCTGGTTTACATCATTCATTATGGCCAGATTTTGAGTTACAATTTTTTCCCCCGTTTTTCCCCTACCCCCCATCCCAGAATAGCAGTCCCACAAGATATCGCCTCCTCCAATCTGCTCTCTCCCATACCTTCTCCCATACCCCCTTTAACTTTTCCATTAGAGGAAGGTGAATCTCTGTACCCCAATGCCTGCACATCTTATCTCCCAATTACATGAAAAAGAGTATTGATAATAGTATTTATATATATTTGAAACATTTAATTTTAAGACCTCGAATTTCAGATCCATTCCCTTCCTCCCTTGCCACCCATTCCCTCTGGGAAGATAAGTAATTCAGTATGTGTTGTACATGTATAGCTATGCAAAATATTACCATAGTAGATATATTGGACAAGGCTGCTTATAATTCCCTCCCACCCATCCCACCCCCCACCTGGTCCATTCCCTACTTGATCCTGTCCCTCTTCTATAGTGGGTACTTCCAACCTCCCCTCCCCCCAAGGATGCCCTCCCATCCATCATCCCTCCTCTCATCCCCCTTCCCCCTATTCTGCTACAGGTTGAGATATCCCATTTAGTATGTATGTCATTCTCTCCCTGAACCAAATTCAATGAGAATGTGGTTTTGGCTCTTTGCCTTCCTATTCTTCCCCTCCCCTGCAGCCATTTCCCCTTGCTTCTTCTACATGAGATAGTTTACCCTACCCTGTTTTTCCCCATCTCCTCCTGCCACTTTCCTCTCTCACCTCATAATTTCACCCCTTAAGTATCATTCCTTCCCAACAAATTCAACCTATGCCCTCTCTCCATGTATAACTGTAAACATATATACACACATTCACATATGTATTCATATGACCATACACCCTTCTTCCATTATTTTCATACTGAGAAAGGTTTCATCAGTCACAGTTATTGTTTTTCCATATAAGAATGTAAATAGCTCAACTTTGATAAGTTCCTTTTCATTTCTTTTCCCTGATTACCTTCTCAGGCATCTCTTGCTTCTTGTGTCTGGATGTCAAATTTTCTATTCAACTCTGGTTTTTTCCTCAAGAATGCTTGAAAGTCCTCTATTCCACTGAATGACCATATTTTCCCCTGAAAAAAAATACTCAGTTTTGCTGGGTAGGTGACCCTTGGGTTCATTCCCAGTTCTTTTGCCCTCTGGAATATCATATTCCATGCCCTTCGATCCCTCAGTGTAGAAGCTGCCAGGTCCTGGGCTATTCTGATTGTGTTTCCACAATATTGAAATTGTTTCTTCCTGGCTGCTTGTAGTATTTTCTCCTTGATCTGGGGATTCTGGAACCTGGCTATAATATTCCTGGGAGTTTTCTTTTTAGGATCTTTTTCAGGAGGTGATGGGTAGATTCTTTCAACCTCTATTTTGCCCTCTGGGTCTAAAACATCAGGGCAATTTTCCTTAAGAATTTCTTGAAGGGTGATTTCTAGATTCTGCTGATGTTCTGGGGTCCCTCCAGCCGGCTGCTGGCCCAGCTGCCCTGGGGCTAAAACCGCAACTCATGTGGACCTGGCCTCAGCTCTCCATGCACTGCACGCTGTGCTGCCGGCTCCCAGAGCACTGCACTGGTTCTTCCTGCAGGGCTGCTGGGCTGTCCTCAGCGGGAGGTTATCTTCTCTGTGTCATTCTGTGGGTGCTGGGGCTCCAGAAGTTGTTCAGAGTCCCCTTTTACATAGTTTGGAGGTAATCTGGGGGGAGAGTGGCTTGGAGGAGCTGTTTCTACTCTGCCATCTTGACTCCGCCCCTTTGCATGAGTGTTTGAATCTTATCATCTATGTGTATATCCCTGGAAAGAATATTCAAAGATAGAGAATTTATCAACAGCCTTCAAGTTTTCTCCATTTTCTGTAACTGATGGTTCCATGTAGGTATGGTATGGTGCTGGCTGGTAGAGAACCTCTATTTTCTTGGTGATAGCTATCAGGCCAAAATTAGCTCAAGTAGCACAGAATCAATCATACTCCATTGCCTCTCAGCCTCAGAGAGTGCATTGAGTACACAATCATCTCTGAACAAAAAGTCCCATACCAACTCTCCCTCCTCTTTAGTCTCAATTTTTTCAAGTTAAATAATTTACTACCCATGAAATAGTTGCCCTTGATTTCAATTTTCATCCTTGTTGAAGGTGTCAGACAACATAGCTCAAAAACGTCATGCTTAAAGGTGTGAGAGCAAGCACAGAGCTGTTTCACTGCATTGGTGACTAGGAAAGCCTGAAATCATTATCCATTATCCAGAACCCATGCAAGTATGATGCCATGGAAATGATAAACAATACTGATGAGTTGGGCAACCAAATTTTGTCATTATCTTCCACAAGGCCTCATGACTGACAGTATCATAGACCTTGGTCAGATTGATGAACATTGTGTACAGACTTATATTCTGCTCTTGGCATTTCTCCTGTAGTTGTTGGGCAGCAAATATCATATTGACTGCTTCTTGGTCCTTTTTGAAGCCACACCTGCTCTTGGATAGATGACCATCTTCCATATGAAGAGTCAACTTATTAAGGTAGACTATAGCATGAATCTTGTTGGTAATGACTGACAGAGAGACCTCCCTGCTATTGCCTAGGCTACCTATTTCCTTTTCCTTATAGAAATGGTCAATGGAGACATCCTTGAATTCTTGGGGGATATAATTGAAAAGATTTCAGTTAAGTTTTGTACTAGCAGTAGACCCCTGCCATGTAAATCTCAGCTGAAATAGAATCGGCACCAGATATTTTGCTACACAAGAGAAAACAAATGGCATTCAGAACCTTTTCTTGATTGTTTGGCTAGAGATGGATTGACTTCAAAACTGAGGTAAAAAGTAAATGGCTCCAGCATTGGTTGAAGAGGATTTGGTGAGAACATTATGGAAGTGTTTAGCCCATCTCTCCAAAATCATGTTCTTACTACTAATCAATCCATCAGCACTGAGTAGTTGAGATGCACCATAGGTCTTTGATCAATAAATAGTCTTTAAGACATCATAAAAGGGGTTTGGATTGTTACTATCAGTGTAAAACTGAATTCCATCTGCTTCTTACTTGAGCCAAGAATCCTACATCTCTCTAAACATTGATTGCACTTTGCCTTTGATGGAGCTAAAGGCTACCTCTTTAAGAGACAGAGAAAGATTTTGCTGGTGACCCCTTGGAAGTTTTTGTTTTTCATTTAGTAACTTTTGAATTTCCCCATCATTTTCCACAAACAATTCCTGATATTTGCAATTGTTCTGGCACAAAGGAGTAAATGCAGTGCCATATACCAAATATAGGCATATGGGCAAGGGAGAAGAGAGAAAAATTGGGAAACAATGATATCTGAAGTGATGGGGGGTGGGGTAAGACAATTAAAACAATACTTTCAAATATTAAGACAAATAACTGCCCCTAGATGTTGGTTTGGGGAGCACCAGCATGTGTTGGGGGGCAAGGAAGGGGACGAAGTGTCTTTTAGCTCCCAAAGCAAAAGGCATTAGTAGCTAAACACAATGCAAAGAACCATTTGGACGTTATTCACCATCTAGTAGATAGAGAGAGACATTATAGCTGACTGAAAAGTTGAGAGTAGAATGACCAATGGTGCCCACTTAGGTATTATATTATGAATCATTTCAAACCCATTTGATTATACATTTTTAATATATATTTCATTGGTATATTTTGTTTTTACATTGCCTAGCTTCACCTCTATATCTCTTTTCCTCCCCACTACCAGAGTCAGCACTGACAAATTTTTAAAAGAATTAAAATTAATAAAATTTATAAGTATATTAAAAATAAAATTATATAAAATATTTCATTTTCATGGATCCCCTTCCCTACCTCTGATAAGAAGTGAGTATCTTTTCACACCTGGTTTTGGGGACAAGTTTCTTCTTTGTAATTTTCTGTCATTCTTTTTCAATTGGTTGTCTTTATTGTTTTTTTGACTAGATTTGACCTATGTGACAGCTCTCCTCTGTGTTAAGAAGGCCACACCCAGATTTCTCAATTATAAAATTACAAATTTCAAAGGGCATGTATTTTAAACTAGGATATGACCTCCGATTTCATGTCATACTAGGCCTGAGCAAAGTTTTTTGTCAGTCTCTTATAGATAAGATTACTTAAGTTTGTTAGTCCATGAACCAGAGGTCCATCTGTGGTGTGCTTCAAGCACATTTCATATAGAGTTAAGGTTGTAAGGAAATGTAGAATCAAGACTCTAAAATATTAATCCAGGGAGCTTTTATTATCCATTATATCTAGGCTTCCTTAAAGTGCCATAATCCTACTCATTTCCCAGAGTTTACAATTGACTTCAAACACATGTAACTGGGGGTTCAACTCTAGATCATTTCATAAGACTCTTCTCATTGGTAAAGATAATGATGACTTGAGGAAACATTCTTCCATAAGGGGTGGCATTGGCACAAGCCTTTGGGAAAGTGAAACTTCCTTCTTGCTTTGAGAAGGAAAACTGTTTCCCCCCACCCTCACCCCCACACACACCTTCACAAAACACTCATGATAGATATCCAATTTATCTCCGTAGAGACTTTGGGGCATTTGCCTTTGAGATTGGGGATTCTCTCTGCTCAACAGAGATATTCCCAAATGCCAAACCTTAATGACCCTGTGTACCATCTGGTGTATTCTAAACTGTGTAATTTTTCTGATTTCTTTTTGCTATCTGTTTGAATAAAAAGGTTTATTCATTATATATTATTTTTGATGGTCTATTCAACAATTAGCATTTAGTGGGAAGGCACCAAGCCTATGGATGTGTATAAACTGTACCTCTTCTTATGTAATTGGGTAGTGACTAGGGAAGCAGTTGGAATCTAAATGGAATAGAAAGACCCTCACTCTAGAGGGACTGGGGCTCTTTGAACAGGGAAGGTGACTGAGAACCTCTCAGTCCCCTTATGTCATAGTGTATTTGCATTAATTAGCTAAACATTTCCTGCTGGTTTTTGTATTGATAAGATAAACAGTTCCTGCTGGCACAAAATTTAATAATAACTAATGCTAAAACATTGTGAGTTGGTGTTCTGCTTTTCTTTTTCTGATTTTAGAAGCATCTTATTTACACATTTGAGCAATATCCTATCCCATATTACTTTTCTCCATAAATATAAATGTGCACTGAAAATTACGGGCCTATATTATTAAATAACTTACATATAAGTGGGAAATTCTCACAAGCGCAAATAAATTGTAATTTCCAGATCTGCATTCTTTTTACCCCATCATCCTCCCCAAAATGTTCAGGATGGATCATTACCAAAGTTCTTGAGAAAAGAATCCAAACCATTCCTTTCTACTTCTGGCACCAATGCTAAATTATAGTCCACTGATTTTATCTGAAGGTATCATGCTGTTCTCCTGAGGCAGCCCAGACATCAGAATTCTGTTATTTAGACGTTGGGGCTTCCACTACCTCTTACCTAGCAAAGTAAGAAAGGTTAATTATAAATGTTGGTTGTTTTTCCTACCAATGCCAACATGAATAGGCAATCTCCTATAGTCCCTTGCTCCCTTCCTTTATAATTCCCTTCATCCCTCTACATCTGGAATAACTTGATGTGGTCCAAACAGGTGTGGAATGGGAAAGAATTATTGCCTGGGTGTTGAGTCACTTGGGTCTGCCAGAATTATTTTTCCAAGCCAAGTCCCTAGGAGTGAGGAGAGAGAAAGAACAAACCAAAAACTGTCCTGAAAACTGCTCCATTAGAAGACACTCTCCCCGAACAGGACAAGCACAAGGGTCTTTCTTTGGATCTGTCTCAAAACATTATGAGGGATGGACTCAACCACTGACTTGCTCTTACAACTTTCACAGAGCCATATTTGTGCAAGGAAAATGCTCTAGGCTTCCCTCTTGGGACCTGCCCCAACTTCTCCTCCTCCTCTCCCCACTATTTTTACTTCTCTCCCACTTTTTGGAAACACTCCTTATTCCTTTTTCTACTTCAAAAATTTCCCACCCTTCAGAGGTGCTTCTGGGAGAGCTAAGCTATCAATAGAGCAGCTCCTGGTTGGATTAGTGGAATGGGTCAGGGTCATGTTTTGGAGGAGGGGTCTAGTTGGGGCCTACGACTAAACAGCTCCTCCCTCAAGTTATGGCATTTTGGGGGCTGGACATCTTACCTTTGTCCAGTAGGTTGGGTGAGGCTCGGTAATCACCCTGGGAAGTGAGATTCTGTCGCCCTTAGAGTTTGACCAGCAGCACAGAGGACAGGAACAACAAGGCAGAGGGAAGAGAATTGAGGGAGAGGAGAAAGGAGGGAGTGGAGTCACAGCTTGGCCTTCACCATCTGGTTGGCATTAGCCCAGGTAGGGGAGTGGGGCTAGAGGAAGTCAGTAAGGATGTGGGCAGAGTTACAAGCTTTCCAGATAGCTGGGCTCCTACAGTACAACCTTTCCCTGGTCCCAAGTGGCGGCCTTGTGTGGTTCTTCACTGAAGCTCGGGATTTTCCGGAGCTACTGAAGCCCCCCTCACCCATTCCCCCTCTGGTTCCAAGAACTCCAGCTGATTTTGGGAAAGCTTGTGTTTGCTCCAGAGCCTGCTGCCAACCAGCCAGCTGATCAACAAGTCAGCACTTTGCCAGGTACTACACTGGGCACGAGGAATAAAAAGAAAGGCAAAATAGACATAATGGAACACACACACACACACACACACACACACACACACACACACCCTGCTCTCAAACAACACACACTCTACTGAGGGACACAACATATAAACATGTGTGCATGCAAGATCTATACAGTGGGAATGAGAGATCTCTAGGGGAAGAGGAGGAGAAGGGGGAGCAAAGGGATTCCTGTAGAAGGGGACATTTGGGAATCAAGGAATCAGTGAAGTGGAGGTAAGAAAGGAAAGCATTCCAGTTGCAAGGACAGCTAGTGAAAAAGCCCAGAGCCTAGAGATGGGAGTATGCTTTTGGAGCTAGTGCAAGAAGGCTTCATGGTTGCTTATAGGTTTTGAGGAGTGGGGGCTAAGAAGACTAGAAAGGGAGGAAGGGGTCAGCTTGTGAAGGGCTTAAAAAACGGAAGAAAGAATGTTATAATTGAGCCTGGAGGTAATGGGGAACCATTGTCAATTATAGAACAGGGCTTGGATGTGGTCTGACCCATGATTTAGGAAAATTCCTTTGACAGGTGAGTTGAGCATGGATTGGAATTGGAGAGACTTGGGCAGGAAAACTAATTTGGAGGCTGTTACTAATAGTCCAGGCTGCAAGTAATAAAGGCTTGAGCTAAGGAGGTAACTGTAATTACAGAGAATATGTCTAATTCAAGAGATGTTGTTAGCTAGAAGTATGGTTGTAGAAATAACAGGACTTAGTAACTGATGACATTTGGAGGGGAGGGTAACTGTGATGGAGGATTTGAGGGTAACACTGAAATTGTAAGCCTGGGTGTCTGAGAGGATCTTAGAATCAATAGGAAGAGAAAAGTTGGAAAAAGGGAAAGATTGAGTTTGAGATGCCTATAGGATATCCAATTTGAGATGCCCAAGAGTCAGTGGGTGATGCTGGACTGAAACTCAGAGGAGAGATTCGAACTGAATATGTAGTTCTGGGAATTATCTGCATGAACATGAAAATTGAACCCTTACAAAAGATGGCATGACATGGGAGCTGGAGTGGCAAGAGAACGTAGAGCCTAGGACAGAGCTTTGGGTGACGCCCAAGGTGTGACCTGGATGTAGATTCAGCACCAGAGACTGGGAAGGTGTGCTCAGCCAGGTAGGAGTACTAGGAGAGAACAACACTTGGAAAATCTAGAGAAGAGGCAGATGTGGAAGAAGAGGATTCTATGTAATGTCAAAGGCCACAGAAAAGTTAAAGAAAAGTTCAGGATTAAGGAAAGACCATTAAATTTGACAATGATTGTCAGAATTTTAGAAGGTGATCTGAAGGTCCAGGTACTGAGGGTAGGTAGGACTATACCCTGGGTTTCAACGGGGAAACTTATCTTATGTCAATTTCAGGTCATAGCTGGAGGATGCAACTATAAGATATTGTAGTAGCAAGCACCCCAGCATCCCCAGGGTGGCTGCCCATACAGCTTCTTAGATCTGCTTTTCTAAAGGAAAGCATCTCAAAATGGGTTAACAATCTTGCTTTAATCAATCAAACATGTCATTTACGTAGTTCAGGGGAAAAAGTCAGCACCCAAACTTCAGAGTATACAGACAGAAGTTACAATCAGAAGTTACAAGAAGACAGAGAAACAGATCGAGAAGACAGGCCTCCAATTGTCTCACCTTTGTTACATCCATACCTAGTTACAGTTACCAAAGGGAAGCACCAACATCTGGGTTTTCAAAGCTGGGGGAATTGATGGCTGCCCAGAGTTTCTTCTGGTCGAATCACACAACACTTCTCAAAGTGATTCCCAAAGCAAAGCGTCACATCAGGGTTTATATAGCCTTCTCCTGGCTCAGAGAATGTAACAACTCAACCCACTGCCCAATCAAAAAGCATTCCCCAAAACCAAGCCCCCTGCCACAGGCTCTGTGTGTGCTTAAGCCTATCAAAGGGCCAAAGGGCAGGGAAGATGTTAAATTCAAATTCCCATAACAGATGTTAAGTGTTGTCTTTTCATTGGTAAATGAAGATTAACAATAGACATTTTTCAGGTGACTTTGTTAGGGGTTAATTAGGAGGCTGTAGATTTGGAAGTTACTATACAAGTTACTATACTTACTATACAAGTAATTTAGTTTTCTGGTGTTGCTGGATCAAAGGGTATGCAGTTTTATATTCCTTTGCGCATAGTTTGAAATTGCTTTCCACAATAGTTAGATCTGTTCAGAACTCCATCAAGAGGGCATTAGTGTCCCAGTTTTTCCACATTCCATCCAACATTCAACATTTACTTTTTCTGTGGTATTAGCTAATCTGTTAGGTGTGAAGTGGTACCTCCGAGTTGTTTTAACTTGCATTTCTCTAACCAATAGTGATTTAGAGCGTTTTTTTATATGACTCTTGATAACATCAATTTCTTTACCTGTAAACTACCAGTTCATATCATCTGACCACTTATCAATTGGGAAATAACTAGTAATTTTACAAATCTTTCTCAGTTATCTATTTATTTGAGAAAGAAGGCCTTTATCAGTGATACATGTCACAATTTTTCCCCAGTTCTCTGCTTTCCTTCCAATTTTAGTAGTATATATTTTTTGTTCAAAACTTTTAAATTTTATATAATCTAAATTATCTGTTTTTCATTTTATAGTTCTTTTTTAAACATATTTTTGGTCCTAAATTCTGCCTTTGTCCATAAATCTGAGAGAAACTATTCTGTGCTCTCTTAATTTGCTCATGTTGTCACCCTTTATATGTAAACCATGTACCCATTTTGACCTTCTCTTCATATATGGTGTGGTGTGTGTGATATTGGTCTATACCTAGCTTCTGCCATACCATTTTCAAGTTTTCTCAGCAGTTTTTCATCAAATAATAATTTTTTCTTCCAAAACTTTGTATCTTTGGGTGTATCATATATTAGATTTCTATGGTCATTTACTATATTGTAATGTGTACCTAATCTATTACACTGATCCACCACTCTATTTCTTTTTTTAAAGCAATTGGGGTTAAGTAACTTGCTCAAGGTTACACGGCTAGGTTTTTTTTTTGTTTGTTTGTTTGTTTGTGTGGATTAAGTGTCTGAGGCCGGCTCCAAACTCAGGTCCTTCTGACTCCAGGGCCAGCACCACCTAGCCGCCCCTCACCACTCTATTTCATAACTAGTACAAGATTGTTTTGATAATCACCTCTGTATTACCCAATTTGAGATCTGGTACAACTAAATCACGTTCTTTCACTATTTTTCCCCCATTGATTCTCTTGATATCTTTAGCAATCTGTACTTCCAGATTTATTTTGCTAGTTTTTTTTTCTAGCTACATAAAATAATTTTGATAGTTTTATTAGTTGGGCAGTGAATTTATAAATTATATTAGAAATATCATATTCCATGCCCTTCAGTCCCTCAGTGTAGAAGCTGCCAGATTCTGTGTTATCCTGATTGTGTTTCCACAATATTGAAATTTTTTTTTCCTGGCTGCTTGTAATATTCTCTCCTTGATCTGGGAATTCTGGAACCTGGTTACAATATTCCTAGGAGTTTTCTTTTTGGGATCTTTTTCAAGAGGTGATCAGTGGATTCTTTCAACCCCTATTTTGCCCTCTGGTTCTAAAACATCAGGGTAATTTTCCTTGAGAATTTCTTGAAGGATGATTTCTAGATTCTTTCTTTGATCATGGCTTTCAGGTAGTCCAATAATTTTTAGATTGTCTCTCCTTGGTCTATTATCCAGGTCAGTGGTTTTTCCCATGAGATATTTCACATTGCCTTGTATTCTTTCATTTGTTTGGATCTGCTTAATAGCATCTTGATTTCTCATAAAGTCACTAGCTTCCATTTGCTCTAGTGTAATTCTGAAGGAATGAATCTCTTCAGTGAGCTTTTGAGATTCTTTTTCCATCTGGCAAATTCGGCTTTTTAACACATTCTTCTCCTCATTGCCTTTTTGAGCTTCTTTTGCCATTTGAGTTAGTCTAATTTTTAAGGTGTTATTTTCCTCAGTCAGGCTGCTGATTGTCATTTCATACTTTTCTTGCATCTTTCTCATTTCTCTTCCCAATTTTCCCCCCACTTCTCTTATCTGCTTCTTAAGTTCCTCTATGGCCTGTAACCAGCTCATATTTTCATTTGGAATATTTGATAATATTTTTTCCCAATTTGTATGACAAATATTTTATAGTTGTGTACATATAGTTCTTGGGTTTATCTTGGGAAGATAGACTCCCAAGTATTTAAAATGTCTACAGTTATTTTTAATAGAATCTCTAACACTTATTGCTAGTATAACATCATATCATCTTCAAAGAGTGATAGTTTTATGGCTTTCAGGTAGTCTAATAATTGTTATTTTTTCTCTCCTGGATCTATTTATTTATTTTTAGTCACAGAGCAAATAAGTGTGTCACATGTCTGGTCAGAGGCCGGATTTGAACTCAGTTCCTCCAAGCTTCAGGACTCCTACTCTATCCACTGTGTCACCTAGCAGCCCCATTCTCTATGTGAGTTGTTTTTCCCATGAGAAATTTCACATTTTCTCTTTTCTTTATTTTTTAAAAGTTTTGTTGTATTGTTTCTTGATGTCTTACTAGCTTCCACCTGCTCAATTCTAATTTTTAAGGAATTATCTTCTTCAGTGAACTTTTGTACTTTCACTTCTGTTTTGCCAATTCTATTTCTTTTTTTAGGGAATTATTTTTCTCAGCAAATTTTTGTATATCTTTTCCCATGCTATTGATGCTTTTTTCATGATTCTCTTGCCATTTCTTATCCCATTTTTTACTTCTCTAATTTGCTTTTTGAAATCCTTTTTCAGCTGTTCCATGAATTCTTTTGGGGCTTGAGACCAAATTACATTTTTCTTAGAAGCTTTCATGTAGCCATTTTGGCACCATTATTCTCTTCTTAGTATATACCTGACCTCCCTGTCACTGTAGTAACTTTGTATAGTCCTGCTCTTTTTTTTTTTTACTTCTTTTTCTGCCTTTTTTTGTGAGTTGGTGTTTTTATGTGAGAGTTGGACTCTGGCCCTGCATTATCCCAAGATTTTGTAGTTGGGTCTCGGGGTCTAACTGCTGGCTTTCACTGAGCTTTAGGACTTAGCTGCTTGCTTTCACTGGAGGGTTGGTTAGCCTTCTGGCCTGTGATACTGGTGGAACTTCCCTGTTGTCCTCCACAGGTGTGGGGTTTAGCTGTTGGCCTGATCCAGTAGTCTGATATTGCTACCGGATTGCTATGGCCACTGAGACTTACTAGTGACTAGCCCTGGAGGAGTGATCTTGTTGCTAGTTTACCCCATGGGTGGGGTCATACTACTGGGTTATTATGGAAATAGGATCTCTCTGTTGGCAGGCTCCAGGGGTGTGATTTTGCAGCTGGGCATCCGCAGGGTGAAACTTCACTACAGTTCAGCAATGGGGTCAGGTTCTTGCTGATAGTTTGTAATGGGGGTCAGGTTGCTGGGGTGGGGTCCTGCTGAACTCTACAGACTACTTACTTACCCAGAGGGCTGCTGGATAGCAGGAGAGCAGGGCATCTGTGGTGGATTGCTGGAGGCTTGTCCCCTGTGGTGAAGCTGGCTGCTGCTACAGCTGCTCTTGGACATTGTTCCCTTCCCATTCCAATGAGATAAAACTTTCCCTCTGGCTAGTAAACTGCTTACCTGCTCCTAGGTCTATTCTGAGGCAGTTTTCTAGTTGTTTGGAGAGGAACTTGGGAGGGCTTCAGAGAGTTCCTTCCTCATTCTGTCATTTCGAGATCAGAAGTGCTGACTGATTTTTTTGCTACCATTTACCAGCATGCTATTTCTTATAGTCTGTTAGTGAGATATTTTGTATGTGAACTGGCAAAAATACAAAAATATCCATTTTTTTTCTATAAACATTAAACTCAAAAGTGTTCACAGTACTTTTGTCCCCCACCGCCATCTTTTTACTTTTAAAATTCCCAACGTAGGTTTCAGGAGAATGATTTTTTTTTTTTAAATCAGTATGATAGCTAACTGTCCTTGGCAAAGTGTATTAAGTGGCCACACCCATCCTATTCCTTTCAGGTCTTAGTAGAGGGAACTAATCACATGGTCACATTTATTACAGTCTGGAAATCTTCCAGATATTGTACTTGGCTTCTAGTAACCCTAATATTACACAAACAACATCCTTTTCTTCTTATTTGTGATCCAGAGAAATCATTTTTTCACTTAAAGGAAAATTGTCATAGGTATATTTTAATACATGCTTAATTAAAGTGTTGTTTGTGAGTAGACTTCAACCCCCTTTCCAGCCTTTAAATTAATAATCCTTTATTTTGTTTGTGTTTGTGCAGGTGAGGATAGTAAACACGTCTGAGAGTCTAAATTAGGGGTTCTCAGACTAGAGTCTGCAATTTTTTTTTCAATTTTGATGGCTACATTTTAAAATAATTGGCTTCCTTTTAATCCTGTGTACTTTATTCATTTAAAAAAACAAACATCAATCTGAGGAGTCTATAGGTTATACCAAACTCCAAAAAGAATTTATGACAAAGGTTTTAAATCAATGCATCCAAAAAGATTTCCCTCATTGTATTTTCCCTCGAAAGAATTCCTTACATATTTACATGTTATTTTCCTTTCTGTAGAGGGTTGTTGATCTCATTTTGTTAGGCAATGATAGAAAGCAGGACAGAGAAAACAGTTTAATCTTCATTTTAACATGTCTCTCAGCCTCAAATAAAGTCCCTAATCGAACCGAATAGTCATATTGAAGTTTCATGCCATTGATCACAAGAGAAAAAAAAATGAAGAGAGATCTTTCCTCAGGCTAACTTAACCACACTAATATATGGAGAAAACAAACAAACAAACAAACTCTGTGCATATTTCATTAATTGTGTAGGCAGGTAGTACCAAATGTAGCACAGAGCATCATAGCCCTCGAGTCAGATGGGATCCTAGAATTCACTTAGTACAATCCTTTATTTTATAGTTGAGGAAGGGGTAGCAGTGGAAAGAGACATTGGTCCTGAAGTCAGGAAGATTCATCTTCCTTAGTTCAAATTTGGCCTTAGACACTTACTAGCTGAGTGTCCCTGGGCAAGCCACTTAATTCTCTTTGCCTCAGTTTCCTCATTTGCAAAATGAGCTGGAAAAGGAAATGGGAATCCCCTTTAGTACCTTTGCCAAGAAATCCCCAAATGGGGTCAGGAAGAATTGGACATGACTGAAATGACTGTTGTTCTATATGCTTCTATATACTATCTGTGTTCAAGCATGGTAAAGTGGATGAAACATTAAGTCTCAAGTCAGAGGTGCTGGGTTCACATCCTACATCTGACACTTAATACCTCTTTAACTTTGGGCAAATCCCTCAACCTCTCTGGGTCCCAGATGCTTCAGGTATGTTGTTCTTGTTTCCTTTTAATTGTATCTAATACTATGTGAGCCCATTCGTGATTTTCTTGGCAAAGATACCAGAATTGTTTGCCATTTCCTTCACCAGCTCATTTTGCAGATAAGGAAACTGAGGCAAATAGGGTAAAGTAATTTGCCCAGGGTCACATAGCTAGAAAGTGTATGAG
Source organism: Gymnobelideus leadbeateri (assembly GCA_011680675.1). Taxonomy (NCBI): domain Eukaryota; kingdom Metazoa; phylum Chordata; class Mammalia; order Diprotodontia; family Petauridae; genus Gymnobelideus; species Gymnobelideus leadbeateri. The sequence goes on along the minus strand of WOXC01009878.1, from coordinate 403,640 downwards.
GCCAGATTTGCACTTTCCTCTTCCTGACTCCAGGCCCAGCACTTTACCCACTACACCACCTAGGTGCCCCAAAGCCACCAGCATATACTAATCAATGTCTTTTTGCCCCTGATCCAGCTCAAGGCCCAGCAACAGTGTCACATATCAGATTTACAAGATGAATGAGTTAAATGTATCTTCCCCCAAACTGCAACACACATCATTGTTTCTCAGAGAGTAAGTTTAGTGAAATGTGGGAGGTGGTTTCTTTGCAGCCTTTTCTCAGAGATTTCCAGGGCAGAGAAACCCACTACTTCCTGAGGCACAGGATCACAGACAGAAGTGGCAAAGGTTGCAGAGGCCATCTGGTCCATCCCTCTAATCTTTTAAACAAATGCTTTATTAACTTCTGTTTTACATCATTCATTTCCGCCAGATTTTGAGTTACAATCATTTTCCCCCCGTTATTCCCCTACCCAACCTCCCAGAATAGCAGTCCCACAAGATATCGCTTCCTCCAATCTGCTCTCTCCCATACCTTCTCCCATACCCCCTTCGACTTTTCCATTAGAGGAAGGTGAATCTTTGTGTCCCAATGCCTGCACATCTTATCTCCCAATTATAAGCAAAAGAGTATTAATAATAGTATTTATATATATTTGAAACATTTAATGTTAAGACCTCGAATTTCAGATCCATTTCCTTCCTCCCTTGTCACCCATTCCCTCTGGGGAGATAAGTAATTCAGTATATGTTGTACAGGTCTAGCTATGCAAAACATTATCATAGTAGATATATTGTACAAGGCTGCTTATAATTCCCTCCCTCTCATCCCACCCCCCACCTGGTCCATTCCCCACTTGATCCTGTCCCTCTTCCATAGTGGGTACCTCCAACCTCCCCTCCCACCAAGTATGCCCTCCCATCCATCATCCCTCCTCTCTCCCCCTTCCCCCATTCTACTGTAGATTGAGATATCCCACCTAGTATGTATGTCATTCTCTCCCTGAAACAAATTCAATGAGAATGTGGTTTTGCCTTTTTAGCCTTCCTATTCTCCCCCTCCCTTGCAACCACTTCCCCTTGCTCCTTCTACATGAGATAGTTTACCCCACCCTGTCTCTCCCCATCTCCTCCTGCCACTTTCCTCTCTCACCTCACCACTTCACCCCTTGAGTATCCTCCCTTCCCAACAAATTCAACCTATGCCCTCTATCCATATACACACACATTCACATATGTATTCATATGACCACACACCCTTCAATTATTTTCATAGTGAGAAAGATATCATCAGTCACAGTTATTGCTTTTCCATATAGGAATGTAAATAGTTCAACTTTGATAAGTTCCTTTTGATTTCTTTTCCCTGATTGCCTTCTCAGGCATCTCTTCCTTCTTGTATCTGGATGTCAAATTTTCTATTCAACTCTGGTTTTTTCCTCAAGAATGCTTGAAAGTCCTCTATTCCACTGAATGACCATATTTTCCCCTGAAACAAAATACTCAGTTTTGCTGGGTAGGTGACCCTTGGGTTCAATCCCAGCTCTTTTGCCCTCTGGAATATCATATTCCATGCCCTTCGATCCCTCAGTGTAGAAGCTGCCAGGTCCTGGGCTATTCTGATTGTGTTTCCACAATATTGAAATTGTTTCTTCCTGGCTGCTTGTAGTATTTTCTCCTTGATCTGGGGATTCTGGAACCTGGCTATAATATTCCTGGGAGTTTTCTTTTTGGGATCTTTTTCAGGAGGTGATCGGTGGATTCTTTCAACCTCTATTTGCCCTCTGGATCTAAAACATCAGGGCAGTTTTCCTTGAGAATTTCTTGAAGGGTGATTTCTAGGTTCTTTCCTTGATCATGGCTTTCAGGTAGTCCAATAATTTTTAAATTGTCTCTCCTGGATCTATTTTCCAGGTCAGTGGTTTTTCCATGAGATATTTCACATTGCCTTCTAATCTTTCATTTGTTTGGATCTGCTTAACAGCATCTTGATTTCTCATAAAGTCATTAGCTTCCATTTGCTCCAGTCTAACTCTGAAGGAATGAATCTCCTCAGTGAACTTTTGAGATTCTTTTTCCATCTGGCAAATTCGACTTTTTAAGGCATTCTTATTCTCATTGCCCTTTTGGGCCTCCTTTGCCATTTGAGTCAGTCTATTTTTTAAGGTGTTGTTTTCCTCAGTCAGGCTGTTGACCCTCATTTCATCCTTTTCCTGCATCCTTCTCATTTCTCTTTCCAATTTTTCCTCCACTTCTCTTATTTGATTTTTAATGTCCTTCTTAAGGTCCTCTATGGCCTGCAACCCGCTCATGTTTTCCCCTGGGGCTTTTGGAGCAGGACTTCTGACCTCACAGTCCTTTTCCTGCTCTATGCCCCCAAAATAGGAGTCTAGGGTTGCATTTTTCTGTTTCCTTTGCCTTGGCATGTTGCCACTTAATTACTTGACTTTTGGGCTTGTTGCCACACTATGGCTTTAAGGCCAGATAGAGGAATTTTCGTCCCAAACGTGTGGGGGGCAACTTCCGTTTCTGGCAAGCTGTAAACCCACCCACAACTTCCACCCTAGATCACAATCCAGATCCAGGGAGGTTAAAGCAAGAGCGATTACCCCCCAAGACTGATCGCTGGATCTCCCTACAATTAATTGCAGGCCAGGAGCTGGAGCTGCCTCTGAAAACTACAAAATGGCATGTCTCCTCAGTGGCTTCTAGCCCCCAAGGGAGGGAGCCGACGCATTCCCCTAAAAACAGGTCCCAAAGTCCATAGGACACTAACCTCTTACTTTGTCCTAGGCATGTCTATGTTGATAATTCTGGAGTCACCACAGCTGCTGGTGTTCTGGGGTCTCTCCAGCTGGCTGCTGGCCCTGCCACCCTGGGGCTAAAACCTTGGCTCACGAGGACCTGGGCTCGGCTTGGCTTGGCTCCCTGCGTGTTGCATGCTGCGCGCTGCCGGCTCCCAGACTGCTGCGCTGGTCGTTCCTGCAGGGCTGCTGGGCTATCCTCAGCGGGAGGTTAGCTTCTCTGTGTCATTCTGTGGGTGCTGGGGCTCCAGAAGTTGTTCAGATTCCCCTTTTACATAGTTTGGGGCGAATCTGGGGGCAGAGTGGCTTGGATGAGCTGTTTCTACTCCGCCATCTTGGCTCCCCCTCCCCTCTAATCTTTTAGATGAAGAAAATGAGTCAAGGTGAAGTGACCCCAGTTTCTCTTAGGTTATCATCTCACTCTGCTCTTAGTTGAAAAGCCTCCACTAATCCTCATTTTTCATTGAACATTGTATTTTGTATAGTTGTCTCACCCTTCTCTGTAAGTTAAATGTGGATAAAACAATGGTGTTTTATTTTTTAAAAAAGACAAGAAAATAAGAAATATTATTTTTTCCACCCTCAGTAGCTTAGGAATCTTAATGGACTTTATCTTCTTTTTGGTAGTCTTAAAGAGACATTTGGGGATTATAATAACCTTCCTGGTCCTATACCTCCATATAATATAATTTAAGCAGTCTATGTAACTTATCTGTAAATGCGACTTGACTCCATATGCTTGGGATCAGTGTTTAAGTGAGGCCTTAAAAGGAGACCTACATTAATATTTCAGCATTGAGTCACTCTTACTGTTGGTCCTATTCTGACCTTTGGTCTGCAAGGGCAAAGTAAAGAGCATTAACCTTAGCTTGTCTGTGGGTAGGATTTTTTGTCCAATTCCCTAATCATCTAGAAATTGGTTTTATCACTGGCAACAACTTTTTAGTGGCTTGAATGTTATCTATATGTAGGCCATTTACAAAAGATGCAGTAAATGTATAGGTACCTAGTTCTTGGATTTTTGCATTCTGCATAGCTCTTGGCAAGTGGCAGTTATTTCTCATCTGTTCCTTCCATTTGGACTGAGCTCCCAAATTTTGATTTTCCCCTAGATTCACATTCATGCATGTCATTCCTAGCATAACAGAGCTCCTGGCCATAATCCAGGATTTAGATGCTTTGGCCTTTATGAAGCTCTATGGTTCTGATCCACCCTTAGTCCAGCAGTGCCTGAATTCTAAGTATTCCAGGTGAAAAGAAAAGGATGTAATCCTCTTTATCCATTCCGTGAAACTTCTCAGCATCATTACTTTCTATTTCCTTTTCCCTCCTGGTCACAGAGGAAGTATTTTTCTTCCTCACCAAAGCTAATCTTTGAATCATTCATTCCATTCCTTTTCCTATTGGGGGTGGGGGGATCTTACTCTAGCAGTCAAGTTCTCTTTCTCTTGGTCTCTCTCTGCCTGTCTCTTTGTCTCTCCCTCTCTCCTTCTTCATCTATCCCTCTTTCCTTCTGCTTACAAGCACACTCTTGTTACCCCAATCCTACGAAATCTTTGCTTTTTCCCATAATTTTCATCTCTTTTCTTACTTTTACCTCAAAACTTTTTTGAAAAATTCATTTATACTTGTTATCTTTGCTTAGCTTTCCTAAACGTTTCTGCAATATGTTTTCTACCTCCAGGGTTCTTTCAAAGTTATTCATAAACTTTTAATTACCACATTGAATAGATCTTGTCAGTTCTCATATTCCATGAGGTCTCCAAAGCTTCTGACACACTTGATCACTCCTTGCTGTTGGGTATTCTTTTGCTTCCCCTGGAACTACAAAGATACCCACATTCTTGTGATTTTCCTAATTCTTAACCATTCCTCTTTGATGCCCTTTGCTGGCTCATGATACTCCTCATTGCTTCATACTGTGGGTGCAGATGTAGATCAGGGTCTACCATTGGGCCTCTTCCCTTCTTTTTCTCTACTCTCTCCATATTGGTTGTCATTCACTTCAGATTCTACTTTTATATAGATGACTCCCCCATCATCTCCAGCTCCAGTATCTTTTTGAGCTTTTGATTTGTGTGCCATTCTGCCTTTAAGACATTTATACCTATGAATCCCACTTTTATCTCAATTTCAGCTGGCCCATAACTAACTTTTTTAGCTTTCTTTACTCTTTCCCCACCCTAAAACTTCAAGACCTAGAAAGGACCTCAGAAGTCAACTTTACCAACCTATTCCTAAATCAGAATCCCTTTGATACCATTCCTAACAAGCAACTATCAAGCCCATGTTTGAAGACTTCCAGTAAAGGGACCCCTCTACCTATAACCCATTGCACTTCTAATGGAGGTGTTCCTGACTCCTGCCTCAGTCCACTGAGGTACTTAATTGCCTCCTTGGTTTAGATTAGCTCCGCATGATTTATATATGTTTTTTAAAATCCACTTTTAGAATGGGGACAGAATACATCATATTAGATGCAACCCAGATAACTCTCTCAACATTTGCCTCTGAACAATTAAAAAAATAATGGCTCGAATCAAATTTTGGTGTGGCAAAGACAACAAAATGTCAGGATGTGACATTTTTTGGCCTAAGAAAATTTAAGAGATTGGCAGGAGAAATTTGTGACACAGGAGTGGAGACCTGTCTGAATCTCATACATGCAGGGGCAGTAGCAGCTTCTGGAGCTCTGAGCTCAGAGAGAGTAAGCATCTTGGGCAAGGATCTGAAAAGATTACAATGAACTTTTTGCTAGCATTACATACAGCCATCAGTTATTGGCCTATTACCTATATGCAGTTCTAGCCCAAAGTTCGATGGCAGGGAGGAGCTGAAGAGGTAAATCAAAGGGAGCAGAGGTCATAGTTGTTTTTCCAATAGAAAGAAGAGCACTATGCTTGCTCCTGCAGGAGACCCAGGTACCTTTTCTGGGTAAAGACAAGAGCACAGACCAGGAGAGCAGTGACCACACCTCTCCCTGGATTGCACCACCTTGGAAGCTCTAAAAACTTGCAGACCCCCAGAATGAGCTCTGAAAACAGCAGCATGAAAAAGAGTAAAGCTTGGGACAGTACCTTCCCAGGTCAGCAGAATCAACCTTTAACATAAAGTTCATAGATGAGAAATAAGCTAGAAAAATTAGAAAACAACAACAACAAAAAGAATTTGACCTTAAAAAGCTGGTATAGTGGCAGGGAAAGCAAACACATAAACTTAGAACACAATAATGTAAAAACAAAACAAAACAAAAAAAAACCTACCAAAAAAAAGTCTCAAAGGAAAATGCTAATTGGACCCAAACCCAACAGGAATTCCTAGAGGAGTTAAAGAAAGAGATGAAAGTGATAGAGGAAAATTTGGGGGTGGAGGAAGAGAGAATGATGCAAAAAAAGTTAAAAGAGAATTAATACCTTGGTTAAAAAAAACTACAAAAATTTTCAAGAAAATAACACCTGACAAAAACGGAATGACTTAATGGTAAATGAGGCACAAAATTTCACTAGAGAAAAGAACACTTTAAAAATTAGAATAGGTTAAATAAAGTTAAGACAATGAACAAATAATACAAAATGTCATATAATCGCATTGAAAAAGTAACTGACTAAAAAATTGATCATAGAGAGTTAATTTAAGAATTATTGGACTACTTGAAAGGCATAATCAAAGACAGACCCTAGACATCATATTAGAAATCATCAAGGAAAAGTGCACCATTATCTTAAATCCATAAGGTAAAATGAAAATTGAAAAATCTGCTGATCACCTCCTAAAAGAGATCCCTAAATGAAAACTCCCAGGAATGTTATAGCCAAATTCCAGAGTTCCCAGGTCAAAGAGAAAATACATCAAGCAGCCAGAATATAACAGTTCAAATATTGAAGAGCCATAGTCAGGATAACCCCAGATTTAGCAGCTCCCACATTAAATGAAATGGCACATGAATAAGTAATTCTGTTTCAGAAATATATAGACAGATGACTTCAATTTTTAAAAATATTTTTAAAAAATAAGTTAAAAATAGATGTTACTAATATATCATCTCCTTCCGAGACATTCATTTAATCTTATCTTATTTCCTTTATGTTGTAATGTACTTTTTTTGTCACTAAGTCAAAAATATTCTCAATATTAACAGCACTGAAAACAGATCATAAAATTATTATAATATCTATAATCCCTTCCTCCTGCTCCAGGACCACCCATTTACTAGTTTATAAGTTGTTTGAGATGAGAGACAATGTTATTTTTATATCCCTAATAATGCCTGACATACATATACTGCAGACATGATTTCCAAATTTCATGCTGTGATGTTGCTTGTCTCCAAAAAAAAAAATCCATGTTTTGTAAAACAGGATGTGGATAATTTTCTTAGTTAATATTGATTCAAATAAATTTAATAATTTATTATATTTTTATGACACAAAGTTTATATATATGTATATAGTAACATACAATTATATCATCACTGTCCCACATTCACTGTCATTGAATTGTAGCCTTCTCCATCTGGAGAAGACTTTCAAAATTTTCTACTCAATTGTCCACTCAATCTATTCAAAATTGTTTACTTCATTTGATATGTGAAGACAGAATCCCAGAGAAAATTAAGTAATTTGTCCAAAGTCACACAGATAGATCCAATTCAGGATATGAACCAGAGTCTTCTATCTCTATGTCCAACACTCTTTGTATTATATACTATGCTGCCCCCCCCCCAAAAAAAAAGTTTAAGAGGTAGCAAGTGGCCCTCTAAATCTTTAAACCTTCATATAAGCATGCTGGGACCAGGGGTAGGTTGTCAATATGCTCTAGTAGAAGGTTGCCAGTGTGTTAGTGGCCATTGAATATCACTTCAGGATCTCTTCTTTAGTCCTGAGGGAGAAGCATATATAATGCACAAAAGCATGGGAGGCCTACTAGTTTGGTAAAAAGGGAGAAGACTGAATGGATTAAGAATCAGTGGCACCTAAGTGCCCTGAAGCATCTTTGGCTTTCTTGACCATAATAAATAGCATTAATTCCCTTCCTAACAGCTGCAAGTTGAGGCAGGTGGGAAACATCTTAAAACTGCTAGCATAGCACCTGTATTTCTAAAGAAAGGTCTCCTTCCCTTTTTTTTCCTGGGTTGCCCTTCTACCAAGTAACCAAGGCCTCCTCTAGGAGTAGTGGGAGCAAATGCTCCATGTTAATCTCACTTTTGTTGACACTGATTTGAAATTTGTTTTTTTGGAAAAAGGGAGTGAACTTATAAGGAATTAGCCTCAAAAATAACTAATGATTTTGGCCATTACTTTATGTTCTATGATGCCCCTCCCTTCAAAATCTCTCATATCACTCCCCTTGGGAGTACACTCCAGTTTAGAAAGTTCTATATTTTATAGACTTTTAACCTGGAGTCCTTGAATTATCAAAGAATATTTTGATAACTATATTTCAGTATTATTAACTTCCCTTTTAACGCTATGAATTTTATTTAATATGTTTAAAACCCTTATTCTGATGAAGGTCTTGGTTGGTTGTTTTCTTTCATTCTCAAAGAGGACCAAAATGACATCACTATGCTAGAATCAAGTTTCAGTGTGTCTGATTAGACCAATGTGAGCTTGGAATGTTCTACTACAGGTCAAGCACAAATAGTGCATTTGAACATTTGTGGTGGATTCTCTAAATTTGTGCACCTTGTGTTTCTTTTGAACTATTTCAATTCTACTTTGCTCATAGAGCATGGCATCTTTGAGGCCACATGTGGCCCTCTAGGTTCTCAGGTGTGGCCTTTTGACTGAGTCCACGTTTTACAGAACAGATATTTTCATTAAGGAGATTTGTTTTGTGAAGTTTATATTCAGTCCAAGGTCCACATTTGAAGACCTAGAGGGTCACATGTGACCTTGAGCCTGCAGGTTCCCACTCTCTACCAATTCAGAACACATTAAATCTGTAATTTATAGTATTTAATAGTCATAGAGTGTTTCTTAAAGAGTTTCCTAGAGTTATGATTTTTCCATCTCTGCATAGCCAATACAAATTCAGAAACAGGACTTTCTAACCTCAAAGTCAATCCTCTATCCAGTGCTTCTAGACAATCAAATTGTGAATATTGATCATAACTAAGTAGTGGTGATTAATAAGTCTATTTTATGCCAAGAAGAGTTCCTATCTTTTTGCCAACTATCACATTACTTTGATCCAAGCCAACAAGTCACCAGAACAAAAACAGTGTGATCTATTGTAAGTTATGTAACTAGGTACAGCAAGACCCAGAAAATCATCTTCCTTTGATGATGAAACACACAATTTGTTGGTCTTTATTTAATGTTATAGATCAGTAAGTCCAAAAAGGAATTGGATTCACACTTTGCCTTTTGTAATGTATTGATATGGTAACCTTGGGGAAGTCTCTTAACCTCCTTATGTCTCAGTTTTCTCAACTGTAAAATGAGTATCAGACTACATGGTGCCATGAGCTCCTTTCTGGCTCTGTTACTATGACCCTGTGATCCATTGTGGAGATTCTATAAATTTATTTCACTATTAATGAAATAATTCTCTTCTGAAGCTTTGTAACCACAGTTTTGTGGGATTACATAAACTTGGGGGGGGGTGAGGATAGAAGTTAGCAGGATGCCCAGTCTATTTCTTATCTTTAAATCTAAAGATTGAGCTGTTGTAATACTCTACTGCTGTAGTAGACTGCTAAGTAGATTGTCAAAACCAAATGTTGACCAGAAGAGCTTCATTGGATGTCATTTAGTTCCACAAAGCCTTGATGATTTATGCACAATGTCACCTCACCAAATAACTATTTGCAATTAAATACATACTTATTATATCCTGAAACACATTTGGGGTCCTGCCACGATTTATATGAATATAACATGTGGCATTCTCTTTCTCCACTTTATGTCTGCTCATGAGACACTACTACTGTGAGCCTGGTTTTCCCATTAAAAAAAAGAAAAGAAAAGCTTTTTTTATGTAGAACAACTGAAAGAGATTATAGAAGTTCCATGTAGAATCCATAACTAGAGTGGGATGATCCGGGCTTTCTGCTACACCACTGATTACTCTTAAACTCCAATGCCACAGACACAACTTGAGAAAGAGGACCTAGTTAGAAAAAATAGTTAATATAGAAAGCTACAATACTGCAGGCTTCTTTTTTGCCCCTCCCTACTCCTTTTTTTGGCAACTCAGGATGAGTTTTGGGCTTCGTTTTGTTTGCCCTGAAAGTAGTGTGTACAATTTTCTCAAGATACAAAATTTACTTGAGTATGAAATGTTGATATAGGCTTATATTTTAATTGTTGTTGTTTTTGCATTGGAAATTTACATCATTCATCCCAAAAGTACATGGCACAGATCTCTGAATTGAAAGAGGTTAGTAGAGAATCTTTTAGAATCACTCAGAAAATGGTACCTAATAAGAACAAATTGTTCTATAAAACATGAGGTCTTTGGAATATCCCTTTATAATCTTCTATGGCCATATCAACCTGAGCCCTTTCAATTCAGAAATGCTGTTATATTTCAGTTATTTTTCTGCAGCTTAACTCTATCCATCTTTTTTTGTTTGTAGCTTGAAGTTCAGTCTCCCCCTGGTATGCCTCTTGGTTATGTCACGCAACAACGGGGCTGCTGCATGACAAAATTCAGAATTGAAAATGAGAAGAAAGAGCGTGTGCTGAACATGAAGGGCCCATGTTTACCTTGCATTGGTTCAGATACTGTTTTTCAGGTAAAATAGAGACATAGGCAAGAATGCAAGTTCTTAGAATGAATGAAGAAATAAACAAGTGAAAAAGCATTTATTAAGCACTTACTATATATGAGGCACTGTGGTTGGCACACTGCATACAAATATAAGTCATCAAAATGATCCCTGTCTTCTAGGAGCTTACACTGTAGTAAAGAAAGGCACCCTAACTAATGTGTTTTCTTTCAATAAGATTTGATCAATTATAGGTTACAGGTGCCCAGTAAAGTAGATTATGCAGGTTATGTGATCTGGTTTTAATAAACTAACCTTCATAAAGTGTACAAAGAACTTTAAAAGATCCCTGCAAAGGAACCATAGATTGAAGTTGTAATATGAATAAGCAGAACTGAAAAATGAAGCTATAGCAGAAATGATGCTTTTTGTACTTCTAATGTCAGTTCTTTTGTTAGTCATGTGGCAGAAAAAATGATGCTCATCTATCCAATGAGATATGAAAGAAATGCACCAAAAAGTTTAAAATAATCTGGTGGATTAATTGAAACAATGTATATCTACTATTTGTTGAAAAAAATAAAACTCAATACCTTTTGATTACTTTGCAAGAGTAACTGAAATGAATAACATTAATGAAGATGGAAATTTATTAGTCAAATAACTTGCGTTCAAATCCACCCTCAGACACTTAACACTGAGTAACTGGGTGATCTTGGTAAATTGATTAACTCAGATTGCTTCACTAACAATAATAACAATCATAGTAACAATAATGAGGCATGATCAAACACATTTTTAATAAAATATAATTATTGGGGTGTCTAGGTGGTGCAATGAATAGAGCACCAATCCTGGAGTCAGGAGGATCTGAGTTCAAATCCGACCTCACTCACTTAACACTTACTAGTCTTGTGACCTTGGGCAAGTCTCTTAACCCCAACTGCCCTGCCTTCCCCCCTCCAAAATTTTTTTATATATATACATATATACATACAGTTATCAACTAAAAACCAACATTTTCACTGGAGTAGAATGATTTTTTATACTGTTAAAAAGAAAATATGTATTTTAAAATGTGTCATTCACTGTTATTCTTTTATATATTTTGCATATGTTTTATAATGGATATAATATTAATATGATTTTTTAAAATAACAACAGTAATAATAATAATAACATTATTCTTATATATGCCAGGCACTTTGCAATTATTACATCACTTCATCCTCACAACAACTCTGGAAGGTAGGGGCTGTTATTATCTCCATTTTACAGATGAAGAAACTAAGGCATATAGAGGTTAAGAGACTTTCCCAGGGTCACACAACAAGTGTCTTAGGTTAATATTGAAATAAGGTCTTCATGACTCCAGGCCTAGTACTCTATTCACTGTGCTACCTAGCTATGTAAATAAATAAATGAATAGATGGTTGGATGGATATAGAGATAGATAAATAAATGATAGGTAGATAAATTAATAAACATAAATTAAAAATACACAAACATTATTTGCTTAAAGGGGTAGGAAAGCAAAAGTTTAGAGACTACTGCTTTATCAGGAATTCTTAACCTGGAGCTCACTGGGTAGATTTTAGTGTCTTATGAACTTGGATGGGAAAAATACATTTTTATTTCATGTAATTGGCTTCACATGTAATCCTGTGTATTTTACTGTACGCATTTTAAAATGATTTTGAAAATAGGTCTATAGGCTTCCCCAGACTGCCACAATTATTCAAGACAAGAAAAAGGAAATAACCTTTTCTCTAGAGTCTAGATAGTGGGTTCACTAAAAAAAAGTATTCCTGTTCTGTTTTTTTTCTTATCAATTTTATAGGATGACTAATTTTATAATTTTAGATAAACTAATCTACTCTGTTATTAATAGCTGGTGGAGCCATGTTATGACAAATCATGTGACTTTTATTGTTGTTTGAATCATAAAGTGTCCTCTCTTTGAAATAATGTCATTAGCCAAAAGGAGTAAATTTCCATTAGTAAGAATTTTAGACAAATTGACAAGTCAATGGGATCAGATAACCTTTTAGAAAGAACCCCTAGGGGCAGCTAGGTAGCTAAGTGAATAGAGCACTGGCCCTGGAATCAGGAGGACCTGAGTTCAAATTCGGCCTCAGACACTTAACACAAAAACTAGCCTTGTGACCTTGGGCAAGTTACTTAACCCCAACTGCTCTCCAAAAAGGAAAAAAATAGAAAGAACCCCTACAAGCAACCACTATCGCAAGTGCCTCTTCTACTTCTGTCTTTGAGTGAACTCATTGGAGTTCTGCCTACTTTAGCATAAAATACCTTTAAGGAAATGATTAAAGTTACATTTCTCTCTTTCCAGATTAAATCAAAGGACTGAACCAATGTTGGAAGTATTTGTAGACAGTGGCCTGGCATTATAGGAAGAACATTTGAAGATCTAGACAACTCTGAGATCACTTTTCCATTAGACCTCAAAGTAACAATGAAAGCTATGAATTTGGTAGCTACCTTCATTGTTGTAAGTCTGATTTTTTAAAAAAATTGAAATTGTAAACTTACACACAAGAAAAAGAGTATTTTCAAATGAAAAGAAAAATACAAGTAGATGACTATATATGAAATCATCAATTTCCTTTGTTATCCTGCTTGCTTTAAAATAAACATATATATGCATATATGTATATATATATATACAGAATTTATCATTTCACATAACTAGCTTCAAGACTGTATTGCTTATTTGCATTTCTTTATGAACTTTCTTCTATGCATTTTTTAAAAAGATACTTCAATGCCTTTGATTTTAGGGATTTTTAGTTAAAAAATAAAGGGAAGAAGGGAGAAAATCTTGACATAGTCAAGCAAAAGAAATCTACAGAGTGGCCATGCCCAAAATAATATGTCTCTTTCTGTACCTTGTGTCTATCACCGCTCTATCAGGAGATAGATAACATGCTTCATTATCATAGGTCCTCTATAGATGCATTGGTCCCCACATTGATGAAATTTCTTAAGTCTTTCACATCTCTTTCTCTTTCTGAGATGTATTCCTGGTTTTGTTCACATCATTCTGCATCAGTTCATGCAACCCAGAATTCTCTGAAATAATATTTTGTGGTTTCTTAAATATAACATTTAATTATATTCTTGAAATTTATTCAGTCCTTTCTCAATTGATGTGTCTTGGCCCCACACTGTCCCTCTCACAGGCATACACCTTGGAGTCTAGATTAGTTTTTTTTTTTTTAATCTCTCCTTTTGATCTCTCCTTCAGGGTTAGAAAGTTTGTTTTGCTGGCTGCTATTTCCTCTTAGTATATCATTCATCTTGTCACTTCCTGCAATGCTCTTCCCCCAGCTTCTTGCCTTGTTGAGATTGTTGTATTTCTATATCAAATTGTTTGTTTCTGTGCATTCAGTTGTCTTTTGTCCTTTGCAGATAAGAGTTGAGTTTCATCTGATGTTCAGTCTCCCTCCTCCTTTCTCTGTATTTCTATACATTGCTTATCATGTAGTTTCTATACAAGTGTATTCCTTTTAACCTCCCTCCTCAAATCCCCACAAGCGGGGGGAAATTTAAAAAAAAAAAAACTACTTCAGAGTACTCTTTTTCTTGTTAAATTGCATCAATAATCTGTAAATAAATGTTAAGGCTCCAAAAGGACAGTTGTTTCTTCTCTCCCCATTAAAATGTTAGCATTATGCCATTATAGAACCCTTTACAATTGCTCAATAAAATTACCATTCCAGGTTTCTTAGGACTTTCATGTTTGTATTTCAGAATTCCTATTCAGCTCTAGTCTTTTCATCACTGTTTTCAAGCCCTCTATGACATTGAAGTTTCATTAGTTTCTCTGTAAGATTAGATTTAGCTTGAAGAGGTTAAGTTACTCTTGGCTGTAAGCCTATCTCTTTTGTCTTTTGGAATATTGAATTTCAAGGTCTCCTCATCTTGTATGATTTTGACTCTTTCACCGATGCTTGAACCGTTTCTTTCTTGACGCTTGAAAAATTGTTTTTTTCTTGATATGAAAGCTTGGGATTTTGGCCATGACATTCAAAGATGTTTTCCCTTTTTCATTTGTTCTTGTTTGATCTTGTTCTTGCTCATCTAGGAGGTGATTGTTGGACTCATTCTATCTTCATTCTGCTCTGTTATTCTAATTTATTTGGGAAGCTTTTATTTGTAATTTTTTTCATTTAACATTTTTTTCAATTACATGTAAAAAAATTTCTAATATTCATTCAAAACCTTTTTGATTTCCAATTCCTCTCTGTTCTTGCATCCTCTTTCCCTTCTATGAGAATGCAAGAAATTGAATATAGGTTATATGTTCAGTAATGTAAAACTTATTTCTTCATTAGCCATGTAGTGAAAGAAACAAAGACATAACAGCAACAAGAAAAATAAAGAAAGTAAATAAAATATGCTTTGATCTGCATTCATACTCTATCAGTTCTTTCTCTGGAGGTGGGTAAGTTTTCTGGGTTAGCCTTTTAAAATACAAAATAACTTAAATTTTCTTCTATTTTTTCATTTTATTTTGCTATTTCTTATTCATTCATATAATCATTGATTTCTGTTTGATTTAGTCTAGTTTTCAGGGTGTCTGTTGCATTGGTAACATGTAAAGATACCACTTTTTCCTTTAACCTATTCTTCCATTTCATTCAAGACCTCTATTTAATCTTCCATCTCTTACTTCATTTCTTCTAGTTATGCAATTATTGTAGAAAATAAATTTTTTCTCCCCTTTGAGTCACTGACTGAAATCATTACTGAGTTATACTCTACTTTGGGGGAACTTTTAGAGCTACAATAATTGTTTATATAGTATTGTATTCTTTGATTTCTTTCTCTGTCCCGCTTTAGTTCCTGAACTGAGGCTTTCTGTCAATGTTTTGATGTACTTTTGGGGTTGGGTGGTCACCCTTGCTTGATTGTTCTCTTCCTGGGCAGGCCTGTATACCCCATCTTTCCTGCCTCTTTCTGAAGGCTCAACTCCCTGGATCTTTGAGGTAGAGAGCACAGACTTTTCACAGTTCTCTTGGTCATCTGAGGATAGTTTTAGGGACTTTAGAATCCCTGTGGGTCAGGTCTCAGTGCTGACATATAGCTCTCCTTACTTCCCTTTCTGAGGCTTTGAAGATCTCTGTCCTGGGCTTTCTGAACCCCATGGGACTTTTGGACCTCCCTGGGTCTTCCTCCAGAGACTTCACTCTTCTAGCCTCTGTCCACAGATCCTTGCAGGTGACATATATCTGACCTTCCATACTAAAGACTGTTTGTCTTGTTTGATTTTAACTGTGCTGGCGCTGGCTTTCCTTGTACCCACCCCTTTCCTTACTTCCTGTGGTCTTCTGCCTATTTGTGCAGTTCTAGGTAGAAATCTTGTATTTCCTTACTCTTTCTTTGATCATTATTTGGCCTGGTGAAGATTTCATGTTTTTGCTTTAATAGGCAAGTGGGAACTGGGTAGTATGCATCCTCTTTGGGAAGCCATCTTGACTGGAAGTCTCCCACAAATGATCAATGTTCTGACTTGAAATTATCACATGAATTAGGTTCTTCTGAGCCATAGTCTTAGAAATAACAATGGTTGCTTAATTTAATTAGCTTTTTGTGAACATTGCAAATAGGAATTTCAGCATCATTAAAGTAGAAAAACAATTATTCTTTAATATAGGAAATTTAGTTTTTATAATCTATATATTGGAGTTGTTTAATTGATGCTACAATTAAAAGGTACTCTTTCATATAAATTTAATTACATTTTTTCTTAGGTAATGGATCATCACATCATCGAAAGAACAGAACATTTGGAGTCAGTGGAGTTGGGCTTGAATCCTAACTCTTCCACTTATTACATGTGTATATCTGACTGGTCACTTAGTCTCTCTAGGTTTCAGTTTCCTTCTCTGTAAATTCACAGATTTGGATAAGTTGACATCTAAGATGCCATCTACCTCTAAACCTGTGATTCTGTGAATCTACAAATGAAAAATTGGAGAGAGGATTAACCAACACATGGTAGGCCACAACTGGAGTACTGTTTTTTTTTTACTTTTCTACTATTATTATGTAAATTATTTGAAATATAGTTCAGGAACACAAAAGAACAGGAAAAACAGTGTGTTTATTTGAAATAAATAAGAATAAAAACTGCACTTTTTTGTACATAGAAAAAGTCTTGGATTTGGAGTTGGTGGACCAGTCTTTATATCCTGCCTCTCCCAGTTGCTTTCTGTGTAAACTTGGGAAAGCCAGAGACTTTTTCTGGGCTTCAGTTTCCTTGTCTATAAAATGAGGGAGATAGATTAGATGGTCTCTAAATATCTATCCATCTCTGACTTATTGTCCTATGTGCTATAATCTTGCATAGTCATAAAAATAGCAAGAAAGAAATTGACAACTCTCACCACCTGATATGACAAATACTTTAAAATTTCTCCAAAAGAAAATGTTGCCTTGAAAATGTTATTAGTAGTTAATAAAAATTAATAGGAGTAATTGTCAATGGCTTTCTGTTCACAACTTATTTTTATATACTCCATACATGTATTCTTTTTAAAATTCTAGGATTTCATCTTTTTTGAATGCTCTCCAAGAGATGAGCCACTATAGACAGAAGTGGTAAGAATAAGAGAATGTCCAAGTTGGAAGGATGCCTAGTGGTCATCTGGTGAAATCCATCATGAGCAGAATCATCAGATAGACCATTCCCTGGAAATGGCTATCGAGTTCCCATGTGAAGATGTTCAATGAAGAGGGCCTTGGTGCCTTTGAGAACAGACCACTCCATTCTGGAACATCTCTCATTGTTAAGAAGTTTTTGGTTTTTGTCCCCACTTTTATGGGACTGAATATTGATTAGATTCTCTGTAATTCCCACTCAATACTTCTATTACTCTCTAACAGAAGGGAAATCAAGTTTAATCTTTCTTCCAAATGACCTGAAGAAATGCCTGAAATTCTTCAAATATATTTAGAAAGAGAATACATCAATCTCCCCTCATGGATTCCCCCCAAAAGGATCCTGTATATTCTTGCTTCTGTTTCTGTTTAGCCCTATTATAATATCATTGTCATTGTCCTATACAATCCAGTTTGGGGAGTGCTCTTCTCTCATCTTGTTAACATACTTGATGTACTTGTCAATATTTCATTAAGTGATTATATTAACCCATGGCTTTCCTGTGACCTGTTGGTATATAACACCCTTCTTATGTTTGTCTTCTTTTGTTCTCCTTCCATATTCTTCAAAATAAGTTGTTTAGGGGAAAAATGGAGGCTTCATATTTCTAAATGATAACACTGAAACTAACCTTTCACTCTTACTTCCCACTATCCCCACATAATATGCTTTTTTGGGGAGTTTCCTGAAAGTTAATTCTATGGCTACCATAACATATTATGCTAGCATTGCTTGTTTATCACACTATTATAGATTTATGATTGACATACTTTCTCTATTGGTGCAGATAAAACCTTTTCCTTTGTCTTTATCTGTAAAATAAGGGAACTGTATTAGATCACCTCTTCCAGCTCTAAAACTATAATTCTATGACTCTCCCAAAAATCCTCTACAGAGAAACCAGCTAACATGCTGGGAGCCTTCTACATCTCATCACATTAACCTTATATAGGTGACAATGATATCCCAATGTAGCAGCCTACCTCCTTTTTGAGTTATACATTTCTCTGATGATATCATTTATGTAATTTATCCAGTGAATTTTTTTGTAACATATTGTAGCCTATTCACGTTCACCATATGCCTTACCATTGCCTTGTGAGTAAAAGCCAAATTTAATTCTTCAGAGACTGTAACATCCTATGACTCAAGGTTGGTCAACATACATAGGGGCTCTTTCTGGGAAAATTTGGGGTCATTAAAAGCATGTAAAGATGATCAAAGGCAAATCAGCGCATTGTCTTCCTCTTGTTTACATCTGAACCCAATTAGGACGTTTTTTTTGAGACAGGGAGAAGTGTTTAATGAGAAGTTTTTTCTAAATGTTTATTCTCACCTTCACTCACATTTTTAGGGCATCTTAATATTTCTGATTAGGAAGTATTTTCTACTTAAGTGCTTTGTATGTAGTAAGCACTTAAGGAATGGTTTTTCATTTAGGAATTCATTCTTTCTATGCCCACCAGTCTATATTGCAAAGCAAACAATATATTCATTTTTATTATTTATTATTTTATATTTCCATGAAACCTCCCTCCTCTCCACACACAATCCATTAGCTTAGGTATCTAAATGTTGACTAAACAGAGCATATGAGATTCAAACAAGAACAATTGCTAGTGTAAGACACTAACTGGATAGGCTCTCTCAATAGCTTTGTTGTAGTGATATGTGTGTGTGCGTCTGTATGTATAGGTTGGGGAGATAGCAAGGGAGAGAGAAAGAGATAGAGAGGCCATATCATTTCACTTTTCTGGGCTTTGGGTGTTTCTCTCAAATTAATCCACACTTATTAAGTACTTACTGTGTGATTGGGAATGGGCATTTGAAAATGAAAAATGACAGACTCCACTCAAGGAACTTATTATCACTATTGAAGGACATACCATGTATATGTGTGTGTACATACAAATGCACAAATATACATACTAAATCAAATAAATACAATATAAATAAAATGAAGTACTGTAATGAATTGATGTCTACTTGAGCATTATATAATTCTGAGTGTTTCTCATAAGAGACAAAACAAACAAGCTAATTTGCTCACTTTCTACTAGGAAACCCTGCCAATCCCATTGCTATTTTGGTAAATGAATGCAAGTTTTATCTTATGTTCCAATTTAAAATGAATCATTGTGTGTGTGTGTGTATACAATATACAAAAATATAATATATATATATAAATGCAACACACATACATATATATATTTTCTTTAATATTGTCATTTAGTTATTACATTATATCTAGATTAGAGGTTGGATGGCATAGTGGAAAAAGTGTTGAATTAATAATTAGGAATCCTTGTTGTGATACTAATTGGTTTTATAACTTTGGCCAAATCAGTTCTCCTTCAGGGTCCTCAGTTTCCCTTTATGTAAAATGAGAGGGTTAGACTAAATGTATGCCAAAGTCCCTTCTAGTTCTATTTAAAAAAACCTGTGATACAAAAAAAAACAAAATCACTAGGTGAAACTCAAGAAAATCAGTCTGGTTGTTTTGCCCAAAACTTATCTTTAGCAATAGTGAGGAATCGTGGAAAGAACAGTGTCTTTGTCATCGAATGTTCTGGAGTAAAATCCTAGATCTGCCTCTTACCATTTGTTTGATCTTGGGAAAATTGCTTTACTTCTATGGGACTCAGTTTACTCATTTGAAAAATGAGAGGCTTGGACTAGATAACTTGTAAGGTACTTTCTAGATCTAAATCATAGGATCATGTAGAGTCAACAGCTATAAAGATCCATATCAACTATATATTCATCCATATCAACCAATAAAATCCAAACTGAATAGACTGGGGCCATTTTACCCTGAATTCATTTATTCTGCATTCTTATATGAGTGGAGATAAAGACTGCGCATACTTTTAGCACTGCTATTACTTAGAATATAATAATACAATCCTACATCTAGAGTGCGAAGGGACCTGGGAGGTTATCTAGTCTGACCTCTGGTTTTCAGATAAGGAAATAGAGAGATTGAGTCGTACTCCAATGTTAGATAGGTATCAAGTGACATAGTTCAAATCTGAAACCACAGCCTACAATGCCACGTTCATCGCACTACAATATAACCTTTCCTTTAGAAAAAAATGTAAAATAAAAAAGTATGCCTTCAAAAATATTTTCTGATTACTGCAGGATAATTGATTACAGTTTTATAGTAATGTTTTATGTTATTTCTTTTAAATACTTTTCATTGATAAATTTTATTTTATTTACTACATTCATGTCCAAGTATGTTGTCCCCTTTCTCCTACCCAGTGAGCCATCCTTTGAACCCTCCATCAACCCAAAAATTGCTGTCCAGTCAAACTAAGCCATACATCAGCCATATGTAATAGTATGTGAAAATTATATTTTATTCTTTAATTTTATGAAGTTAACTCATCATATATTTCTTTTTTAAAATGTGAATTATAATGCATATTTAACCTAATATTACTAAGCGTTGGGAAATTTATGTTATTATTTTTAATAATGATAAATTAAATGAAAAGTTAATTTTGTAGTAATAATATCAACAAAAACTTAAGATTTTATTGTTGAATAGCCTCACCAGAGGCTAGTGCCTTATATTCTAAATGCCCTCTGGCCTTCTCAATAGAAGATGCGAGATTTCTAATCTTTGTGCAATATTATTATAATGACTTATCCTTTGATTTACCATTGCTTCAAACTACTTTCATGTGTATGGTGCCAGTTTATTCTGATCATGTATACATTTTCATTGTGTGCTAGAAATGTAGAATTGCTCATTTGGAGTAAACAAATTGGATTCCATTTTCTGAAATTCAGTTTCATGTTTTATCTTCTTTACATCCTCCAAATACAATCCCTTTCTTGATCGCCACATCCATGCAATCTCTGTAATCTGGAAGTTTCTTATTCCTTTCAAAGAGTACATAATTTGGCAAGTAGTTAGTATGTCATACCTTTTTTTGTTTATGGATGTCTTTCCTCCTATTTAAACTGTGAGTTCATTCTTTTGTTGTTGTTGTTGTTTTGTTTTGCTTTGTTTTTTGTTTTTTTTAGAATTTTCATTCAGGCATCTTTGCATATTTAAAAGCTGAAACAAATCATCACAATGATCTTTTCCTTAAAATTGACATAATTTATTTTGACATGGCTGCTGTATCTTAACAAACATCTGATTAAATCCCAGTGGTGATTATTAAACTTGCTTTTGTGACATCTGGAGATGATGTGCTTTTTTTTAGCTATAAATTTCCAATTAATTTACCACAGAAGGCTTGGCTTCAAATCTGAACAAACTTGTTCTTCAACTTTCTTTTAATTTTTGCCCAAGTTCTTTAAAACTATTAGAATGTTGCCTCGACCCCTTACCCTCATGATTTTCTCTCAGGTTTGGAAGCAAAGATTGACTTAAGGAAAAAGGGAAGAGGGAAGGGAAGGGAAGGGAAGGGAAGGGAAGGGAAGGGAAGGGAGAGGAAAGGATGAGGGTAAGTATGATGACTACCTTGGATCCCTTGAATGGGCAATAGTCGTGAAAGAGAAGGAAGAGATGGTTCCTGAAGGGGATCTGTGAAGGAAAGGAAAGCAGTCCTTTTGTGCTGATTTTTACCTCTCTGAAGGGACCTACCAAATGTGATTGGATGCATACATGTGTTTGTAATTGTGTATATTGGCTGTGGGATATTGATCACTTCACTTAACCTCTCTGTCCTCCCCAATCAATCCTCTAAGATGATAAATTGCAGGGACAGTGCTATTCTGCTTTAATAAAGAAAATTTCTCATAAGGAATTGTCCATACCAGTAAAATCACTGGTCTGTTTCAAAAGATATATATGTATATTCCTCTTCCATTGTGCTATGAAGGACTGGATGCAAAGATTTCAATAGATCTGAATTTCTTTTACTGATACCATGTTTTTAATGTTGGCATACTGTTTCTGAGGACTTTATTCAATGATTAATTTAGAAAAGCTTCTATTTTGTGTTTACCTGAATTTCATCAGGTAAAGCAATGTAGGTCTTTTGTCCCTGATTAAATATTAATTCCTCATATATCTTATTCTCTATGCACTATGGATTTAAGCAAATCAAACCAAGTGGAAAGAAGTGTATTAAATGTGCCCTACCTTTATAAAATAAAATTAATAATGAGTATAATGTTTAGTAAATTCTTTCGTATAATGGATTTTCTTGTCAGCTATACAGTTTGAATCTCAAACTATAGATGTAAACCATTGCTGGTCTGATAGACCAAAGAATCATGGATCTTTCAAGTTTAAACAAAAAGGACTGAATAACTCCTACATTTTTTAAAACAAATGCTTTATTAACTTCTGTTTTACATCATTCATTTCTGCCAGATTTTGAGTTACAATCATTTCCCCCCCGTTATTCCCCTACCCAACCTCCCAGAATAGCAGTCCCCCAATATATCTCTTCCTCCAATCTGCTCTCTCCCATACCTTCTCCCATACCCCCTTCGACTTTTCCATTAGAGGAAGGTGAATCTTTGTGTCCCAATGCCTGCACATCTTATCTCCCAATTATAAGCAAAAGAGTATTAATAATAGTATTTATATATATTTGAAACATTTAATCTTAAGACCTCGAATTCCAGATCCATTTCCTTCCTCCCTTGTCACCCATTCCCTCTTGGGAGATAAGTAATTCAGTATATGTTGTACATGTCTAGCTATGCAAAACATTATCATAGTAGATATATTGTACAAGGCTGCTTATAATTCCCTCCCTCTCATCCCACCCCCCACCTGGTCCATTCCCTACATGATCCTGTCCCTCTTCTATAGTGGGTACTTCCAGCCTCCCCTCCCCCCAAGGATGCCCCCCCCAATCAATCATCCCTCCTCTCATCCCCCTTCCCCCTATTCTGCTGCAGGTTGAGATATTCCATTTAGTATGTATGTCATTCTCTCCCTGAACCAAATTCAATGAGAATGTGGTTTTGCCTTTTTTCCCTTCCTATTCTCCCCCTCCCTTGCAACCACTTCCCCTTGCTTCTTCTACATGAGATAGTTTACCCTACCCTGTCTCTCCTCATCTCCTCTTGCCACTTTCCTCTCTCACCTCATAATTTCATCCCTTGAGTATTCTCCTTCCCAACAAATTCAACCTATGCCCTCTATCCATATATAACTGTAACCATATACACACACATTCACATATGTATTCATATGACCACACCCCCTTCTTCCATTATTTTCATAGTGAGAAAGATATCATCAGTCACAGTTATTGTTTTCCATATAGGAATGTAAATAGTTCAACTTTGATAAGTTCCTTTTGATTTCTTTTCCCTGATTACCTTCTCAGGCATCTCTTCCTTCTTGTGTCTGGATGTCAAATTTTCTATTCAACTCTGGTTTTTTCCTCAAGAATGCTTGAAAGTCCTCTATTCCACTGAATGACCATATTTTCCCCTGAAACAAAATGCTCAGTTTTGGTGGGTAGGTGACCCTTGGGTTCATTCCCAGTTCTTTTGCCCTCTGGAATATCATATTCCATGCCCTTCAATCCCTCAGTGTAGAAGCTGCCAGGTCCTGGACTATTCTGATTGTGTTTCCACAATATTGAAATTGTTTCTGCCTGGCTGCTTGTAGTATTTTCTCCTTGATCTGGGGATTCTGGAACCTGGCTATAATATTCCTGGGAGTTTTCTTTTTGGGATCTTTTTCAGGAGGTGATTGGTGGACTCTTTCAACCTCTATTTTGCCCTCTGGATCTAGAACATCAGGGCAGTTTTCCTTGAGAATTTCTTGAAGGGTGATTTCTAGGTTCTTTCTTTGATCATGGCTTTCAGGTAGTCCAATAATTTTTAAATTGTCTCTCCTGGATCTATTTTCCACGTCAGTGGTTTTTCCCATGAGATATTTCACATTGCCTTCTAATCTTTCATTTGTTTGGATCTGCTTAACAGCATCTTGATTTCTCATAAGTCATTAGCTTCCATTTGTTCCAGTCTAACTCTGAAGGAATGAATCTCCTCAGTGAACTTTTGAGATTCTTTTTCCATCTGGCAAATTCGACTTTTTAAGGCCTTCTTCTCCTCATTGCCCTTTTGGGCCTCCTTTGCCATTTGAGTCAGTCTATTTTTTAAGGTGTTGTTTTCCTCGGTCAGGCTGTTGACCCTCATTTCATCCTTTTCCTGCATCCTTCTCATTTCTCTTTCCAATTTTTCCTCCACTTCTCTTATTTGATTTTTAAAGTCCTTCTTAAGGTCCTCTATGGCCTGCAACCCGCTCATGTTTTCCCCTGGGGCTTTTGGAGCAGGACTTCTGACCTCACAGTCCTTTTCCCGCTCTATGCCCCCAAAATAGGAGTCTAGGGTTGCATTTCTCTGTTTCCTTTGCCTTGGCATGTTGCCACTTGATTACCTGACTTTTGGGCTTGTTGCCACACTATGGCTTTAAGGCCAGATAGAGGAATTTTCGTCCTAAACGTGTGGGGGGCAACTTCCGTTTCTGGCAAGCTGTAAACCCACCCACAACTTCCACCCTAGATCACAATCCAGATCCAGGGAGGTTACAGCAAGAGCAATTACCCCCCCAAGACTGATTGCTGGATCTCCCTACAATTAATTGCAGGCCAAGAGCTGGAGCTGCCTCTGAAAACTACAAAATGGCATGTCTCCTCAGCAGCTTCTAGCCCCCAGGGGAGGAAGCCGATGCATTCCCCCAAATACAAGTCCCAAAGTCCATAGGACACTGACCTCTTACTTTGTCCTAGGCATGTCTATGTTGATAATTCTGGAGTCGCCACAGCTGCTGGTGTTCTGGGGTTCCTCCAGCTGGCTGCTGGACCTGTTGCCCTGTGGCTAAAACCTCGGCTCATGCGGACCTGGGCTCCGCTGTGTGCTGCCAGGTTCCAGACCGCTGCGCTGGTCCTTCCTGCAGGGCTGCTGGGCTGTCCTCAGCGGGAGGTTAGCTTCTCTGTGTCGTTCTGTGGGTGCTGGGGCTCCAGAAGTTGTTCAGAGTCCCCTTTTACATAGTTTGGGGGGAATCTGGGGGCAGAGTGGCTTGGATGAGCTGTTTCTACTCCGCCATCTTGGCTCCACCCCCCTAACTCCTACATTTTACAGATGAGGAAACTGAGGCCCAGAGAAATGATGCCATTATAATACTACTTATGTCTATACATGTTATGTATAAAGAAATTTGGCTGTGAAAATATTTCATCTCAGTGAGGGGAACCCCTAGGTATGTTGGTCAGATATAGTCTGGCAAATATACATAAATACATGCACATGTATTAATGTGTGTATACATATATTCACATAATATTCACATACATAACACATATGCATACATGATTGAGATCTTTGCCTTATGTTACTATAGTATTAATCATTTATTAAGAGATTGGATTGGACCCATTTGGAATGGATTTGACTAGATTAAGATGATCAATGAGAGTATGATTGGTATAGTGGATAGAGGAGCAGCAAAGAAGTTAGAAGAGCTTGGATTCAAAGATAGACTCTGACACATAATGGTTTTATTATGAGGGGAAATCAATTAACTCTCATTTCTACATGAAATTCTATATTACTATAAATTGTAGTAAAAGAGGGATTGCCAGCCTGCTTTAGTGAAAGACATTTTGCACACCATGATTTCTTAATAGCAGTGAAATTGCAGGTGTGGGGAAGGCAAATAAATAAAGGTGACCAGTGCTACCCAAGATAACAAAGGTATGATAGTTCATCTGAGGACTAATATATTTCTAATATGTATAGACTAATGCTAAGATAATATCAATATGGAATAATATTAATGTATAGTCCATATAATCTAATATGTAGGACTAATATACTTCTAACACATGTATTCTACTATATTCAGAGTATATATAAAGACACACACACACAAAACACATTACAATTAATACTATACTAGTTTCAATGATCAATAGTGACCTATGAGACCAGAATATTTCCTGAGATACCTTAAAGTTCTGACAGAAGAGGAAACACATTTACTATACTATTTGCTATATTTACAATTGAGGAAGGACACCTTGTAACTGACTAGTCAAGAGTTTTGAACTGCGGAAGGTTGCTAGCCACTATGGCAATAGTGCTGGTGATATTCAAAGATGTTATTCTTACTTGGCTGCCTATTTGAAAAAGTACAGTGATTTCGACTTAGCCCAAGTCACTCTGGCATCACATTCATGGGATCATTCAATCATAAATGCAAATATTCATAAAAGCAAACAGGATTGTTGTATATAGATTTTAACTGGTCATGTTGGGACTTCTTTTTATAATGGAAAGTGAAAAATTATGAATGATTTGTTATGTGGACTTTTAAGAAGTGTTGTGTTTTCCCCCCTCAGGGCATTAAGTAGAATTGGTTATTACTCCTAGAAATGCAAGGTGAGTCAGTGTGTGCTCAAGTTATGCATGCATTTTCAGATCCAAGTCCCGCAATTGTTAGTTTTGCTTAATTGATTTACTTTGTTACAAGAGAGCTCTCAGGGATTATGCATAATCTGCAAATGTTTATAATGTAAGAACAAAACATATGAACATTTCAAATGAACATAGTACATATGCACTATGTACATCTACATAGCAGATATACACACAATTTGAAATGCCTCTACTTTTATGACAAAAAAATTGCTATGTTTTTGTTTTTATATTTTATTTTTACTATAATTTGGCTTCTAGTATTTTTTTATATTACTTCCACTATCTTAGACATCTTATCCTCCTCCTCCTCCTCCTCCTCCTCCTCCTCCTCCTATCTTAGACATAGTATCATGCTTTTAAATATGCTTTTTGTGTTGGATTAGATTGGACAAAGCCAGGTTGCGAACTTATCCATCTAGATGGTTGGCAACCAAATGATTTTTTTTTCTATCAACAGCAGTAACTCATGCTGGGTGTCTACTAAAGTATGGAGGGATCACAGTCTGTGTCATTGAAAAAAAATTCATGATACTGATGAAAACATATATCCTTGAACTATTAAAATATTTGCATCAATATAAGTGTTTTAAATGATCTAATTAGCAATTTTGGTACCTGAAGTAACTAGGAAGAGTAGGGGAAATCTTGAGAAGGTAGTTTTCCTTCTAGCAGCTTCCTCTTTTAATGAGTGATTCTTGTTAATTAGGCCCTAAACTGAATAATATCTATTGCTAAAGGAGCCTAAAATGTGTAGGTATTCTAAATTTTGACACCATAAGTCAAAGTACCAAGTGCCCCACCTTAGTTACAACTCTGAGAGCATAAGAAAATGATTGTCACTACTTAGAAGAGAGTAATCTGTATTCAGTGGGGCATAAACTCTTAGATGGTTGTTATAAGTCACTACTTCATGCCAGTCTAGCCATGACACAGCATTGTTCTGCTGATACCATTCATAGAAATGCACAGTTCTCTACATCACTCTGCTTTTCTGGAAAGAGCATTTAAAAAATAAATCTAAAATGAGTAGTTTACATTAGATTCTATCCCATGGTACATTTCTCTAAGTTAAAAATATCACAGGATGCTGTAAATAAACTATTTTTGTCTAGAATTTGAGACTAAAATGTCCCCAAATGCTTTCCAAATAGAATAATATTCTCCTTTACAATTGTGTTTTTCTCTAGCCCCCACAGCTTCTACTGCACCTATAGATGATGCAGCAAAGTTGTACAATCCAAGACTCAAACCACTCCTCCCTACACTTCTCAACAAACAGCTGTGTTCAGTCTTCAGAAAGGTATTTTTTTTTCTGCCCTTGGCTCAGTTTTATGATTCATTATCAAGGTTTCAGGAAGATATATTCTCTCACAACACTATTGCCATTGTATTTTTGGTCATTCTGATTTAGACATTATAACTTTTTAAAAAATGTATATTATCTAAAGAACAAAAGTTTTGGGGGCGGCTAGGTGTTGCAGTGAGTAGAGCGTTGGCCCTGGAGTCAGAAGGACCTGAGTTCAGATCCAGCCTCAGACACTTAATGCACACACAAAACAAAAACCTAGCCGTGTGACCTTGGGCAAGTTACTTAACCCCAAAATGCCTTCCACAAGGCAAAAAAAAAATGTTTTGGAAGGAAGGACCTCTTATTTGACAAGAACTGTTGGGAAATTCAAAATATACATGTCCAAGATGAGAATTAGACCATCATCATTCACAGTATATCACAATCTAAAAGATCACAGCATTAATATAAAAAATAGAGAACAGGGCAGCTACGGGGTGAAGTGAATAGAGCATGGAGTCAGGAGGACCTGAGTTCAAATCCAGCCTCAGACATTTAACACACACATAAAACCTAGCCGTGTCACCTTGGGCAAGTCATTTAACCCCAACTGCGCTCCAAAAAAAAAAAAAGTAGAGAACAGAAGAAGGTAGGTATAAGAAGCTATGTGGCATAGTGGTGAGTGTTCCACCTGGAAAACATAAGCATACATTCTAGCTCAGACATTTACTAGCTTTGTGATTCCACTTAATCTTTTTTTTTCATTAATTTGTTTATTTTTAGTTTACAGGATTCAATTCCATAGTTCCTTGAGTTTCAAATTTCCCTTCCCTCCCTCCCCCCACAGACTCCACTTAATTTTAAAACACTTAATCTCTGTCTAACTTTTCTCATCTGTAAAATAGGGATGATAATAAAAGCAACTATTTCCCAAAGTTGTTGTGAACATCAAATGGGATAGTATTTGTAAAAAACACTTTGCAAACACTCAAGCACTATATAAATGTTAGCTGTTATTGTTATCATCATTATTATACTTTTCAAAAATAATTCTAAGGGGAGAATTATTTTTATAAATAATATTTTTTTCTAATTACATGTTAAAACAATTTTTACATTTACATTTTTTCAGATTTCCAAATTCTCTCTTGCTCCCTTGGTCCCCACCCCCTTCCCTGGGACAGCAAACAATCAGGTATACGATTTATATGTGTGATCACATAAAGCATTTCCTTATTAGTAATTTTGTACAAGAAGACTTGAACCAAAAAAAAAACGGGAAGAGAGAGAGAGAGAGAGAGAGAGAGAGAGAGAGAGGATATTTCAGTCTGTATTCAGACAATTATCAGTTATTTCTCTGGAGGTGGATGGCATCTTTCATCATGAATCCTCTGGGACTGTCTTAGATCATTGAACTGCTGAGAATAGTTAAGTCATTCACAGTTCTTCACCACAAAATATTGTTCTTACTATGTACAATGTTCTCTTGGTTCTGCTCATTTCATTCACAACAGTTCATGTAAGTCTTTCCAGGTTTTTTCTGAAATCATCCTGTTTGTCATTTCTTATGGTACAACAATATTCAGTCATCATCATATACCACACCTAGTTTAACTATTCCCCAACTGATGAACATTCCCTCAATTTTCAATTCACTTCTACCACAAAGAGCTACTATCAATATTTTTTCTGCAAATAATTTCTTTTTCCAAGGTGAAGAATCTTTTCAATTAATTTATTTTTAGTGTTCAGCATTAACTTCCACAAGATTTTGAATTCCAAATTTTCTCCATCTCTCCCCTCCCCCAAACGAAGATGGTGTGCCTTCTAATTGTCCCTTCCTGCACCCTGTCCTCCCTTCTATAATGCCCTCCTTTTGTCCCCACCTCTTGTAGGGCAAGATAAATTTCTATACCTCATTGCCTGTATATTTTATTTCCCAGTTGCATATAAAAACATTTTTTACATTTGTTTTTAAATCTTTGAGTTATAAATTCTCTCCCTTCTTCCCTCCCCACCCACCCTCATTGAGATGGCAAGCAATTCAATATAGGTTACACATGTGTAGTTATGCAAACTACTCCTGTAATTGTCATGTTGTGAAAGACTAAGTATATTTCCCTCCATCCTATCCCATCGTCTCACTTATTTTATTTTCTCCTTTGACCCTGTCCCTTTACAAGTGTGTTTCCTTCTGACTACTCCCTCCCCCAATCTGCCCTCCTTTCTATCATCCCCCCATCTCTTTCCTTTCTTACTTTTCTGTAGAGTAAGATATCCAATTGAATGTGTATGTTATTCCCTCCTTAAGTCAAATCCGGTGAGCGTAAGGTTCACACATTCCCTCTCACATCCTCCCTTTTTCCCTCCATTGTGAAACCTTTGTCTTATCTCTTTTGTGTGAAATAATTTACCCCATCCTATCTCTCCCTTTCTTCTTCTCCCAATATATTCCTCTCTCACCTAAGGTGAGAAACCTTAATCAATGGAGACAGAGGTAATTATCAAAGATAAAATACTTAATTTGGGTTTCATAAAAAAATTTAAAGTTTTGTACAAACAAAATCAATGAGCATGAATGAGAAACTAATGTGTAGAAAAATATTTGCTTGATAGCCAACATAATTCGGAACAAAAAGTCAATAAGTATTTAATAAACAATTACTGTGTGCCAGGTACTGTGCTGAATGGTGGGGGTACAATTATAGTTGGCTTGTGATAGAAGTGGTATTTGAATCCAGGTTTTCCTGGAACCCACATCTTCCTGATTCTGAGGTCAGCATTCTCTTACTCTCATATATAATTGATTCTTGATAATATTGAATTGAATTAATAACCTATAAAATACCAAACAAAAATAATTTTTATGTAAAATCTGAAAGTTATTGAGGATATTTGGTGCAGTGGTGTAGTGGATAAAGTGCCAGACTTGGAATTAGGAAGAACTGAGTACAAATACTATTTCTGATTCTTATCAACTATGTGACCTTTGGCAAATAATTGCATTTCTCTCAGGCTGATTGTTCATATGTAACTTAGGGAAGATAATATCTGTGGTGACTTCAGAGTTGTTGTGAAGATCGAATAAGATGATTATGTAATTATAAAAAGAGTTTGGAAAACATAATTATATAAAGAGTTTGAAAAAGCTCACATACTATATTACATTTGTGATTTATGTTTTAATTCTGTTCTATGAATATTTTTCTTAGTAATACAAGGTCCTTCTCATCCTTCCTTTCATTTGACAGGCTTTGAAGTGAACAACAGATAGGAAGTTAAAAGTGATTCTGGATAAATGATTTAGTTTGTACCAGAAGACACAGATGACATTATAAGGAACTGTTATAGATCTTCTCGACCTTTTCCTTGAGGGCCACTGACTCTATGGACCATGCAATAATGAGAATTCACAGGCCTTATAAATTCAGCTGTTGCTGTTGTTGTAGCTGTAGCTGTTTGATTCAATGATACAGGAGGTGAGTGAAGTGGATCTTAAAACATGGACTTCTGCTTTGCCCCGTTGCAAAATGTATTTTGAGGTGAATTTCTTTCGGGTGAACAGATTCTCATTGCTATTCTTTGTCTCTGTGGCAATCAGGCAAATAGTAACAATGTATAGCCTGGATCTGATATGAACATTCACCAGTATCTATTCTACCTTCTATGGTAACTGAGGCAATCTTAGTCATAAAGGTATAGGAACATAATTCTTACCAGATTAAAAGCCTCAATCAAAATGGTTACTAAGGTAAAATAACTAGGGTATTACTAGGTTGTAAAATTTAGAGGGTGTCAGATTAGGATCTGATGCAAAACAATTCTCTAGTACATAGAAACATTTGTTACCAAGAATTAGTGAAATTAAGGTGCTACAGGCTGGTAGTCTGTAATGAATTTACCTAATCTCCTACTTATAATTTAAGGTGTGCTTTTTGCAAATTCCACACAGTAATGGCTTGTGGTACATGCAGCCAGGCACAAAAATGTCTATTTATGGCTCTGAGCACAACCTTTCTGGGGGGTTAACCGTTGAGATTCTTTTGATTCTGATAGGGTATGATAGGTTTCCTCTCACTATAGTTCTCACCCTTTTATCTTATGAAAGCATAATTTTAGTCCTATGGGCAGAATTGTTGAAAATAAATAAAAACTTCTCTTGTTGATAGAGTTTGTAACATCTTTGCCCAACAAGACAGTTGAAAACAAATTTGTGGTTAACTGTGTCATCAATCTCCCCTAAGAATTCACATTGGGTTCCATGGTATGAATTCTATGTGTGTTAAGCTTTAGTGGAGGGCATGTGACAGAAAACTGTCAAAAACATACTTGCCTTATGAATTTCTGAGAGGAAAGCATAAAACATGATGATTGTGACAGATAATATTAAAGGGATACAATACAATGTCTATAGCAACAAAGTGATTACTGTTTGGTTAGGGGCAAGGATACATATATACTCACTGAAACAACTAGAAAATTGTTTAAAACGTAAGATAGCCATTGATTCTAGTCAATTTAGTACTAATTGAAATTCTAGATAAAGAGTAGATAAGTAGAAATGGATGGAGTGTCTTGTAATCCCTTCTACCTGTCTGCTTGTGAAGAGATATACTTGGAAAAATAAAATAGTGAAACAATGCCTTAGAACCTATAGGTACATGATACTGTGGGAATCCTACCAATACTCTCAATGCTCTTCTAGGTAGTCTCTGATTTTTTATTGTTCCAAAAGACACCTGAAGGTTGTAATGATTGTGCAATGTGTCTCCCAACTAACTTTTCTTTCCACCCCTGGTTCAGTTCTTGACTATGCGTGAAAAAATTGAAGCTTCTGTCAAGAAGAATTCAAAATTGAAAATGAAAGGAAAGACCGTATGATGAACATCATTGCCAATTGTCCCTGCTGTTGCTCAGATACCATTTCTAAAGTAAGAGGTTTCCAGTTATGTTTGTGGAGTTCATTTCTTGGCTTAATGATATCCTTTTGTATAACTGACTTGAATGCCTTAGATTATTATTATTTTTTCTTAATAGGGAATTTAAAATCCCACAAGATAACAAGAACTGGTACTTGAGAAACCGTATTGAAGAGAGAAGATAAAGATGTGACCTTCTAAGGAAGATCTAGGTTTGAATCTTGAATTTGCTTTATAGTCACTCTGTAACTCTGGGCAAATCATTTCACCAGTGCTTCTTGGTTAGCCCTGTCCCATGCAGTCTTAGATAAATAGCCAGGATGCTACTCTGAATATTTCTCCTGTGAATCATCACTCTAGTCCATTCAATGGCTCCCCAGAGATTTCTGCCTTGATTAAGGCTTTTTCACACTTAGTTGTAACGTAATGATAGATTTGATTCAATAAAGATGCTTATTCATCTAGTGGATGGATTTCCACCAGGATATATCATTTAAAAATTTACTTTATGTGAGATTAAGTAATTTGATCTATTTTCTCAGCCAACACTCACCTTTACATTCAAAATGGGCATACTAATAATTATACCACTGACCACACAGTGCTTTTTGGAAGATCAAATGAGATTATGCATATAATTATAAACATCCCCTATCATTATTTTATGGCTAAACCAATATACTCATGTCCTTTACTTAGAAAAAATTGTTCCCCTTTTTTTGGAGGTAACTTCCTTGGCTTGGATAAAATTCTTTTCCATAAGACTTTTAGAACAATCCCCTGATACTCTTTTAAAAAACATACCTCATAGATGGTGGGACCACTAGGTAGAGCAGTGGATAGAGTACTGGCACCATAGGGTTAGAAAGACCTGATTTCAAATCCCATCTCAGACACTTACCAGCTGCGTGACACTGGGCAAGTCACTTCACCCTGTTTGCCTCAGTTTCCTCATCTGTAAAATGAGCTGGAGAAGGAAATGGCAAACCACTCCAGTGTCTTTGCCAAGAAAACCCTAAACAAGGTCACAAAGAGTCAGACACAACTGGAACAACTAAACAACAGCATACAGCCAGCACTGTGCTAAGCACTTTACATATTATTATCTCATTTGGTCCCTACAACAATCCTGATAAGTAGGTATTATTATTACCTCCATTTTCCAAATAAGGAAACTGAGGCTAACAGAGTTTAAGTCATTTGCCCACAGTCTAATAAGAGTCTGAGGCTGGATTTGAACTCAGGCCCAGCTCTCTAGCCACTGCACAATGTAGCCAGAAGGGATCTCCAAGAACATCTAATCCAACTCTCTTATTTTACAAATGAGGAAACTGAGACCCAGAAGGGTGAAATGATTTGAGCAGGGTCATATTGGTAATAAATGGGATTTGAACCCTCTGACAACAGATCCGATGAGCTTTTCCATTGTATTCTTTGTCATCTGGTATGCAAACAGCCTAGCAGGAATGGGACCGCTAGAACCTTTCACATGTTACTTTAAAACTCTTGTGAAGGATAACTTGTAGTGAAGTTTCCCCATTCTGAAAAATCAAATCTAGAGTTGCTTCAGCATCCATTAGGCCTAAGTTTAGAAGTCACCTGACCTTACAGGAATCTGAGACTTGGAGCAATGGAGACCCTACCCAGGCCCCCTCAGCACAAGATATGCCAAATAAGGACAGAAGTGCTTTCTCAAATGTACATTGGGTGATTTACTGTTTCCTTGTTCTGGTACTTGAGGTAGATGTACACCTAACTTCCAGCCAATGGCAGAAAAGGGTCAGGAGGGGGGTGGAGGAGAATTCCGTGTTAGGGCTGTATAACTTCCCATTTCCTTTTGTAAATTGCTTCTCCTTCCTGACCATTTGTCAGGAGGGTGGCCCTTTCTCAAGATCATAATAAATCATTATTTTCTACTTCCTAAAAAAAAAAAAACATACCTCATACATTTTATGCCCTACTTAAGTTGTGGGGACCAAGGTTTTCAAAGTAATTAAGTATTTGTAGTGGAATGGATTAAGTTTGACTGCATGCATTGCTTACTTTTTAACATTGAAAATGCTTTTAATTATATTTTTTCTTTTTTCCACTACAGTCCTTTAATCCCAGCCTCTTTGACTTGAAATCCCCCTTATGACTAAAAAAGACAGTTGAGGAAAAACATCTCACATAGCATCTGACATCTCACATCTGAAAATATATGTATGCTATTCTGTCCCCTGACTATCTTCTATGAGGGGGAAGTTTGTTTCATCATTCATCCTCTAAGACAGGAGTGGGGAACCTGCTGTCTTGGGAACACATGTGACTGTCTAGGTCCTCAAGTGCAGCCCTTTGACTGAACCAAAACTTTACAGAACAAATTAGTTTGGATTTAGTCAAAGGGCTGTATTTGATGATCTAGAGGGCTACATATGGCCTTGAGGCTGCAGGTTCCCCAGCCCTACTCTCAGAAATTTATTGGTTTTTCAGTTATTCTAAATGTAACCTCCTTTTACTAATTTTTTCATGTGCCAGGTTGTAGTCACAACAAGTTCTATTCTCTTAATTTTGCTTATTTTATTCAGCATTTATTCATACAAGTATCCTATTTTTCCAAGTTCCTCATATTCATTTTAGCTTAAAGCAGAAAACAATTGAATCATATTAATGTGTTGCATTTTAGCCAGTAATTAACCAAGCAATGGACACATATTTCATCCACCCCCACCACTGTTTTTGCTTTTGTTATTTTTTTGCTTTTTTTGGAAGGGGGAGGGCAGGGCAATTGGGGTTAAGGGACTTGCCCACGGTCACATGGCTAGTAAGTGTTAAGTGCTCACATTTGAACTCAGGGCCTCCTGACTCCAGGGATGGTGCTCTATTCACTGAACCACCTAGCCACCCCAAAACCCAGGTTTGTTTTTTTTTTTAACCATTAAAAATCTGCTATGTATATTTTGATCGATCTTGTACCTTTTTTTCTATCTACGACTTTCTTTTGTGAATCATTACATGACTGGTAGTAGGATTATTAAAACAAAGGTTATGGAGTGATTAGTTTATTTTTTCCACCAAATTCCTAATACATATTCAGAAGGGTTGATCAGAAATCACTCCATTGTTCCATTAAGTGCTCCGCAATAAACCTTTCTTCCCATAACCACTCCAATACTTTTTATTCCCATTTTGGGTGTTGGTTCCATTTTTCTGGAAGGGAATGAAACCTCGGAGTTGTTCTAACTTACATTTTTCTTACTATTAGTGATTTGAACCTTATTTTTCTATCATCATTTATAGTTTGCACTTCTTCCTTTGAAAACTTCATCTGGTAAAATTTATATCTCAGTTGGTTTTTAAGTAGTTTGTAGGAAAGTTTGGGGTAGATCTGAGAATGGTACGATGTTAAAAAGTAAAACTGTTTAGGAAGAGCTAAAATGAGTATTTTATACAAAGGAGGTATGAGAGGAATAACTCATGCAAAGGAATTAGATGGGAGATGAAGGCTGTAAGTTCTGGAAACATACTTTCATTAAGAATGGATTCAAGAGGGAACAATACATATGTATCTAGAAAAGTATAAAAGTTCTAAATTCAGAAAGAAATAAAATACTAAGGGGTAAGAAGGGGAGAGGATAAAGGGGTGATCTCTAGAGGGCAGAGTGAGGGAACATATCAAGGTACTGGGAATGGGAGGATAAGGGAGGGATCCATGGAGGGGGAGTAGGTTAAGCAATCTGAGGGGACACTTGTGGGAGGCAGAAGTAAAGTAGAGGAGTTAGGAGTGATTGGAAATAAGAGATATGCACAAATATGAAACAAAGATTAGGAGTAGAATTTGTTATGGAAAATATAAGTTTATATGTCTGTATGTATGTACATAGGTATTTATGTATATATATATATATGTATATGCATATATCTATCTATATATAAATATAGCCATGCTTAATTGTAGCATGGGGGGAAGGGGAAAAATATAAAAAGTGCACAGCAGAGAACAACAGAAAACTTACAAGGAAGCAAAGGAAAGATGGGTAGCTTTCAATACAATGCATAGTATTTACCACATAGGCTTTCATGAAATGTTAATTTATGGCTATGTATTGTGAGTCCTCTCTTAGGTTCTGCTGTGCACATGACATGTTTTTTTTCTTTTCCTTATTTTTATTTAAGTTTTAATATTTAAGTTGATATTTCATTTTCTTTTCTTGTGTATTTGTTTTAGAAAAATGAAATAATAAAAACCATGTTCATCTGTTGATCATTTATCTACTGAGGAATTCACTCACTTTACTTAGAAACTTTAAAAAATAATCTACTTTAGAAAGGAAACTGCTAAAAAAAATAAATTCTCTGAACTAGCCAAAACTTTCAAAAATGCATCGAGGCTTGGGAAAAGATGATAAGATAGTTAAAAGCCTACACATATAGGAAACTGGGGACTGTTGCACTAAGACATAGATCACAAGAAATAAGAAATCTCAATGAGAAGCCACAATTTGCAAAACTACAAGAATTGAAGGGATCAGTAGTATCTTTGCTAAGAAAACTCCACATGAACAAATTAAAGATCAGAGTTAGATTGAAGACCTAACATAAAAAACTCAGTGAATATAAGCTTCAAAGTTTGGCCATTGTTCCCAATTTCTGCCTTTAAAATATGTGGTTGACAATCAACTCCAAGACTTTGAGACACTTTAAAGAAGTAGGCAGTTAAGTGAGTCACTATTGATCATAGCAATATAGGCCAAAATGGAAGAAGTCAGAAATTAGATCAATGCAATTGCTAGTCTTGACTTCGTATGAATGATCTTGAAGCATTCCTATTTCCTCTCAAGAGAAAATTGGTAGAAAATAAGTGTGGAATGAAGTAGATATTGCCATATACAACTGTGTTGGATTTTTTTTTGCTTTACTATATTTCTTTGATACAAGAGAAAGGTGGGGAGATAATTAACAGAGGTGCTAATAGTATATTTTTTGTTAAAGAATCAATGGAATTTTTACAAATAAAGAAAAAAAAACTTTTCTCATTCATCCCTCCCTAAAAGGAAGACTATCATTTTATATTTTGCCTTACCAGAAATAAAGACAAGGATTAGACCTAAGATTTCTTCAATATGTGGAACTCTTAGATGAGGAAACTTTTTATAGCAATGTAATCAATAGCTTCTCTGTAACTTGGAGTCTCAGGGAATTATTTACAACATGGAGAGTCTAGGCATCATTTCCAGAATCTCACAGCCAGTTTGAGAAAGAGATAGTCTTCCTGACTTCTAGGCCAAGTCTCTAACCACTACACCATGGATATTGGATAGAGTGCTAAACCAAGAGTTAGGAACACCTAGGTTCAAATCCTCCCTCCGACAATAGCTAGGTAACTTTGAGCAAAGAACTCAGTGACTATAGGCCTCAATTTCCTCATTTGTAAACTGGGAGGTTGGAACATATAGTCTTTATGGTCTTATCCAATTCTAAATCTGAGTTCCTATGTGAATTCCTAGCCCACTGCCCAGCATCCAGAGGAAAGAGCTTCAAAAAAGCCCAAAGCTTTACGGTATAAGTATCAGGAAAGGGTTTCCTGAGATATTGTTCAAGTACCATTCTTATTTTTTTCAAGTAAACTATTAACATTTTACCATAATAAATATGGTATCTATATCTATATATACATTATATATATATATATATATATAAAATATCTTTAAATAGAATTTTTAAACATTTTTTTCTTAGAAAACTATCACTTCTCATTACTGGAACACTTTGTTTCTTTAAAGGTAAAATCACTTGATCAACAGATCATGAGGACTATTATTAGGGAGTGGCCTGGTTCTTCAACCAACATTACTGCTGACACCTATGAGATTCATTTTTCTTTCTTTCTTTTTTTTTTTTTTTTTTGCTTTTTGGAGGGCAATTGGGGTTAAGTAACTTGCCCAAGGTCACACAGCTAGGTTGTTTTTTTTTTTGTTTGTGTGTGTTAAGTGTCTGAGGCCGGATCCGAACTCAGGTCCTTCTGACTCCAAGGCCGACGCTCTACTCACTGCGCCACCTAGCCGCCCCTATGAGATTCATTTTAAATTAGATGATGTGAAAATGAAAGCACTGATTTGGGTGCTTGCTTTCTCATTTTAAGTACTTATTTGTAAGTTATATTGTGCCCTCTATTTCTAGTGATGTGCTAATAAACGACAGTGGACACTTATGATGGCTTCTTTAATCAGCTGACATTCTATAATTCATTAAGTTGTTCAAAGTAGTTAATAATGGATATGCATATTGTGCAATTCAAGCATTGGAAACAAGATGGCACAGTAGATAGATTGTTTGACTTAGAAAGAACTGAATTCAAATTCTGCCTCAGACATTTACTGGGCAAGTCATATAATCTTTCTGGGCTTCAGCCTCTACATTGTAAAGTAGGGATAATCACTTCTATTTCACAAGGTTATCATGAGGATATCATGAATGTTCAAGGAACATTGCAAACCTGAAAACATTATACAACAGTCAACTATAGTTAATATTAGCCATAAACTAGAGAAAATTCGAAAGGTTACACTGCTAGTTATTATTTATGTGTGGGTGCTCATTTTCTGAGGCCCGAACCGATCCTGGGTCCTCTGGGGCCGGTGCTCTTACTCACTGCGCCACCTCTTTTTTTTTTTAAAGTATTTTCTTTCTTTTGAATTAGGTATTCCCTTTCAGAACCATATTCCACTAATAGTTCTCTTCTCATGAACTCTGAGGGATATCTAGTGATACCATGGTCAAGAGTGTCCCCAAAAGCTTCATGTGGTTTTCAGTCTTAGAGAAAAAAGAAAAAAACAAAGGGAGAAAGAAAGAAAGGAAGAAATGAAGAAAGGAAGGAAGGAAAAAAGGAAGAAAACTGTGCAAATAATTCAATTCATATTAGTTTCAGTTATTAAAACTTTTAATTATACAAAGAATTTGGGGACATACCATATATGAAAAATGTATGTATCAAATCCCTAATAAACTTCTTGCATATAAACCTGAGGAATACAATGTAATTGTTGTATAGTGAATTTTTAGATGACTGAGCATCCTTGATGAAAGAATTATGATTAATGAATTGATGTTCATCTAGATTAGAAGCTCTTCACCTATAGACCACTGACCTCAAAGACCTGTGGACATGAATGGGAAAAAATGCTTCTTTATTTTCACTCACCTGTAACAGAAATTTTACATTTCCTTCAATTATTTAAACCCCTTATTCTGATAAGGAATCTGTAAGTTTCATGAGACTGCCAAAAGAGTATCCAACACAGACAAACATTATGAATCCCTGATATAGACAGAGAATTTCCTGCTCTTGTTAAGAGCTTGTTAAGACAGAGTTGTTGGCATGTTGTCTCTCCCAACCTCACCCCCCACCACACACACACTGCAACTATTTCACTGCCATAGGAAGCTTTTTGCTGGTCCTGAGGGCTAAAGTAACTTTCTCAGACTCATGGCATGTAAGCATGACATTTATTCCTTAAGGCAAATAATGAATACACATGTTGAATGTAAAAGGCTGAGAATAGTTTCCCATGGCACTCTATGATAATACATTCCCTTCTGTCTTCCCCCAAAGCAGACAAAATTCAACTGCCAAACTTTGCTTTGGATTCCTTTGTACAACTAGTTCTCACTTCCTCAAATTCTATCTTCCACTTCTCATCTCTTCATCTTCTCCACAAGGGCACAGTAATGAATGACTTGTCCAGAGCCTGCTGAAGTCCAAATAGACTATGCTCATGACATCCCCTTAATCTACTTGCTTAATAATTATGTCAAAAAACTAAAAGGAAATTAAACTTGTATTGAATAACCCATGAACCCATGCTGGCTCTTTGTCATCATAACATTCTTACTAAGTCTGAACAACCCAAACTTTTAGCATTTCTAGGAATTCAAATCCTATAGCATGAGTTTTTTAAATGAAACTTACCTATGCTTCTTTCCTATCCCATAGTATCTCTTCCATCTTTAAGATTTGAAAATGGTGGCTCAGCACATGTGACTCAACAATCACATCAGCAAATTCTTTCATTTTCCATGAGCCTGTTGGCTTGACCTTGTTCAGTGCAACTAGGTACTTTTTAAATGTTTCATCTCTCTGCCTACTTCTTACCTTTCACTTCCCTGTTGATCATTGTTACTCTTTACAGTCTGAAAATCTCTCTTGTCAGTAGAAAAATACAAGCAAAATAGGATTTATGTAATTCAGGCTTATCCTTTTCCTGTTATTTGTCTTGCTCTGTAAAAACTTAAAAGTCCTATTTTGTTTTGCTTAGTCATTGCAAATTCAGTATGAGTTAATGGTATGACACCAAATTCAATAAAGCTAATGCAAACTTGGCTATTATAGTGTTCAGCCTAAGTGAGATAATAATTCCAGACTATCAGATGCTTGTCAAACTACATTTGTATCAGTCTTTTACTTTTGGCTTCCACATTTTGAAGGTACACTGAGAAACTAAGGATTGTCCCAGGGTGATGATAACCTAGGTTATCTTGCTTTATAACTCACAAAGTAGTTGTATGACCTTATCCCTCGATTTCAGTTTCCTCTTTGAAAATGAGGGGCTTGTAAAATTCTGTGAATCTGATTTTAAGAAGGCATTGCAGATGCAGAGTGATCTGGAAAGTTTATCGCATAATGTGTGATTAAAGA
This sequence comes from Gymnobelideus leadbeateri, assembly GCA_011680675.1. NCBI lineage: Eukaryota > Metazoa > Chordata > Mammalia > Diprotodontia > Petauridae > Gymnobelideus > Gymnobelideus leadbeateri. Next base: position 362,157 of record WOXC01009878.1, on the reverse strand, counting down.
CACTGAGACATTTAGCCCAGAAGAATGAACACTAATACAGATATACTTTTTTTTTTCACTGTGCTTATTTATCACTGGGGAAGGAATACACTGAAAAGGGAATGATACAATGAGAGAGGGTGGGAGGGAGGGAGGGAGGGATATACTGAGGGGGAGAGGGGAATCATGGAAAAGTGACAGTGATGTAAAAGAGTGCCAACATTTTAAAAGGGGAAGGGGGGGGGAATCCATGTTTGAGACCCAGCACCATGATCTTCTGGTGGAATAGAACAAAGAATAGAAAACTGAGAAATGTGTTTCTTTATGTTCTTTCCATTTTAGCTTTCTAGTCTGGGCATGGTTGGGTGAGTGAGCACCATCATGGGATGAGGAAGGGGCCTCATCATTGGAGGACAAGGCATCATAGGCATGTGGCCTCCCATGGGCATCCTCATTCCAGGAGGAGGCCACACAGGCATCATTCCAGGAGGGGGGGCATCATGCTAGGGTGAGGAGGTGGGATCATAGGCCCTCCTAGTGGAGGAGCAGAGAACAGGTTGGGAGGAATTCTTCCTTGTTGAAATGCAGTGTTTGTTTTTTCAGTCAGGCTCTGGGCCTGTTCTTCCATCCATTTTTGATAATAGTCTCTCACATTCTCTTTGTGCTTCCTCCCCTGCAGTGTGTCTTCCTCACAGATGGAGAATCATGAGTGAGGTAAGTATCAAAGTAATCACACTAAAACTTGGGCATGATGAGGCACAGCCACGGTATCTTCCAAACATGACTGGCTGGCTTTCTCTCTCACCTTCTTCACTTTATCTCTTAACAATTTGTCTACATAAAAGGCTAACTTCAGCATGCTCTTATCTGACCCAATAATATGGGACCCAGCTCTTCAGACAGATACTCGGCAGGGCAGGGATCCTAAGGGATGGACTGTACCCCAACAAGAAGAGGAGGGCACACTGCCGCCGACTGCCTGAAGCTCCTGGTGGACCATGGGAGGGAGAGGGCAAGAAAGGAGGAGAAGGAGAGAAAGGGAAAGGGGAAGAGAGAGAGAGAGAGAGGGAGAAGGTGCCAGAAAGTGAGAAAGAACAAGCGATCCAATATGGGTATACTATTCCCTAAACTATGCATAGTTGAAGGAGTGTGTTCAGAACAGGATGATGAAAGGACCTGAGGATATACAATAAAACAATTAGTTAATGGAACAAGGAATGTATAGCCTGAAGAAGGTTTAGGGGAGATAAAATTGGTGCCTTCACATATTTGAAGGGTTGTCATGCTGAAGATACATTAGACTTGTTCACCAGCAAAGAGAATCAGGAACAATTGGTGGAGATTTCAGAGAAGATTTAAGTTTGATATAATTAAACCTTAATAATACAATCAATTCTTATGATTTGTGATATGCTTATTTATAATATGAGAGTTGAAATGAGAAGGAGAAGTGTTGCCTGTTTCAACCACTGTTGGCAAAATTGCCACTCTGAATTCTATCTGCCTTCTTACTGAGCCAAGAATCCTGCATCTCTCTGAATATGAATTGTACTTTTTACCTTTGATGGAGCTAACTGCTATCTCTTTAAGAGATCCATAAACTATTCTGCTGGAAAACCCTTGGAAGCTTTTGTTTTTCATTTAGTAACTTTTCAATTTCCCCATCTCTTTTCAGAAATCAATCCTTGTATTTGCAAGTGATCTGGCACAGAGGAGTAAATACAGTGCTATATACAAATTATAGGCATATGGGCTAGGGGGAAGAGAGAGAAATTGAGAGAGAATTGTCCCAAGTGATGGGGGCTAAGACAACTAAAACAATACTTTAAAATATTAAGATAAATATCTGTCCCTAAATGTTGGACTGGGGAGCAGCACCATGTGTTGGGGGGTGATAGGAGAGAAGAAGTGTCTTTCAGCTCTCAAAGCAAAAGGCATTAGTAGCTAGACACAATGAAAAGAACCATTTGGACTTTATTCATGATCTAGTGGACAGAGGGGGACATTATAGCTGACTGAAAAGTTGAGAGCAGAATTGCTCAAGCAGGACACCAATGGTGTCTACTTAGATATAATACACTGAATCATTTCATACATACCTGGTTGTATTTTTAAAAATATATTTCATTGATGTTTTTTATTTTTACATTTTCTAGCTTTGCCTCTATATTCCTTTTCCTCCCCACTTCCCAGTTATCACTTATAACACATTTTTAAAAGAAAAAGAATAAAAATTAATAAAACTGATCAGTATACTAAAAAATCACATATTATAAAATATTTCATTTTCATGGATCCCCTCCCCTACCTCTGATAAGAAGGGAGCTATCTTGGGGGAGGCTAGGTGGTATAATGAATAGAGTACTGGCCCTGGAGTCAGAATGACCTGAGTTCAAATCCTGCCTCAGACACTTAACACTTACTAGCCATGTGACTTTGGGCAAGTTACTTAACCCCAATTGCCCTGAAGGGGCGGCTAGGTGGCGCAGTGAGTAAGAGCGCCGGCCTCGGAGTTGGGATGACCCGAGATCAGATCCGGCCTCAGAAAATGAGCACCCACGCATAAACAATGACTAGCCGTGTAACCTTGAGCAAGTTACTTAACCCCAATTGCTTTTGAAAAAAAAAAATAAATAAAATGGAATGGAAAGGAAAGACCTTAACCCCAGACAGACTTTTTGGGGCTCTCTGTGCAAGGAAGGTGCTTGAGAGTCTTTCAGTCCCCTTAGGCCACAGCATATTTGCATTAATAAACTAAACAATTCCTGCTGGCACAAAAGTTAATCATGGCTAATGGTAAAATATAATTAATTGGTGTTCTGTTTTTCTTTTTCTGATTTTAGAAGCACCTCATTTACACATTTGAACAAAATCACACATTACTTTTCTCCATAAATATAAATGTGCACTGAAAATTATAGGCCTATATTGTTAACTTACATATAAGCTGGAAACTCCCAGAACTTCAAACAAGTGGAAATTCCCAGATCTGCATTCTTTTTACTCCATCCTCCTCTTGAAAATGTTCAGGATGGATCATCACCAAAGTTCTTCAGAAAATAATACAAACCACTCCTTTCCACTTCTGGCACCAATGCTAAATTATAGCCCACCGATTTTATCTGAGGATATTATGCTCTTCTCTTGAGGCTGTTATTTAGATATTGGAGCTGCCCCCACCCCCATCCCTCAAAGCAAACTTAATTACCAATATTGGTTGTTTTTCCTACCAATGCCAACACGAACAGGCAAGCTCCCATAGTCTCTTGCTCCCTTCCTGTCTATTTCGATTCACCCTTCTACATCTGGAACAACTTGGCCTGGTCCAAAGCGGGTGGGGAGTGGGGGTGGAAAGAACAATTGCCTGGGTGTTGAATTGCTTGAATTGGGTCTGCCAGAAAAATTTTTCCAAGCCAAGTCCCAAGAGGTGAGGGGAGAGGTAGAACAAACCAAAAATTCTATCCTGAAAACTGCTCCCTTAGAAGACACTGTCCCCCCCCCACCTGGAGTGGCACGACGGTCCTTTCTTGGGATCTGTCTCAAAACATCACGAGGGAGGGGCACCGCCACTGGCTTGTTCTTGCAACTTTCACAGACCCATATTTGCGCAAGGAAAATGCTCTAGGCTTCCCTTTTGGGACCTGCCCCAACTTCTCCTCCTCCTTTTCCCTCTACTTTTCCTACTCTTCCGCTTTTTTGGAAACACTCCTTATTTCCTTTTCTCCTCCAAGAATTCCCCACCCTTTAGAGGCGTTTCTGGGAACCAGGAGCTCTCAATAGAGAGAGCGTGGAAATCCAGCCCTTCCTGGTTGGGCTAGCGGAAGGTGGAGTGGGTGAATGGGACAGGGTCCTGGCCAGTGCTGCTTTGGGAAGAAGGGTGTGTGGGGGAGGTCTAGTTGGGGCCTCGGACTGAACAGCTCCTGCCTCAAGTTATGGCATTTTGGGGGCGGGACATTTTACCTTTGCCCTGTAGGTTGGCTGAGGATTGGTAATCACCCCGGGAAGCGAGTTGCTGTCACCCTCAGAGTTCGATGAGCAGCACAGAGGACAGGAGGAAGAGAATTGAGGGAGGGAGAGGAGAAACGAGGGTTACAGCTTGGCCTTCACCATCTGGTTGGCATTAGCCCAGGTAGGGGAGTGGGGCTAGAGGAAGTCAGTAAGGACGTGGGCAGAGTTACAAGCTTTCCAGATAGCTGGGCTCCTCCAGTGCAATCTTTCCCTGGTCCCGAGTGGCAGCCTCTGGCGGTTCTTCACTGAAGCTCGGCGTTTTCCGGAGCTGCTGAAGCCCCCCTCACCCCTTCCCCCTCTGATTCCGAGAACTCCATCTGATTTTGGGAAAACTTGTGTTTACTCCAGAGCCTGCTGCCAACCAGCCAGCCAATCAACAAGCCAGCACTTGCCAGGTACTACACTGGGCATGAGGAATAAAAAGAAAGCCTAATAGACATAATGAAACACACACACCTCTGCTCTCAAACAACACATATGCTACCGAGGGAAACAACATATAAACATGTGTGCATGCAATATCTATACAGTGGGAATGGGAGATCTCTAGGGGGAGAGGAGGGGAAAGGTGAGCAAAAGGCTTCCTGTAGAAGGGAACATTTGGGAATCAAGGAATCAGTGAGGTAGAGGTAAGAAAGGAAAGCATTCCAGTTGCAAGGACAGCTAGTGAAAAAGCCCAGAGCCTAGAGATGGGAGTATGCTTTTGGAGCTAGTGCAAGAAGGCTTCATGGTTGGTTATAGGTTTTGAGGAGTGGGGGCTAAGAAGACTAAAAAGGGAGGAAGGGGTCAGCTTGTGAAGGGCTTAAAAAACGGAAGAAAGAATGTTATAATTGAGCCTGGAGGTAATGGGGAACCACTGTCAATTATAGAACAGGGCTTGGATGTGGTCTGACCCATGATTTAGGAAAATTACTTTGACAGGTGAATTGAGCATGGATTGGAATAGGGGAGACTTGGGCAGGGAAATTAATTTGGAGGCTGTTACTAATAGTCCAGGCTGGAAGTAATAAAGGCTTGAGCTAAGCAGGTAACTTTGTAATTACAGAGAATATGTCTTATTCAAGAGATGTTGTTAGCTAGAAGTATGGTTGTAGAAACAACAGGACTTAGTAACTGATGACATTTGGAGGGGAGGGTAACTGTGATGGAGGATTTGAGGGTAACACTGAAATTTTAAGCCTGGGTGTCTGAGAAGGTCTTAGTGTCTCAGCAGCAAGAGAAATGTTGGGAAAAGGGAAAGGTTGAGTTTCAGATGCCTGTAGGATATCCAATTTGAGATGTCAAGAGTCAGTGGGTGATGCTGGACTGAAACAGCATTTGGAAAATCTAGAGAAGAGCCCAGAACTACATCCCCGTGTCACTATGGACAATTCACTTCACCTCTCTGACTCTCTGTTTCTTCGTCTGTAAAAGGTAGAGTTAAAACTAAATTACTTCTAGAGTGCCTTCCAAATTGACACCCTCCTAATTAACCTCCAATACAGTCACCTGAGAAATGTCTACTGTTAATCTTTCTTTACCCATGAAAAGACTACACTTAACATCTTACAGTTACATCCTCCAACTATGGCCTAAATTGGCATAGGGTTAGTTTCCCAACTGAAACCCAGGGTACAGTCCTACCTACCCTCAGAACCTTCAGATCACCTTCTAAAATGTTGACAATACTCTCCTAATTGTCAAATTTAATGGTCTTGCCTTAATCCTGAACTTTTCCTTAACTTTTCTGTGGCCTTTGACACTATAGAGAATCCTATTCTTCCACATCTGCCTCTTCTCTAGATGTTCCAAGTGTTGTTCTCTCCTAGTACTCCTACCTGGCTGAGCACACCTTCCCAGTCTCTGGTGCTGAATCTACATCCAGGTCACACCTTGGGCGTCACCCAAAGCTCTGTCCTAGGCTCTATGTTCTCTTGCCACTCCAGCTCCCATGTCATGCCATCTTTTGTAAGGGTTCAATTTTCATATTCATGCAGATAATTCCCAGAACTACATATTCAGTCCGAATCTCTCCTCTGAGTTTCACTGGGTTTAGGGCTTAGCTGCTTGCTTTTACTGTAGGGTTGGTTACCATTCTGGCCCATAATACTGGTGGAATATTGGTTGCCCTCTTGGCTACCTGGGCTGTGGGGTTTAGCTACTGATCTGCTCCAAGGGTCCTGTCTTGCTGCTGGATTGCTATGACAACCAAGACTTTCTGGTGGCTGGCCCTGGAGGAGGGATCTTGTTTCTGGTCTATCCCAGGGGTAGGGCCTTACTGCTGGGTTGTTAGGGATACAGAGTCTATCTTTTGGCAGCCTCAGGGGTGGGGTCTTGCTGTTTGGCATCCCCAGGGTGAAGCTTCAGTAGAGGTCAGCAATGGCTTCAGGTCCTTGCTGATAGTTTGTACTGGGGGTGGGGCTGCTGGAGTGGGGTCTTGCTGAGTATGCAGACTACTGACACAGGGGGCTGCTGGCTTGCTGGAGTGCAGGGCATCTATGGAGCATTGCTGGGGGCTTGTCCCCTGCTCTGAAGCTGGCTGCTGCCCTTTGACATTGTTCCCTTCCCACCCTATTGAGATAGAACTTTCCTTCTGGCTGGAAAATTGCTCCTAGGTTAATTCTGAGACAGTTTTCTAGTTGTTTGGAGAAGAACTTGAGAAGCTTCAGAGGGTTCCTTCCTCATTCTGCCATTTTAGCACCAGAAGTCCTGATATACTTTTTTCTAGCATTTATCAGCATGCTATTCATTATAGTCTGTTAATGAGATATTTTGTATGTGAATTGACAAAAATAATTTTTTCCCATAACCATTAAACTCAAAAGAGTCCACAGTAATACCACTCCCCCCTCCCATCTTTTTAACTTTTTAAAATTACCAAACTAGGTTTTGGGAGAATATGTTTTGCTTTCTTTTTTCCCCCCAATATGATAGCTAACTGTCCTTGGCAAAGTGCATTAAGGGACTACACCCATCCTATTCCTTTCAGTTCTTAGTAGAGGGAACTTACCACATGGTCTCTCTAGCTACAGTCTGGAAATCTTCCAGATATTATATTTGACTCCTAGTAACTCTCTTACTACGCAAACAACATCCTTCTCTTCTCATTCGTGATCCAGAGTAATAATTTTTCTCGCTGAAAGGAAAATTGTCATAGTATCTTAATGGTATATTGTAATCTATGCTTAATTAAAGTGTTGTCTCTGAGCTGACTTCAACCTGTTTTCCTGCATTTTAACTTCATAGTCCTTTAGTTTGTTTGTGTTTGTGAAGTTGAGGCAAGTAAACACTTCTGAGAGTGTAAATTAGGGGTTCTCAGTCTGGGATCTGCATTTTTTTCAATTTTGATGACTACATTTTAATATAATTGGCTTCCTTTTAATTCTTTGCACTTAATGCATTTAAACAACATCATTCTGAGGAGTCTGTAGATTGTACCAAACTCCAAAAAGGATTTCTTACAAAGGGCTTAAATCAAAGCATCCAAAAAGATAAGGAAAAATGCCTAAAACAGGATTTTTCCCTCATCATATTTTCCCTGGAAAGAATTCCTTACATATTTACATGTTATTCTTCTTGCTGCAGAGGGTTGTTGAACTCATTTTGTTAGGCAATAATAGAAAGCAGGCCAGAGACAATGGTTCAGTCTTCATTTTAACATTTTTCTTTTTCAGCCTCAAATTAAGTCCCTAACTGAACTAGTCATCTTGAAGTTTCATGGCATTGACAAAAGATACAAACATGAAAAAGAAGAGAGATCATTTGCCTACCTAACTTATCCTTAATATATGCGGGAAATATTAAAATTATTATTAAAATTAATCAATTAAAATATTAAAAACTTAATATATGGGGAAAACAATCAAACAAACTGTGCATAATTCATTAATTATGTAGGCAGGTAATATCAAGTTTAGAACAGAGTATCATAGCCCTCAAGTTGATTGGGACTCTAGAGTTCACTTAGTACAATACTTCATTTTATAGCTGAAGAAGGGAGGCAGTGGAAAAAGACATTGGTCCTGAATTTAGAAAGACTCATCTTCCTTCGTTCAAATCTGGCCTTAGACACTTACTAGCTGAGTGACCCTGGGCAAGCCACTTAATTCTGTTTGCCTCAGTTTCCTCATTTGTAAAATGAGCTGGAAAAGGAAATGGGAACCCCCTTCAGTACCTTTGCTAAGAAATCCTCAAATGGGTCAAGAAGAATTGGACGTGACTGAAATGACAGTTGTTCTATATGCTTCTATATACTATCTGTTCTCAAGCATGGTAAAGTGGATGAAAACATTAACTCTCAAGTCAGAGATGCTGGGTTCACATCCTACATCTGACACTTAATACCTCTTTAACTTTGGGCAAATCCCTCAACCTCTCTGGGTCCCAGATGCTTCAGGTATGTTGTTCTTGTTTCCTTTTAGTTGTGTCTAATACTCTGTGAGCCCATTCATGATTTTCTTGGCAAAGATACTGAAATTGTTTGCCATTTCCTTCACCAGCTCATTTTGAAGATGAGGTAACTGAGGCAAACAGGGTGAAGTAATTTGCCCAGGCTCACATAGTTAGAAAGTATATGAGGCCAGATTTGAACTTTCCTCTTCCTGACTCCAGGCCCAGCACTTTACCCACTACACCACCTAGGTGCCCCAAAGCCACCAGCATATACTAATCAATGTCTTTTTGCCCCTGATCCAGCTCAAGGCCCAGCAACAGTGTCACATATCAGATTTACAAGATGAATGAGTTAAATGTATCTGTGACTCTCCCCCAAAACAGCAACACACATCATTGTTTCTCAGAGAGTAAGCTTAGTGAAATGTGGGAGGTGGTCTCTTTGTAGCCTTTTCTCAGAGATTTCCAGGGCAGAGAAACCCACTACCATCTGAGGCCTAGGGTCACAGACCTAGAAGTGGCAAAGGCTGAAGAGGCCATCTGCTCCATCTCTAAAATCATTTAGATGAGGAAACTGAGTCAAGATGAAGTGACCCCAATTTCTCTTGGGTTATCTCAGTTTTCAGCTCAAAATCTCCCACTGTTCCTCACTTTTCATCTTTCCTGTTGTTACATCTTCTGTTACCTCTTCTCACCTTTACTGAACATTGTATTTTGTATAATTATCTCACCCCCCCCCCTTTCTAGGTTCGATATAGATAAAACCATGACATTTTATTAAGAAAAAAAAGACAGGAAAATGAGAAATACAATTTTTTTCCCATCATCAACAGTGTGGGTATCTTAACGGGCTTTATTTCTTTTGGTAGTGTTAAGGAGACACTTGGGGATTATAATAACCTTATTGACCCCATACCTCCATATAATATGATTTAAGCAAATCTATGGAACTTATATGTACATGCAGCTTGACTCCATATGCTTGGGATCAGTGTTTGAGTGTTCAATATTTCAGCATTGAGTCACTCTTCCTTTTGTCCTATTCTGACCTTGGTTCTGCAGGGACAAAGTATCGAGCATTAACATCTGCTTGCCTGTGACTAAAGTTTTTCATCCCATACCCTAATCATGTAGTAATTGTCTTTCATCACCGATAACAACTTTTTACTGGCTTGAAAGGTATCTATTTGTAGGCCATTTACAAAAGATGCAGTGAATGTACAGGTACCTACTTCTTGGATTCTTGGATTCTGCATAGCTCTTGGCAAATGGCAGTTATATCTCATCTATTCCTTCCATTTGGACTGAGCTCTCAACTTTTGATTTTTTTCCCCTAGACTCACATGCATGCATGTCATTCCTAGAATAACAGATCTCCTGGCCATAATCCAGGATTTAGATGCTTTGGCCTTTATGACTCTAAGGGTCTGATCCTCCCTTCGTTCATAAATGCATGAATTCTAATTATTCCAGGTAGAAAAAACGGAGATAGTCCTACTTATCCATTTCCTGAAACTTCTCAGCATCATTACTTTCTATTTCCTTTTCCCTTCTGGACACAGAAGAATTATTTATGTACCTCACCAAAACTAATCTTTGAATCATTGATTCCCTTCCTTTCCCATTTTGGGGGTCATACTCTAGCAGTCAGGTTCTCTTTCTCTTTGTCTCTCTCTGTATCTGTCTCTGTCTCTCTGTCTCGGTCTCCATCTCTCTCTCTGTCTCTGTATTTCTTTCTGCCTTTCCCTGCCTCTGTCTCTTTGTCTCTCTCTCCCCCTTCTCCTTCTACCTCTCTCACTCCCTCTTTCTTTCTTTTTGCTTACAAGCATACTCTTGTTACCCCAATCCTAAGAAATCTTTCCTTTATTACCTAATTTCCATCTATTTCATCTCATTTCTTATTTTCACCTCTAAAATCTTTTGAAAAATTCATTTATACTTTGTATCTTTGCTTAGCTTTCCTCAACTTTTTTGCAATGTTTTCTACCTCCCCCACTCCCTGGTGTTTTTTCAAGGTTTCTAATAAATTCTTTTTTTTTTTTTTTGGAGGAGGGGACGTAGGGCAATTGGGCTTAAGTGACTTGCTCAAGGTCACATGGCTAGTTTTTGTGGTAAGTGTCTGAGGCTGGATTTGAACTCAGGTCATTCTGACTCCAAGGCCAGTGCTCTATTCACTCTGCCACCTAGCCACCCATTCTAATAAACTCTCAATCACCACATTGAATAGATCTTTTTAGTTCTTGTATTCCATGAGGTGTCCATAGCTTCTGACACACTTGATCACTCCTTGCTACTGGGTATTCTTTTTGCTTCCCCTGGAGCTACAAAGATAACCACACTCTTGTGATTTTCCTAATTCTCTAGCCATTCCTCTTTGATGCCCTTTATTGCTTTATACTGTAGATGTAGATGTAGATCAGGGCAAAATGGCTTCTGTGCCCTGGCTTCTCAGCTGCTTCTTGCCCCCAGGGGAGGAAGCCGACGCCCAAATACTGGTCCCAAAGTCCATAGGGCACTAACCTCTCACTTTGTCCTAGGCATATCTGTGTTGATAATTCTGGAATCGCTACAGCTGCTGGTGTTCTGGGGTCCCTCCAGCCAGCTGCTCTGGGGCTAAAACCATGGCTCAGGCGGGCCTAGGCTTGGCTCCCAGGGTCTACCCTTGGGCCTCTTCCCTTCTTTTTCTCTACTCTCTCCATATTGGTTGTTATTCACTTCAGATTCTACTTTTATATAGATGACTCCCCCATCATCTCCAGCTCCTGTATCTTTCTGAGCTTTTGATTTGGGTGCCATTCTGCCTTTAAAATATTTGGCAGAAGAAATTTGTGACAAAGGAGTGGAGGCCTGTCTGGATCCCCTACATGCAAGGGCAGTAGCAGCTTCTGGAGTTCTCAACTCAGAGACAATAAACATCTTGGACAGCTGGTTAGAAAAGATTACAAAGGACCCTTTGCTAGCATTACATAGAGCCATCATTGATTGGCACTCTATTCCCCATATACAGTTCTGGCTCACAGTTCTATGGCAGATATGAGTGTTAGAGGTCAATAAAAGGGAGCAGGGGTCATAGTTGTTTTTCCAATGAAAAGAAGAGCATTATGCTTGCTCCTGCAGGAGACCCAGGTACTTTTTCTGGGTAAAGACAAGAGCACAGACCAGGAGAAGTGTGACCATACCTCTCCCTGGATTGCACCACCTTGGAAGCACTAAAAACTTGCAGACCCCCAGCACTAACTCTGAAAACAACAACATGAAAAAGTCTACAGCCTGGGACAGTGCCTCCCAAGGTCAGCAGAGCCGACCTTTAACATAAAGTTTCATAGTTGAGAAATAAGCTGGAAAAATGAGGAAACAACAATAACAAAAAGAATTTGACCTTAAACAGCTGGTATGGTGGCAGGGAAGGCAAACACATAAACTTAGAAGACAATAATGTAAAAAAAATACCAAAAAAAAATCCTCAAAAGTAAATGCTAATTGGACCCAAGCCCAGCAAAAATTCCTCGAGGATTTAAAAAAAAGAAATGAGTGATAGAAGAAAAATCAGGGGGAAAAAGGGAATGTGATCCAAAAAAATAAAAATAAAAGATAATTAATAGTTTGGTTAAAAAACATCTAACAAAAGCAGGATGGTCTAATGGTAAAGGAGGCACAAAATTTCACTGAAGAAAAGAACTCCTTAAAAATTAAAACTGGCCAAATAAAGTTAGGAAAATGAAAAAATAAAATAAAATGTCATATATCTCATTGAAAAGGTAACTGACTGGAAAATAGATCATAGAGCGATAAATTAAGAATTATTGGACTACTTGAAAGCCATGATCAAAGAAAGACCCTAGACATCATATTTGAAGAAATTATTAAGGAAAATTGCGCCATTATCTTAGATTTATAAGGTAAAATAGAAATCGAAAGAATCTACTGGTCACCTCCTAAGAGAGATCCCTAAATGAAAACTCCCAGGAATGTTATAGCCAAATTCCAGAGCTCCCAAGTCAAAGAGAAAATATGTCAAGTAGCCAGAATGAAACAATTCAAATATTGAAGAGCTGCTATTGAGATCACACCAGATTTTGCAGCTTCCATATTAAATGAAATGGCACATGGATAGGTAATTCTATTTCAAGAAATATATGGACAGACATCCTCAATTTTTTGTATTTTTGAAAATAAGTTAAAAATAGATGTTACTAATAATCCATCACATTCCAAGAAATTCATTTTACCTTATATTATCTCTATTAGGTTGTAATGGAATTTTTGTCACTAAGTAAAAAATATCCTCAATATTAACAGTACTGAAAACATCATAAAGTTATTAGAGTTTATATAATCCTCTGCTTTTGCTCCATGACTAGCCATTTGCTAGTTTATAAATTGGTTGAGATGAGGGACAATGTTATTTTTATATCCTAATAAAGCCTGACAGAGAATCTTACATATACTGAAGAAATTATTTCTAAATTTTATGCTGTGATGTTGCTCATTTACAAAAAAAACCCCACATTTTGTAAAACAACATGTGGATAATTTTCTTAGTCCATCTTGATTTAGATAAACTTAATAATTTATTATATTTTTACAACAACACAAATCTTATGTGTATGTATATGTATATAACTATATAGTAACATAAAATGATGTAATCACTGTGCAACATTCACTATTACAGAAAACATAGACTTAGAGATGGAGAAGACTTTCAAAATTGTCTACTCAAGTTCCTTCATTTCATGTGTGAAGACAGAATCCCAGAGAAATTAAATAATTTGCCCCAACACACACAGATAGTAAGTATCTGATACAGTATAACAAGCAAGGTCTTGTAATCTAAGTCCAGCACTTTTTGTATTGTATACCATGCTGCCTCCCAAAGTTGAAGAAGTGGCAGGTGGCCGTCTAAATCTTTAAAACTTCATATAGGTATGCTAAGACCAAGGGTAGGGAAAAGAAGCAGGGTCCTCACCATGCTCCTAGTAGGAGGTTGCCAGTGTGTTAGTGGCCATTGAATATCATTTCAGGATCTCTTCTTCAGCCCTGAGGGAGAAGCATGTATAATGCACAAAAGTATGGGAGGCCTACTATTTTGGTAAAAAGGGAAAAGACTTAATGGGTTTAAGAACCAGTGGCACCTCAGTGCCCTGAAGCGTCTTTGGCTTCCTTGTCTATAATAAATAGCATTAATTCCCATCCTAGCTGCTCCAAGCTGAGACAGGTGGAAAACATTTTAATACTGCTAGCATAAGCACCCACCCCTACTTATAAATAAAGGTCTCCTTCCCTTTTTTTCTGGGCCCTCCTTCCACTTAGTAACCAAGGCCTCCTCTGAGAGCAATGGGAGTTAATGTTCCATGTTAATCTCACTTTTGTTGACACTGATTTGAAATTTGTTTTTGTTGGGAAAAGGGAGTGAACTTATGAGGAATTGGACTCAAAATTATGTAATGATTTTGGCCATTACTTTATGTTCTATGATGCCCCTCCTTTCAAAATCTCTCATATCACTCCCCCTTGGGGGCACATTCCAGTTTGGAAAATTCTATATTTTAGAATTTCTTAACTTGAAGTCCTTGAATTACCAAAGAATATTTTGATAACTATATTTCAATATAATCAGCTTCCCTTTTGATCCTATACATTTAAAAATATATTTAAAAACCTTATTCTGATAAAGGTCTTGGCTGGTTGTTGTCCCTCATTCTCAAAGAGGACCAGAATGACAGCACTATGCTAGAATCAAGTTTCAGTGTGTCTGACTGTGACTGATTAGACCAATATGAACTTGGAATATTTTAACACAGGTCCAGCAAAAATAGTTCATGTAAACATGTATTCTCTAAATTTGTGTATCTTGTCTTTCTCTTGAGCTATTTCAACAGATTCTTTTATTAAAGGGATTTGTTTTGTGGAGTTTTGATTCAGTCAAAGGTCCACATTCAAAGACCTAGAGGGTCACATGTGACCGAAAGGCTGCAGGTTCCCCACCCCAGGTCCAACAGCTTCAGCAGACTTCCAAAGGGCTCCATTTCACAAAAAAAGTTAATATTAATCTGTGAACCAGATGTCTGGTATATGTTTGTTTAATTGAGATATACTTAAAATTTTTCCTGGCTTATCAACTTACTGTTTCTACCTTTAAAAATGTAGATTTTCATATGAAACTTTGAAGACAAAGAATATTAATAGAAGGATTTGAAATTTGTACTTCATTTTATTTTATTGATTTTTAGAGGGAAATTGGGGTTAAGTGACTTGCCCAAGGTCACATGGCTAGGTTTTTGTGTGTGTGTGTGTGTGTGTGTGTGTGTGTGTGTGTGTGTGTGTGTGTGTGTGTTAAGTGTCTGAGGCTGCATTTGAACTCAGGTCCTCCTGACTCCAGGGCTGGTGCTCTATTCACTGCACCATCTAGATGCCCCAAATTTGAATTGGTTCTTTTTTTCTTTTGGCTTTCTGGAGGGCAATTGGGGTTAAGTGACTTGCCCAAGGTCACAGCTAGTTTTTGTGTTAAGTGTTTGAGGTAGAATTTGAACCCAGGTCCTCCTGACTCCAGGCCTGGTGCTCTATTTGCTGCACCACCTAGCCACCCCTGAAATTTGTACTTTAAAAACCATACATATTCCTCTTGTCAGTTGGACATTAGTATCAATTCCAAGAATGTTCATTTCAAATATTTGACCTTTAAAATTAAAATGACAGTAATAGGTCCAGTTTGAAAGACTTTTTTGTCATTTTTTCTTTCATTTTCAAAAGGGTGTTGGATTTTCATCCTCAATAATATTGCTGTCTGAATTATTTAATTGCATTTTGTGGGTTTCAGAGCAATTGAGGGACAAGAAATTCATTCATGTAATACATTTTTTCATATAATTGGAAACCCAGGAACAAAGAATCTCAGATTTGGAAGAAACTCAAAGACTATGTAGCTCAATTCTTAGCTGTTCCAGATTATTTTCCATAACATCAATTCAATTGGACAAGAATTTTTAGTATTTACTATAGGAAAGACATTTTGCTAAACTCTGGGGAATGCAAGGACAAAAGGAAAAAATGTCCCTGCCCTTAAGGAGTTTCCATTCCATTAAATTCTTTACTTGAAGACATAGTGAATGGAAATCCACTAGCATAGTGCATTGGAAAGGAAATTGGATCTGGAATTAAAGGACCTGAGTTTGAATCCAGGTCCAGTTACTTAGAACCTGTGTGATTTGGAGTAAGTCACTTTTTATGAGATTGTTTGGTTTAATAGAGTGTTCTATTTGGAGTCAGGAAGACCCAGTTTCAAATTTCAAATCCGTCCTTGCTGGAATACCCTTGAGGAGCTAATCTTGACTTTAGTTTCCTCATCTATAAAATGAGTATAATATTGGCAACTACATCACAGGGTTGTTGTGAAGATCAAAAAGATAGCATATGGAAAGTACTTTGTAAATATTAGAGGGCTATAAGCATATTATTATTACTACCTCTGAGCCTCAAGTGAATGACACACTATGGACCATAGACATTCTTCATTATTTGAAGTGTGGAGGTGGTTAGGCCAGTCTCTACACAACTTCTCTGCATCACTAGCAGCATTGGCTCTGGCTCCAGGGTCAGCAATCTATCCATTCTACCACACTATATAACAGTATCATTGAGAAGTACTTTGGCACCTTTTAGAAACAGAACTAAAGCACTGGGTGTGGGACCTTAGATTTAGAGTGCCAATCCTTAACTTAGGGCCCACTAAGGAGTCCATGGATAAATTTCAAAGTCCATAAACTTACATGGAGGAGGGGAGAATGACTATTTATTTACACTGACACTTAACATTTCCTTCAATTATGAATATAGATAACAGACTTTATCTTAGACTGGGTCTGTAGAATTCACTAGACTACCACAAGGGTCCATGAGACAAAAAAGTTTGAAATATCTGATTTAGGGCTTAAAAGAGCCTTCAAGATCATCTAGGCCAACACCTTTATTTACTATCTGGGGAAATTAAAGAGAGAGAGATTAAATGACTTATGCAGCATTACACGGCAAATTAGTGTTTGAGGCAGGTTTGGAAACTAAGTCTTACTAACTCTATTAGGCCCAGTGTTCTGTCTACAGTTGTTTAGCTGCTCAGATTTGGGCTTCTGGTGGGCAAGAATTGCCTTTTTGAGTTCATTCTCATTTAAACAGTGACATTGTTTTATGCGGCTGAAGCAAAATCTATAGGTTGAGTAAATAAGATCCCTCAAGGTTTTGGTTTTTCTGTACAGGCCAAAGTACTGATAAAGAATCATCAGTAAAATGACCCTGTATTCTTCAGTGAATTGGTTAGAGGTTTTATAATTATGGCCTCCCCCACCCCAACCTATGATTTCATCCTCTTGATGAATAAATACTCTTTACCAATTCAGTTCACATCAAATCTGTAATTTTTAGTGTTTAATAGTCTTAGAGTGTTTCTTAAAAAGCTTCATAGAAGTGTTATGATTTTCCATCTGTGTATAGCCAAAACTTGTTCAGAAAGAGGACTTTCTGATCTCAAAGTCAGTCCTCCATCCAGTACTTCTAGAAAGGCAAATTGCCAATATTGATTATAACTAAGTAGTGGAAATTAATAATTATCTTTTATGCCAAGAAGAATTCAGGTCTGAATTCGCATCTCATATACTGGAGTGATAACCAATGAAAAATTAAAGCATAACATAAAAATCACAAATTAAGCAGGTTTTTGCCCTAAGGGACTTTCCTGCTTTTCCATTTACTTCCCTAGTCTCTTAGCCCCTTCTACTGTTTTAAAAGATGTAATTAACCAAAATATTATATAACCCAGAAGGATTTCAGTATTTTGCAGTTGGTTGAATTTAACTAAACCTTTTCTTGATGTTTTTAATAGTTTGGGATTTCTCAATCACTTCCAAAAGAGAACCATGGCATTGAAGATAACTGGCCTTTCCTTTCATGCCAGACATATACCCAATTTGAAAAGAGAGGGGCATCTCAGTGTAAAGTCAAACACAAGCAGTTTCCCAGAGAACTACTTCAGTGAACAGCTTTTCAAGGTTCTGATTACATAGCAGAGTGGACACTATTTACTCAATAACAAATCAGAGCAAAACATTCACAGAATGTCAAGGTACAGCATTCACAATATTACAACTTATAACAGAATATCAAAACACAGCATTCACAACAACTTATTACTAAAATGGCCACATATTTTTCACCACAGTGGCCATGTAGTTTTGAACAAAGTACAATCATTTAGAAACTCATTCAATTATAAAGTACAAAGGGTCAAAGTCCTCCACTCATGGGGCACGCTAATTTACAAATCAGTCTCTTATTCAGTCATCAATTGCTATTCAATCATCAGTCACTACTCAGTCATCAGTCACTATTCAGTATTCTCTTAAGGGGTGTTGGGAAATAACACAAGCCATCCACCCCTCCATTATAGGTAAATCATAATTTCATCACTATTCAGTACCCATGGAGAGATCTTTTCATCTTGACTCGAGGCAGGCAGCTTCTACCTGAATCCATCTGGGTTCAAAGGCAGACAGCTCCCAGTTCCTTGCCCAGCTCTCTGTGCAGGTCCTGCCTCACACTGAAGTTCACAGTGTCCAGTCCACCTTAAATCCCTTATAGTCTCTGCTCCCAGGAAGTCAAGGCTTAACAAAGCCACCAGCAGACAAAGTACTGACACCACAGTCATGCTTCCTCAGTCTTTGGCAGCTCCATTTGGCCCTCGGAAATCCTCAGCAGCTCCAGCTTTCCCTTGGAAATTTTTGGCAACTCCCAGAAGAAATTGGTAGTTCTCAGCAGAAGCTTCAGCTGGCTCCCAGAACCAACATCACTCCATCCAGGTTTTCAAAATCAAAATCATTCTCTCCATCTTGGGCCTCTCTTCCTCACCCTCCAGATACTGGCTCTCAAAAAGAGCTATCTGACCCAGCAGGGGCTTCAGCATTAGCTCATTAGCTCCTTCCTGTTTCAACCCCTTCCTGTTATGTCAGCAACAGGGGTTCATACCTTCTGTTTCTTTAACAGAGGCTTGATTAATTACTAAGTGCTAACTATCTGCTACCTTTGCCAATACAAAAGGACATTCAAATTCAAATTATATTGCCATTACACTCAGTAATGAATATAGTCAATTCACAAGTGTTTGCCCAACTTTGAGAAGAGCATTTTTAGAGGAGGGGATATAGAGGTCTTCAGAAATAGTGAAATGTGAAAATGCTGAATCAATAATGAAGAGACAAAGGAAGGAAGTGATGGTAGTGGGAGAGAAGAATGGGCATTCCCCTTTACAGCTCATAAATTTAGAAACGGAATGGACAGAAGAAATCATTTAATTCAAATCCCTCATTTTACAGGTGAGGAAACTGAGACCCAGAGATGTGAAGTAATAGATGTGAAGTTCTCCTTTTTTTATTCTCCATTCTCCAGCTAGTTAAGAGATGAATGACTATATAGAAGGCCTTTGGGCTAGACTGTACTAGAGTCTGGTATGTAATAGGCACTTAATAAGTACTTGATTGATTTTTGCTTGAAAAGCAGGGTATAAAGATTTACAAGTCAGTCTTAATAACTGTGGACCCACAGCAAACTTCTCCAACCACATTTTGCACAGCATTCTTGACCCTGCAGAGATCAGGGGGAAAATATGTGGGCAATAGAGATAGCATTGCAATAGTATAAAGCTCGCATATCTGAAAATAAAAATCGTGAATCAAAGAATGTCACTGCCTTGGTGAATCAGCTGAGACAAAGGAAAGTGAAGCTGGGTGTTGTGTAAAGAACTTTGGATTTAGAGTCAGAAAATGTGAGCCTGAATCCCAGTTCTGGTGTATACTTGCTTTGTAGCCTTGGAGAGTTCCTATCACCTCTTCATTTCCATTCTCTGTAAAATGAAATGATCTATCATTTCTCTTCTAGCTCTAAGTCATGTGATTCTATGAACCCCTTGGAACTGTTATTTTAGCACATATATCTTAGACAGATACTGAAGGTCCACAGTTAGCTGGGTATAAAATTAAGTAGGAAGAAGAAAACAGCCTTGGTTGCATTTGGAAGATCACACATCACTTTCCAAGCTTCTCCCTGTTGTTTTTTTTTTTTTTTAAACACCATTCTACTTCTGGTATTGTTAGATAATTGTAACTGAGGGAATGATATTATTTCTGGCAAAGGAAAACCGCAGGTGACCCTATCAATAGGCAGTAGAGAGGGGGGAAAACAGGGCATAAATATGGTGCAGAATATTACGAATGATGAACATCTGCAGGAAGTGATAGAAATCATCTCATCTTAGAAAAGCATGAGAGAAAATGTGATCCTTCTGGATCTGTGCTTATCTCTATTTATCTGTATTTTTCCATGTTTGCTCTCAATGTATCTCTTTCTATTCCAGAAGGGATATTTTGCTTCCCACTAGTCCAGTCTCTCCAGTAACATTTTTTGGAGAAGTGGGAAAAATGATAAGTTCTCAAACTCCTCACTTTTGACCCAGAGTAATTCCCTTTCAGGGGTTTGAATCTAGAATCATCCTAACTAGAGCTTTTCTCACCTTCTAACTAGAGGGTACTCACCCCTTCACTGACTTATTTTTCAAAATCCTTGAACTATTTTAAGCTCCTCCATGTCTTTGTCATGAGGCATGGTTAACTTGTTTGGTGGTTCGCAACACTTTTGTTTTTCTTTTTTGTTTTGTTTGGTTCTGTGAACCCTTTTGAAACCACTAAAAAAAATGTATGTGAATCCCCAGAGAAAACTGATGTAGTATATAATATCTTTATATTTATTTATTAAATATTTATAACTAAGTGATAATATTACTCAAAAAGCTACAAATGAAATTTATATTATTTCACTAAAATTATAAAATATAACATTTTATTCTGCCTACAATTATGAGAATTCTAAATATAAAATTCTAAATATTATATTGGGGCATTCTGTAAGAATTAAAAGAAATAATCCAATAGGACCTCATGTTCACTATATATCTATTAAACTGCATAGTAAATTTTTTTTTCAAATTATATTGGATATAAATACCATCTTAAAATAAATTGAGTTTTGAAGATGTTTAACATGATATAGTAATCTTATTTTAACTTAATTTTGATCTTGCACCTTTTTATTTTAACAAAGGTTTCCAATATTTTACTCAACATCAGAAAAACACAATTTTAAATCTGGTTCCAAATAATTTCTTCCAGCATTTTAACTTAAAACAAAAATAAAGTGAAAATGTTTACTAACACAAATACATAGGGAACATTGTTAGGAGAATTTTCCAAGTTCTCTTGTTGAGAGAGAGAAATTTAGGTGGTTTACAAAAAATCCACTTTACCAGCTGATGAAGATGAATAGCTAGTTATCACAAAATGTACTTACTTTTCTACCAGCTAATGAGAAAAATTGTAAAAAAATGATTAATATTCTTAACATGCAATTGCTTGTGTTGCAAAATATGACCTCTGAAAGAAAAAAAAATTTAGATATTACTTTTTTCCCTTGTACCACTGGCACCCCAACTGTATTCTAAGAAACCCTAAATAAATGACTGACCAGTGTTTCTAACCATCTTATTTGAAAATCAAGGAGATACAAGAATATTAGCAAAAGTATGGTAAGTATAATGGTTTTATGACTGAAAGGAGAGGCAATATAAATTTTATTTTCACAGAATATTTGTGGTTGTCCACGATGGTTTAAAGATGGTGTCTTTTATGCCCAACAAATGGGATTTCCAAACAGCCTTTCATCAGCACTGCAAGAATGTAAATTCCTTTATATCCCCATTCAGTTTTTTCCAGACATCTATTATATCTAGTCTCTCTAAAGTTCTATTCACCTCTTTAACTTCTTTCTTGTTTATTTTGAGGCTAGATTTATCAAGTTCAGAAAGGGGGAGATTAAGGTCCCCCACTAGTATAGTTTTGCTGTCTCTTTCTTCCTCTAATTCCTTTAACTTCTCCTCTAGGAATTTGGATGCTATACCACTCAGTGCATATATGTTAAGTAAAGATATTGTTTCTTTCTCGATGGTGCCTTTTAGCAGGATATAGTTTCCTTCCTTATCTCTTTTAATTAGATCTATTTTTGTTTTTGCTTTATCTGAGATAAGGATTGCTACCCCTGCTTTTTTTTTTTTACTTTAGCTGACGCATAATAAATTCTACTCCAACCTTTTACCTTTACCTTGTAGGTATCCCTTTGTTTCAAATGTACTTCTTGTAGACAGCATATTTTAGGATTATGGTTTTTAGTCCATTCTGCTATCTGCCTCTGTTTTATGGGAGAGTTGATCCCATTCACATTCACAGTGATGATGACTATCTGTCTCTTCCCCTACATCCTATTCCCTCCCCTGCTTATGTTTTTGTTTCTTCCTTCTCCCTTCCCCTGCTTGAGGTTTCCCCTTTTGACCACCCCCTCCCAGAGTGTTCCCACCCAGTGACCCCCCTTCTTAACCTACCCTCTCCCCTTACTACTATTTCCCTCCCTTCTGATCCCCCCTTTAGTCTCTTCCTTTTTAACCCCCCCCCCCCCATTCTCCTACTGCCTATAGGACACAATAAATTTTTATATTTATCAGAGTAAGTTACTCCCCGTTTGACACCAAACCAATGAGAATAAATTTCAAAAAGTGTTCCTCTCCCTCCTTCCTTTTCCTCTATTTAATGAATTTATGTGTCTATTCACATTATAATCTTTAACTTTACTGATTAAGTTGATCCGTCTTTGAACCAGAGCCAGTGAGAATAGTGTTTAAATGTTGTTCCTCTCCCTCTTTCTTTCCCCTCCACTTTAGTGTGCTTTCATGTCTCTTCAAAGCTCATGTCTTACCTTTTCCTATCTCATTCTTTCCTTTTATCCCATTACAGTTCATTTGATCCCCTTAATAAGGTTTGTTTGTTTTTTTAGATCTTCAGGTTAGTGCATTCATACCCACACCCTCTGTCTATGTATAACCATTTTGAAATCATGATAATCATAAAAATTTCAATATTGACAGTTATCAGCTCCTCATATGGGGATGTGAACATTTTGCTCTTGTTGCCTACCAAGTTATGTACATGTGTGCATGAGTGTGGGTGTGTGCATGTATGTATGTGTGAGTCTGTGTTTTCTTGTTTACCTTTTTATGTCTTCTTGAGTCTTGTAAATGGAGATCAGATTTTCCATTGCGCTCTGGCTTTTTCATCAGGAAAGTCTGGAAGTCCCTTATTTCATTAAATGACCATCTCCTTGCCTGAAAGATTATGCTAAGTTTTGCCGGGTAGTTAATCCTTGGTTGTAGTCCTAGCTCTCTTGCCCTACAAAATATCAAGTTCCAATCTTTCCAATATTTTAATGTAGAAGCTGCTAGGTCCTTGCTGTGTGATCCTTACTGTAGTGCTGCGATATGTGAATTGTTTCTTTTTGGCTGATTGCAGTATTTTTTCCTTAATCTTGTAATTCTGGAATTTGGCTACTATATTTCTTGGAGTTTTCAATTTGGGATCTCTTTCAGGAGGAGTCCAGTGAATTCTTTCGATAACTATTTTGTCTTCTGATTCCAGGACTTCAGGACAGTTTTCTTTGACAATCTCTTGGAGGATGTTGTCTAAGCTGCTTTTTTCATCATGGCTTTCTCGTAGACCAATAATTCTTAAGTTATCTCTCCTGGATCTGTTCTCTAAATCAGTTGTTTTTCCATTGAGATATTTTACATTTTCTTCCAATTTGTCAATCATCATGTTTTATTTGATTGACTCTTGGTGCATCATAGAGTTCTGAGTTTCAATTTGATTGATTCTAATTTTTAGTGAATTATAGTCTTTGGTTAGTTTTTGCAGGTCCTTTTTTAGGGAGGTATTTTCTCCAATTACTTCACTAATTTTACTTTTTAAGGATTAATTTTCTTCGGTGAAACTTTTTTTTTCCAAGTTGGTCACTGCCTCCCTGATTTGGTCTTTAAAATCTTTCTTAAGCTCCTCCAAGAATGCTATTTGGGCTTGAGACCAGTTTATATTTCCTTCTGTGGTCTCCAAGTTGTCCTCTATATTTGGTTGTTCTTGACCTACATAATAAGCTCAGATCGATTTTCTTGGCTTCCCCTTCTCCTTCTCAGCTTCCTTCCTTCCCATTTTAATTTCCTATTTCTTAATTTCTTAGGCTGTGAGCTAAGGGCCTGTTCTTTGACTTTGAATGCTGTAGCCTCTGGGTGTCTAGTTTGAGGCTAAGGCAGGATTCTCAGAGAAGTATGGTGATGTGCACAGAGTAATCTGTGAAGGGGGGGGGTGGTCTGGCCCCTTTAGATTTCTGCCTCTATACCCCTGGGCTACAGCTTGGGAAGGCTTTTCCTGGTCAGGTGTGGTGGGGCTTGTTGGGACCCCTCCCTCTCTTCTCTTCAGACTCCTTGCTGCCTCAGTTACACCCATTCTTGATGAATCCCAAGCCAGAGGCTATTTCCACTAACTTGGGATTTCTCTCTGGGTGGGAGACTTATCTTTGGGTTTTCTACTTCATGAAGGAGGGATCTGAGAAAATAGAATTTACTTTGCCATTCTAGCCCCTTCATAAAAAGGCAGCCGATTTCTAAACTTCCAGGCTGGGGGCTGATAGTACCAGGAGAAGCTGCTGTCTCTGCTGGGGGCCCCAAGCCCCCTCTTACCTGGCTCCAATGATTCCTCCTATCCCCTCCTGAGATGTTGGTGAGAGGGCTGTGATTTGTCCTTGGGATGGGTAAGTCGGCCGGCTGGGGCTTCTTCTCTCTCTGGTGTAGTCTGCTTCTCTGCTCTCAAATCTGAGCTGTGCAGACCCAACTATGCGCTCCCCCTGTCCGGACCCACTGGGCAATTTCCTGGGCTGAATTCTGCCATGCTCCGTCTCCCAGTGGATTCTGTCACTCCAGAATCAGTTCTGATTCACTTTTTTTTTTTTTAAAGCAATTGGGGTTAAGTAACTTGCTCAAGGTTACACGGTTAGTCATTATTTATGCGTGGGTGCTCATTTTCTGAGGCCGGATCTGATCTCGGGTCATCCCAACTCCGAGGCCGGCGCTCTTACTCACTGTGCCGCCTAGCCACCCCTTTAGGGCAATTGGGGTTAAGTAACTTGCCCAAGGTTACACGGCTAGGTTTTTGTTTGTGTGGATTAAGTGTCAGAGGCCGGCTCCGAATTCAGGTCCTTCTGATTCCAGGGCCGGCGCTCTATTCACTGCGACACCTAGCCGCCCCCTGATTCACTTTTTAAGGTTTAGTGACGGGATTCACAGAAGAGCTTAGAGAAGTTACTCCTTCCTTTCTGCCATCTTGGCCCCACCCCTTGTGTCATTTTCTTAGACCTTATTGAATATCATTGAATAACTGAATTGTCATTTATATTTTATAAAGTGTATCTTTGATACAAGTCAGAAGATTATGGATTAGAGCTGGAAGTGACCTCAGAGGTTAGGTGGTTCAACCCACTCATCTTACAGGGGCAGAAACTGAGGCCAGGGGATAATAAGTCATTTGCCAAAGGTCACACAGATTTGAGCCAAGTTTTCTAATTCCAGTGCTCTCTGATTATATCACCTGGCACTATAGTACTTTTTATGTCAATGAGTGTTATATACAAAGGAATTTGTCTATGAAAGGATTTCTTCTTAGTGAGGTGTACCCCTAGGTATGTTGCTTCTCTCTCTCTCTGTCTCTCTGTGTGTCTACCCTCCTAACTACACACACACACCACACACACACACACACACACACATATGCATACACACGTGTTGCCTTGAGATCTTTGCCCTATGTTTCTATACTATTAATCATTTAAAGAAATGATTAGATTGGGCTAGTTTACATTGGATTGTACTGGCTAAGATGACCAATGAGAGTTAGCATGGCATAGTGGATAGAAGAAGAGCCAAGAAGTTAGGAATGCTTATGTTCAAAATGGTTTTCCCATAGATACTGACTTTATGGCCATAGACAAATCAATTAACTCTCCCTTCCCCAGGCAACTCTATATTACTATAAATTGTTTTTTTTTTTGTGGGGGGGGATAATGGAGGCTGGGCCATTGGGGTTAAGTGACTTGCCCAAGGTCATACAGCTAGTAAGTGTTAAGTGTTTGAGGCAATTTGAACTCAAGTCCTCCTGACTCCAGGGCCAGTGCTGTATTCACTGTTCCACCTAGCTGCCCCTATATTACTATAAATTGTAGTAAAAGAAAAGTTGCTATTCTTCTTTAGTGAAGGACATTTCCTCACCAGGAATTCTTAATAGCAATGAAATTATAGGTGTGGGAAAAGAAATTAAATAAATAAAGGTGAACAGTTTTGCTACAGTCAACAGAGATATAATATTCATTTGAGGACCAATTACTTCTAATATATGTGGACTAAAACAATTCTAATATAAATGTGGGCTAATATAGTTTAATAATATATAATCTACTATATAGGAGTAATCTAATTCTATTACATTTAATATAAATATTAATTAATTCATAATATGAGTATATATACATATATACATATAGATATATAGATACACTGTACTAATTCTATGATCAGTAGCAACTTATGAGACCAGAATGGTTTTGATTTTTTTGAGATAATTCAGAGTTCCCCTCACTGAAGGGAGAGATCATTTACTGGACTTTTTGGCTAACTTAGAATTTAATTATGTCATCTCATGACTGATTTAGACTTTTGAACTCCAAATGCTAGCCACTGTGGAAATAGTGCTGGAGATATTCAAAGATAAAAACAAATACTCATAAAAGCAAACACTGGATTGATGGATATGGATTTTAATTGGTCATGTTGGGGTTTCGTTTTATGATGGAACGTAAAAAAATTATGAGTGATTTGTTATATGGAATTTTTCGAAGTGTTTCTCAGGGCATTAAATAGAAATATTTTTTTTCTTTCAGAATTGGTTATAACTCCTAAAAATGCAAGGTAAGTAAGTGTGTGCTCACATGCACGCATACATTTTCATATTCAAGTCATTCAACTCAAATTGGTAGTTTTACTTGTTTTATTGTGTTACAAGAGAGGTCTCATGAACTGTAATCTGTAAATGTTTATAAGGTAAGAACAAAACATATGAAAGCTCAAAATGAATAGATAAGTGTATCTAGTGTGTATATGTATATATATACAAAACTATACACATATATATACAAACATATAAATTGAAACATTTCTGTATTTCTGTGAATTACAGTAAAATTGTTATTATTCTGTTACATTTCATTTTTTACTGTAGTTTGGCTTCTAGTCATTTTTGACCTGCTGTTTTGCACTAATAGGCATTTTTAAAAATGCTTGTTGTATTGGATTAGACTGGACAAACCCAATTCTTAAACTTTCCTATCAACATGGTTGTCCACCAATGACGATTGGTAAGCATGCAGCTCATGCTGGGTGTCTGCTAAAATATGGAGGGATCACAGTCTATGTCATTGAATGAAAACTCATGATACTAATGAAAACACCTATTCTTAAAAACACATGTGCTTCAATATGATAAGTGTTTTCAGAGATCTAATTAGCAATTTTGATACCTGAAGTAATTCAGTGAGGGAGAATAGAGGGAGATTTTGGGAAAGAAGATTTCCTTCTAGAAACCTCCTGTTTTAATAATTTATTCTTGCTAATTAGGCCCTAAACTCAGTTGATTTGGTTGCTCAAGGAGCCTAAGCATTGTGAGTACTCTCAATTTTAATACCCTAAGGCAATATATCAGCTATCCCTCTCCCCTCCAGTACCTGCTCTGAGTGTTATCTATTTCTTTGATCCTCATACAAAGCATAACAAAATTATTGCTGCCATTTGGAAGAGATTAATCTATATGCAATAGTGTATAAACTCTTAGCTAGTTGTTATAAATCAAAACTTTGTGTAAGTCTAGCCAAGATACAGTTTCGTTGTGTTGATACAATTCATAGAGTTGCTCAATTCTCTACCTTAATTTGTTTTTTGTTTTGTTTTAGATACAGAATTTTTAAAAAATATGTAAAATGTGTAGTTTGTGTTTGATTCTATCCCATGACATATTTCTCCAAGCTAAATATATCACAGTATGCTGTAAATGATTTTTTTCTAGAATTTTAAACCAAAAAATCCCCAAATGTTCTAAGAATAGAATAACATTCTTTTTGACATTGTATTTTTTTTCTAGCCCCCACAGTTCCTACTGCACCTTCAGATGATACAGTAAAATCACACAATCCAAGACCTGAGGCCCCTCCTAGCTATTCTTCTCATTATCCACCAGGTGTGTTCAATCTTCAGAAATGTAACCTTTTTTTTTTCTTCCCTTGGCTCAGTTTTAGGATTCAAGGTCAAGGTTTCAGGGAGATACATTTTCCCACATCTCAGTTGTCTTTGTCAATGTATCGTTGGCCATGGTTAATGAATTATGCTGGTCTGGGCATAATATCTAGTTTGTTTTTTTTTTTACATATACTATCTAAAGAATAAAATATTCTGGAGGAAGTACCTCCTATTTGATAAGAATTATTGGGAAAAATCAAAATCTGTTGGGCAAAAATGAGAATTAGACCAGTACCTTACACAGTATATCACAATATAAAAGGTCACAGCATTAATATATAAAAAAAGTAGAGAACAGAAGGAGATAACTAGAGGGAACTTTGTGGCATAGCAAAGGGACTGGCATACCTGGAATTTGGAAAACCTGAGCACAAATCTAACCTCAGACAATTACTATCTTTGTGACCCAACTCAAGCCACTTAACCTCTGTCTCATTTTCCTTACCTGTTAAAGGGGGATGATACTAATAGCAACTATTTAGAGAGTTGTTGTGAGGACCAAATGGGATAATATTTAATAAGCACTTTGCAAACCTTCAAGCACTACATAAATGTTACCTGATATTATATTATTTTAATTTTTAGATTTGAATGTTTAGAACTATAGGCTCACTTCAGAGGTTCTTAACAAATTCAATTGATTTTAAAATTTGATAACTATATTTCAATATAACTGATTTCCTTTGTAATGCTAAATATTTTATCATATATTTTAAACATTTGAAAACATCTTTTGTATTTAAAAATTATGGATTAGAGGTCTATAGGCTTTACTGGACACTGTCCAAAACATCGCAAATGCAAAAAAAAAAAAGGTACAAAATTCCCAGATTTGACACTAGGAAAACAAGAGAAGTCCTAGGGTAATGGTGCAGAGCTAATTGTCTTAGCTCTAGGCTCAAGTCAGTAGACTAGGAGAATTCTGAACCATTGCAATGTGTTTTGAAAGAAATAATGATTTTACACATGTTTTCCTTATGCCATACTCAGGCAATGATCAATATAACCCTCCTTTCCAGGCTACCTCTAAGTTTGATCCTCAACTACCTGTCATAACTCTCAAGTTATACCCAACCAAGAGAATACTTATCCCCACACTCTGCTAGCTCCATCCAACCCCAGCTCCCCTTTCCACTTCCTTCTAGAGTAGAGTCTATTGGTCTAACTCAAAATTCAATTTTTTCTCTTTGGTGTATTAAAAAGGACCCTGAATTGGAGCAGGACATCTAGCTTATGTCACCAGTCAGTTTCTCAGCGACTCAGTTTCTTATTACATAAAAAATAGGGACAAATATTACATACACTGGCAAATTCACAGGGTTGTTGTGTGGGGAAAGTACTTTGTAAAACTCAAAGCACACTATAAATGCACATTATTCTTAACAATAATATATGCTATATATAGCACAGGCAGAAAAGTAGGAAATGCATGAAAGCAGCTGTGATGGTTAGATTAGCAATGAAACAGTGCAGGGTGGGGCATTAATTTCCTTCTCAGTTTTTAAACAGCTATAGTAATTTACAACATTTAGACATTTATATTAAGCTATAGATTATTATATATGTCAGTAGATGGAGCTGCTGCTCCTGGGATTATCATTTCAACTTTATGCTCCTTTTTGGATGAATTCCTGAACTTATATGTTACATACATTGCCAATATAAAATTAGGCTACAAAAAAAATGCTATAAAGAAACTGCTGATTAATTCTGTATAAAACTTTTAGAATTATCAATTGATAAATTCTTTTTATTTAAAATAATTTCCCTTTTAGAGAAATGTGTATCTAAACTGTAGTTCTTCAAGCTTAAAAAAATCTGTTTGTAAAGAAGTCCATTAAAAACAAGAATTTACTGTCTAGCGAGATTTCATTAGAGAAAAAAAAGATTCACTATGTTCGCCATCTAGTGGTATAAATTGGCATTTATCTATGATTCCAAAGTTCACACCTTTTGGAATATATGTTTTCATTAAAAATTGATAAAGTTAATTTCTGTCATTATATTTTTCCATTAAGTTGAATTCTATACATAGAGATATGTTTACATGTTGCTGTTACCTAAAATATATTAGAGATCACACTTGGGAATGAAAGCTAATTAGTAACATATTTAAAGTTGAAAATACTAATAATTCATGAATAAAATATTAAAATAGTAGTAAATGAGTAGTAAAACATACTCTACTGAGATTTAGTTATACATCAAGGAGAAATGGGCTCTCTGGATTGCATAATTCATTATTTTAACCTCTAGCCATCCATATAATATAGTGGTCTAGGAGTGACCAAATGAAGGTTGCCAGGCTGGTCTTGTAAAAATGTGTCTACAAATGTACAAGCATAATAGCAAGAACTCATATTTTTATAGCTCTTTAAGGTTTACAGCACCCTTTTCTCACAGTTTCCAGTGATATACAGATGGGAGTATGCAGAGATAAATTTTACAATTTTTTTTCATTATCTATATACAGTATACAAGGCATCCACCCATTGGTGACTCATGCAAAGATGACCTTAGTATTTATTTTCAGGAGTATGAGAACCTATTTTGTTACTGGTAGCTAAGCAGAAACTAATGGGTGCATGTAGCTACTAACCCAAATGAAGTAGTCTGAATTTCAGAATCTAAGCAACAATTTTTGAGGGAAATGTATGGAAACCCTTTGTTGATCACATTGCAGTTGTTTCCCCAATATATTCTACCAGCATTAAATGCCTGCTTGTAACAAAGAAGGGGATTAAGCAAAAACAACCAACACAATGACTGCAAAGAATGATAATTTGGAACCCCAAGTAAATATTTACTTTGAAGCCTTTGGTATCCTTTAACATATTAGCCATTTACTGCAGAACACTAAATTTTCATAGCTTATGTAATGATATTTGATAAATATAATGACAATAAATAGTTGTTGCTTTTTATTTTCACAACTAGGATTTCTAGTAGTGTTAAATAAAATATTTACACGATATATTATTTTCCTACTTGGGTATTTCATGGAATCTTAGAACTGGAATGAACCTTAGGGATCATCACATTCAATTCTCCTCATTTTTCAGCTAGGAACTGAGGCTCAGAGTGTATAAGTGAGTTTCCCAAGATCATACATATAGTAAATGGGAAGGTCAGAATTTGAACTAGGGCCCTTTAATTCTAAGCCCAGTGTTATTTCTGCTATGTCTATTTTTCTATGTAACTGAAACTCTCAAAGTTGAATAGACCCATGAAGAGATCTAAAATAGAGACCTCTGCATATTATTTTATTCATTCATTTAGTTAATGAACACTAATCAGTCTTGACGAGTACAACATTATGATAGACATTAGGAGTGCTAGAAAGATGAGTAATCTCCCACTTGTAATTGTGGGAGACATGTTGATCTAGATCCCTTCTAACACTAAAAATAGCTTGCGTCATAATAGAGTTCCATTGCATTCTACATTTTGAAAATTGAATACAGTTCATATTTAAAATGACTTTAATTATTTTTCTTTAAAACTTTAATTTTTCTATACTCAGGACCTCCTGTACCAGTCAGCCATCCCATTGCAGGCTATGCAGGCCCTGGTCCTGTAGGTTTTCCAGGTTTGAATCAGCCTGGTGGCTTTCCCATGTATCAAAGTGGTGGCCATCCAGTTGTGTATCAGCCTGGTATCAATGTGAATCCAAATCCACCTCCCCAGATACCATGGATGCCAGGACCACCTCCGCTCCCCAACTGCCCACCTGGTCTGGAATACCTGTCTCAGGTAGTGAATCTACTGAATCCTTACTTCATTCACTCTAAGGTGTATTAAATATGCGTACACCAGATAAATATATACCTTGTTTTTCCATGTTATTGAGACATTTTGTGGGAAGCAATGACAGGACTTGGTGAAATTAATTATGGGAGGTAAGGAACAAGGGAGAGTTAAGATCAGCTCTCTGACTTTTCACTGGCTATCCCTCATACCTAGCTAGAATGCTCTTACTCCTCACTTATTTCAAGATTCAACTCAAACTACACCAGGAAGGCATTCCTGGTCTCCCCCATGATTTCCCTTCTAGACTTATATTGTACAAATTGTGTGTTTTCATGATGTCTATCTCTTTGAAATGTGAGCTACTACTTGAAAACAGACTCCATGTTTTTGCCTTTCTTTTTCTCCCTCAGACCTAGCACAACACCTGACCCATACTAGGCCCTTAATGAATTCATAACTGATTGACTGATGGATCCAACATTGGAAGGCTAGGAAAGAAAGTCAGTCCCAAGGAAGAAGACTAAGTGGATAGAATTTTAGATTTGGAGTCAAGAAGACCTGAGTTCAAATTCTGCTTCAGATGCTTACCCAGCTGACCCTGAGCATGCCATTTTTATTTATCTTAATTTCAGTTTCCTCATCAGTAAAATAAGGATGATAATAACTCCTTTCTTAAAGGGTTGTTATGAGGATCAAAAGAAATAACACATGTAAAGTGCTTTACAAACCTAAAAGTATATAAATGTGAGCTATTATTATTGTTATTGTTTGAGATGTGTTGACTCTGAATTGACCAAAGAATAGCCAAGTAGAAGTGTTAGCACAGATAGATGGACATATTTGCCTAGAATGTGAATCAAAGTAAGAAATGGAGTTTGGGTAGAGAACTTCAGCACAGGTGAAGCCAAGAGACTGAGATGTTAGAGACAGAGAAGCAGACACATGAAAGTTAGGACTTTGGGAACAACCACATTGGGGAGCAGGAGGAAAAGGAGCCAGCAATGGAGACAAGTGCTTTTACATTTATCACCTGCATTTGGCGATATTAACTCATTCAATATATACCTTTTGTCAGCTATGGACCAGATTTGATGCTGTAGGTTCTCTAGGTGATAGGTAGACAGATAGATAGGTAGACAGACAGATAGATAGAAAAAGTTATAGATAGATAGATGATAGATGTAGATATAGATAGATATAGAAATAGAGGTAAATAGATAGATAGATATAGCTTTGTAGAAATGGATATAGATCTCTCCATCTATAAATTGTTCCCTGCCTTCATATTTTGATGTTATCTTTGAAGGGAGAATGAGTGAGCTTGAATATTTACATATGCTGAGAGACTATGATGGGACTAATACTGGACTAAAATTGTGAAACAGGGGAAAAAAAGGATTGGTTTCCTCCATTCTATTTCTCTTTTTCTTTTCTTTTCTTTTTTATCTTTCTCTTTGGACATTTTTATTCAACTCCTTTTTTCCCTTTTCTCTTCCCCTATCAAAACCTTGCCATAAGGAAGGATAATCCCCAGATGTTAGGAAGCTGGGGAATTTTCTTTGAATGTGCCAAACGAGGGAGAGTAAACTCTATTGCCTCTGAATGTTATATTTTTATGAATAGGTCACATGAATACAAGGGATGGTAGAATTCCTTTGAGTCTAGGCTTGTATTCCTGGATATTCGTTATTTACTGTAGCTATCTGTCTTTGTATCCCCTTTCCTCTGAGTGAAGGGTTGTCCTTGACTAACTGGAAAATATACATTTATCTTTTAGTTTGAATTTCATTTTTAATTGTGTTTTATTTATCTTTAATAATGCTTTGTTTTATCCCAACAGCTAGACAAAATGTTGGTTCATCAGCAAATTGAAATTCTGGAATGTAAGTACATTTTGTCAATCTGTAAGTAACAGAAAGGGAGGAGAATAAACATTTATATAGGACCTACTATATGTGAGATACTATATTGCATGCTTTACAAATATTGAGCACTTATTAGATGTTTACTATATACCAGGTACTATTGTAAATTCTGGGGAAACAAAGAAAGGGAAAATCAGTTCTTATCTTAAAGAGGAATGCATTCTAATGGGAGAGATAACATGTTAATAACTATCTAGACACATGGTGTGTACAGAGTAGATGGAAAGTAAATTCATAGGGAAAGGCTCTAACAAGGAGAAGGACTGGCAAGGACCTCCTGCAAATGCAGAACTTGAAAAGAGTCTGGAAGGAAGTCAAGCAAGCTAAGAGGCAGAGGTGAGAGAGAGTACCATTTTGGAATGGAGCAGAGCCAGACATGGATGGCTACATGGTGTAGTGGATAGAGCACTGGGTTTGGAATCAGGAAGAAATGACTTTAAATCCAATGCTCCAGCTATATGATCTGGGGTAAGCAACTTAAAATCCATTTGCCTCAGTTTCCTCAACTGTAAAATGTGCATAATAATAGCATCTACTTCTCAGGGATGTGGTGAGGACCAAAAGAGATATTTGTAAAGTATTTAATGCAATGCCTGGCACATAGTAAACACTATATAAATCTTCGCTATTTCCGCTCATATTATTATGGAGACAGTATATGGAGTGTCATGTTCACGGATCTGAATATAGGAATCATTGTTGTTCATCCCTTATCCTTGAAGAGGACCAATGATATCATGAAGGTGACATCTTGACTTGCATATGAATTGGCCTTAAGTTAGACAGTGTTGCACAAAGTCATCAGTTTCCCTTTCTCCCCCAGGGTCACTGATGTCCAATAAAGCTGTGACAATTTACTTTTTGGTCCTGTGCAATTTTCATTTATATTTTCTTGAAATATAGCTCTGACAAAAAAGGCTTTTAAAAAACCCATTGTGTTTCAAAAGAAGGTACTTGTTAGGGCATTATAGTGGGATCACAGAATTCCTAAAGGAGATAAAAGTATGTAAAAACTGGAAAAGAAGGAAGGGGGTCAGGTTATAAGAAGCATTAAATGTTAAACAAAGGATTTCTATTTGATCATGTTTATAATAAGGAGTTTCTGCAGGTCATTGCGTAGGGTGGATAACATAGTCAGATCTACACTTTAGCAAAATCAATTTTGGAAGAAAAAAAAAGAAAAAACACTCATGTCAGAAGGTGGAGGATAGATTGGAATGGAAAGAGACTTGAGGCAGGGAGAAGAACATGAAGGGTATGACAATAGAAGTGATGAAGGCTGGAAGTAGGATTATGGCTCTGGTGGTGGAGAGTAGGAGACATATGCAAGAGATAATGGGCCAGGTAGAAACAATGGGACTCAATTAGAGATTATGTATATGGGGTGAATGTGAATAAGGAGCCAAGGATTGTAGTGACATTGTGAAAAATGGGACTTTAGCTAGAAAGGATGTCAGGAATAAGTGGAGGGGTTTGTATTTGTTTTCTTTTGTTTTTGTTTGATTGTTGTTGTTCAGATGCAGGAGACATTGGTGCTTTTATAGGCAGCAGGGAAAGGTTAGGAGGTGATGAGATCATGCAGAGGGCTTACCTTGGCAAAGAGAAGGGCTACCACTTCATCCAAGATGAGAGTGAAGGAGAAGATAGTGGCAGTAGAAGTTTCAGTGATATGAGATGATTAAGAGGGAAGAAAAGGGAGCTCGGGGCCAATGATTTCAATTTCTGCCTCACAGGTAGCATTTGATTATATTTTTGTCCAGATCCTACATTGTACTGATATTTTTCAACGTCTTAGGAAAAGGATTGTCTTCTACAATGCCATGCCTCTTAGAAAAAGAGGAAAGAGATTGTTTTTTTTTCCATTATCATTAAATAGCCATTTTTACAAAACATGGAAGTATAGCTTCAGAGTTGCAAGGGATGGATGAAATGAACCAGTTACTTCTTGAAATTTTATATCCATGGCTTCCTGTGATTTCATGGACTTAGATGTCATTTAATTCAAACTCCTCACCTTAAACTTGAGAAAACCAAGGCCCAAGGAGATAAAGATATTTGTTCTAGATCAAACAGCTAATTCACAGAAGCAGGAGCTAGAACAAGAACTCTCCTATATTCAGACCAGAGATCTTCATATGATAAAAAGATTTGGGTTAGAAACTGAATAGGAAAAATTAACTTAGAACTCTTCTCAATAGAAGTATTCCTTTCTTTATAATTGATCTTTCTAATCATTCCTTTGATCCCTGAATGAGAATATTTTCTTCTCAATTAATCAGTCTTCTCTCAGTAGCTGTTATGATCACTGAAAAATAGAACATCTTATCTAAAATTGTCTCAGAACTATTTTTTTCCTCGATTATAATCCCTTCTTCCTTGATACATTTCAAAATATCAATAATGAAGGATCTGGATGTGAAGTATAGTACAATTCTACCTCTTCAACAAAACTTGGGACCATTTGCCAGGAGTTCCCCTTCTTTAATCCCTCCCCCCACCCCAATATTCATCTCACATCATTCAGATATCTTCCATGCCTATCTCCTTCCTTGATCTGGTATTGAATGAAGAAGTGTCCCTTCTTTTTACCAAATGCAAATCCTCTAAATGCAACCTGAGGCTTCCCCAAAAATGAATGTGTTTAGGGGTGGCTAAGTGGTGAAAAGAGTGTTGGCCCTGGAGTCAGAAGGACCTGAGTTCAGATCCTGCCTCAGACACTTAATGCACACACAAACAAAAACCTAGCTGTGTGACCGTAGGCAAGTTACTTAACCCCAACTGCCCTCCAAAAAGCAAAAAAAAAAAAAAATGAATGTGTTTAAATGTGTATTTTATGGAAGAAATATGATCTTATTTTATATGACTGTTAAGCTTTTTAAGTGAGAGTCCACATGGTATAATAGATAGAGAATTGACCCTAGGATTATTTAAGAACTGGGTTCATGCCCTGTCTCTCTAATATACTAACAGTGTGACCCTGGGTGGATCATTTCAAATCTCACTGCCCTAGGAAACTCTTGAAAATTATAAATTACAGATGAGTTACTAATTTGTGATTTCTCATCCTCATTGGTTGAAATTGTCTCCACACCAATTAAATCTTTAGTCAATTGGGCCCTACTACCCAACTCCAAAATAAATTTCTTACAATGATGTACTTTTCAAAATGATTCAGCTATATGATAATATATTAAAATTAAGAAGCTTGTAACACAATTGTCTAAAATATTACATACATTTCATGATGAAATTTAGTTTTAAAAGTAATGAAATGAATTTTGATAATGAAAATTAGTTTTAAAAGTATATCAAAGAAACATATTTCTTTTATTTTTTTTTCTAGAATTATGATTTTTGTTTCTTTTTCTTTTTTTGGAATAGGAGGCCTCTAAGTGAGGCTTCTCTCATAATGTAGATCAGGACCTTCTATAATTTATAGTCATATAGAGTTGCTTGAAACACTGAGAGTTTAAATGATTTGCCCAGGGTCACACAAGCAGGTTGTGTCAGAGAGAGGCCTTGAATCCAGTTTGCCTTACTCCAAGACAGGTCTCTATTGACTCTGCTTCTATTTATTTATGCTAAAGCTAATTGCACGTAAATAAATGATTTCTTCTCATTTTCTTTTCCAGTGATGACAGGATTTGAAAGTAATAACAGATATGAAGTTAAAAACAGCATGGGACAGATGGTGTACATGGTACTTGAGGACACTGATGACATTACCAGAAATGCTTATCATTCTTTACGTCCCTTTGTCCTTCGGGTCATTGACGGCTTGGGTCGAGAAATCATGAGAATGCAGAGACCCTTTCGGTGTAACTGCTGCTGCTTTTGTTGTTCTTGTGCCATGCAAGAGGTCAGTGGCTCAAGTTCCATGCCTTTTTTCATGTTTGATGATATAGGCTCAAGAAACTAAATTTTATCATCCTTTCAGAAAATCAGAAAGAAATTCCTCCTGTAAAATTATGTTCTCTGATAACCAGTAAGAAAGTTGAATGCTCACACTAAGAGTGAGCTACATATGGTCAGTGACCTTAATAGGAAGGGCACTTCTTTCCTCTCTGAGTGGTGCTATTTGGGAATCAAGATGAGGGAAGCCTAAAATATTCAGTCTCAGTTATAAGAGAGAAGTAAGGATACTAGGCAAAATGTCTCATTGCTCCAGTGTTTGTTTTTCTTTGTTTTTGTTTTTAGAAGTCATTGCTAAGTGTGGTGGTGCACACCTCTAATCCCAGTTGCCCGTAAAAGTGAGGCTGTGGGATCTCTTGAGCTCAGGAGTTTTGATCTTTTTCTGGACTAGGGGTGGGTGTCTGCCCTAAATTCAGCATCGATAGGGTGAGCTCCCAGGAGCAGGGGGCCAAAGCAAGGGTAAACCATCCTACTCTGGAAATGGGACAAGTAAAAGTTTCTGTGTTAATCAGTAGTAGGATCAGGCTCATGAGTGGTCTCTGTACTTCTAGCCTAGGTGAGAAAGACCTAGTCTATAAAAGACAAACACCCCCCCAAAAAAATTCCTGAAGACAAAAAGAAGACAGTTTCAGTCTTAAGAGACTGTTTTTCTACTATGGGATTCAGTGTAAACATAATTATTTATTTGTTTTCCAGAGAACTCCCATTGTTATTGCCTTAATGGCTCTTCATGATAATAGAGGGATCCATAGCATATGTGACAATGCTTCCCAGACGGTTATGATCACTATTGTTAACTTGTGCCTAGTGAATCCAGGAATATATCAACAAGGGTCTCTCCCATGACAGGAATAGCCAGCTATCACATTACTTGGATCCAAGCCAACAAGTCGCCAGGACAAAAACAAAGTATGATCTACTATAAGTTATGTAACTAGGAACAGACAGACCCAGAAAATCATCTTCCTTTGAACAATAAACACAGATTTTGTTGGTCTTTCTTTTATGTTATAGATTAGTAACTCCACAAAGGAATTGGATTCAAACTCTGCTTTTTGTAATGTACCAATATAGTAATCTTGAGCAAGTCACTTAACCTCCGTATGTCTGTTTTCTCAACTATATAATGAGTATTGAACTAGATGGTGCCATGAGCTCCTTTCTGGCTCTGTCACTATGTCCCTGTGACCCACTGTGGAGATTCTATAGATTTATCTCAATATTAATGAAATAATTCTCTTCTGAAGTTCTAGAACAATTTTCTGGAGTTGAATAAACCAGAAAGAATAGGACAGAAGTTAGCAGAATCACTAGTTTATTTTTTATCTTTAAATCTAAAGATTGATCTATTATAAGGCTTTAGTGCTATAGGAGACTGCTAAGTAAGTAGACTGTCAAAACCAAATGTTGACCAGAACAACTTCATTGGATGTCATTTAGTGCCACAAAGGCTTGATGATTTAGGCACAATCAATGTCACCTGACCAAAGAACTGTTTGCAAACAAATACATACTTAGTATAGCACATTTGGGGTCCTGAAATGATTTATATGAACATATCATGTGACATTCTTTTCCCCCATTTTATGTCTGCTCATGAGAAACTACTACTATGAGCCTGGTTTTCCCATTAGGAAAAAAAAAGCTCTGCTTATATAAAACAACTGAAAATGATTATTGAAGTTCCATGCAGGAGCTATAACTAGGGTGGGATGATCAGGGCTTTGTCCTATGCCACTGATTACACTTATACTCCAGTGGCACAGAAACAACTTGACAAAGACTCCCTAGTTAGAAAGAATAGTTAAAATAGAAAGGTATAATACTGAAGGCTTCATTTTTGCCCCTCCATACTCCTTTGTTTTGTGACAAATCAGGATGAGCTTTGGGGTTTATTTTGTTTGTCCTTAAAGGAGAGTGTAGTATTTTCTCCAGAAACAAAAATTCCTTGAGTAAGAAATGTAAACTTTTGGGTTTTTTGCTTGGTTGCTTTTGTTGTTGTTGTTTTTGCATTGGGGATGTCCACTGCTTATACATGGCACTGATTTCTGAATTGAAAGTGCTTAGTAGATAATCTTTTAGAATCACTCAAAATGGTACCTAATAAGCCCTAATTGTTCTATAAAACATGAGGTCTTTGGAATATCCCTTTATGACCTTCTGTGGCCATATCAACCTGAGCCCCAACAATTCAGGGATGCTTTTATATTTCAGTTATTTTTCTGTAGCTTAACTTTATCCATCCTTTTTGTTTGTAGCTTGAGGTTCAGTCTCCTCCTGGTATGCCACTTGGTTATGTCATGCAAAAATGGGGCTGCTGCGTGACAAAATTCAGAATTGAAAATGAGAAGAAAGAGCATGTGCTGAACATGGGTGGCCCATGTGTACCTAGCTGTGGTTCAGATACTGTTTTTCAGGTAAGATAGAGATATAGGCAAGAATGGAAGCTCTTGGAATGAATGGATGCTTCAATAAATAAGAGGAAAAGCATTAATTAAGCATTTACTATATATGAAGCACTGTGGTTGGCACACTGTGTGCAAATATAAGCCATCAAAATAATCTCTTTGTTCTAGGCATTTACACTGTAATAAAGAAAGGCAACACAAAGAGGGGAACTAAAGTTGAAAAACTGCCATGGGGCTAAGGAATGAATGTGGTGGAATGG
The DNA here is from genome assembly GCA_011680675.1 of Gymnobelideus leadbeateri. Classification (NCBI taxonomy): domain Eukaryota; kingdom Metazoa; phylum Chordata; class Mammalia; order Diprotodontia; family Petauridae; genus Gymnobelideus; species Gymnobelideus leadbeateri. The sequence continues at coordinate 322,235 of WOXC01009878.1, read as the reverse complement.
TAGAAATAGCTAGGAAGTGGCATGGCTGGTTGGTTCCAGAAAGATATGGCAAATATCTTAATTTTGTATTTATATCACTCATTAGGGGCCAGGGTCCCAGGGTTGGAGTTTTATGTTCTGGTAGAAGGAGAAAGAGGGCCACAGGACAAGCAGTATTATTTGGTAAAGGCCAGGGAGAGTCATGGAGGCCTAACTCCAAGGAAGATAACTTAAAACTCTCCTATTCGAACCCAGGGTCCAGGGGAGCAGAGTACCAGCTCTGGTGGGAAATAGCCAGGAAAGGGAAGGTAAGGACAGTTTCACATTTGTCTTTGTATTTCCAGCTTCTAGAGTAGTTCCTTGAAGTTGAGAGGTATTTAATAAATGTTTGTTAAATGGAATATTGCACGTATCTATCTCTTATTGGGTTGTAAATCTCCGAATGAATTGCTTGAAAACTTTTATGAGATAAAGAAAATGTGTTTGGTGTTGTTCATTTTCAGTCATGTCTACCTCTTCATGATCCCATTTGGGGTTTTCTTGGCAAAGATATGAACTGGTTTGCTATTTCCTCTCTGAGCAGTGCTATTTTACAGATGTGGAAAATGAGGTGAATGGGGTTAAGTTACTTGCCCACTGTCACACTGGTAGTAAGTATCTGAGGCCATATTTGAACTCAGGTCTTCCTGTCTCTAGGACGGGGACTCTATGCTCTGCACCAACTAGCTTTCCAGATAAAGGGAATGAAATTCATAAAAATGGCAACATGAAAATGTGTGAGCATTACTTTACTGTTTAGTAGGCTGTTAGTGTAGCCACGGTGAAAAACAATTCTGTTTCAATTGAAAAAGAATTTGGGGACAGGGAGAGTATAGTATATTATTTGATTTCTAACCCAGATGAGCTTACTCTTTTTACAAGACCTCAATAAACACTCTGAGAATGAAAATTTTGGTGGCTACTTGTATTAACAATGCAATATTCACTATGCCTATGGCAATTATAAATAGGCTTATGTGGTTATTAATCACAAAATATATCAGTCTCTCTATATGGGGGATAAAGCCAGAGAATTTATTAAAATACCAAATAACTGAGTCCCAAAACCAGAAAGTCAAAGCCATCAGGGTTGTTATGAAGTTGGCACAAGTAGTTAATGTAGTAAACAACCACATTCTTAAGCCTTCAAAACAGAACAGGCTACCTCAGACAAAGGTACTTCTCTCCCCACTCACAGCAACCGCTCAGCGTCCAGGAATCGTGCTCCCAACAGCTCCGGCCCCCCACAGTTCTGTTCCCTGGCAGTCACCAACAAGAGTCCTTAGCAGAAATTGTGGCTGGCTCAAAAAGGAGTTTGTGCCTCCACCTCTACCTTGGCTGCTACTGCTATTGCTGCTGCTGCTGCTGCGGCCACCGCTAGTCCCCACCGGAAGTCTAGCTTTTCTTCTGCTTCCTCTTGCCCCTCCCCTTCCTGCTATGTCAGCAAGTCCAATGGGGTATGGAAGATCTTTAAATCCCATAACCCTTACACTACTATAAGAGCCTAAGAGTAAAGTAATCAGGACATTAGCTACAGAAGTGTCAGGGAGAAAGGAGAAGACATGGACTAATCCCAAGGATGGTTCAAAGAAAGAATTAGCAAGGTATGATAATGAATTAGACATAGGAGGGGAGTCACTGGTAACAGGTGAATAGTCTGTGATTTAAGGCTAGTGATAGTATCAATACCAGAGAGTGAGAGGAAAAAGTAAGGGGACACAATATGTTGGGAAAGTGGCAGAACCTATTTTGGGACATGTTGAGTTTGAGGAAATGGTGGAGTGCAGAAGTTCCCCTCTAAGCAGTCCTACATACTCATGCTAGACTAATTGACTGATCTTAAGGCAGTACTTATATTTATGTCTTTTGAGAATATTCATAATAATAAATCACATTTGCATAGCACCTCCAAAGGAATAGAGTTTTTAGTTTGATGGCAACCTCACTAATGGGGTTACTTTCAATAAGTTTTGATAAATAATATTTTATATGTGCCTGATAAAGTAGATATGCAGGTTATATGACCTGGTTTTATATAAACTAGTCTTCACAGAGTGGACAAAGGACTTAAAAAGATTCCTGCAATGAAGCAAAAGAATGAAGATAGTATTAATAAGCATAAATGAAAAAGGAAACCATAGCAGAACTGATACTTTTTGTATTTCTAATGCCAGTTCCTTGTTGGTCATGTGGTGGTGAAAATGATGGCCATCTTTCTAATAAGATATGAAAGAAATGGGCCAAAATTTTTAAAATTATCAAGTGGATTAATTGTAACAATTTCTATCTACTATTTGTTGAAAAAAATAAAAACTCAACACCTGATTACTTTGCAAGAGTAACTGAATTGATTAACATTAGGAAAGATGGAAATTTATTAGCCAAATTTATAAAAAATATAATATAACTTGTGGATGGTACTAAAATTTGGTATCATGATTTATTAAGTGCTTCCCATGATGCAGTTTTACATTTGGTTGAGCATATCTTTATGACCAGAAGAGAAGGCTGGCTTTCAAAGAGAAAGAGGATTTGGAGACCTAATTGCCAGTATTTACTGGATTATGGAGAAAGCAAGGGAGTTCCAGGAAAAAGAAAAGAAAAATATCTGCTTCTGCTTCATTGACTACACTAAAGTCTCTGTGCAGATAACAACAAAATGTGGCAAGTCCTAGAAGAAATGTGAATACCAGATCATCTTCTTTGTCTGCTGAGGAACCTGTATTTGAATCAAGAAGTAACAGAATCCGGGTGGCTAGGTGGCACAGTGAGTAGAGCGTCAGCCCTGGAGTCAGAAGGACCTGCATTCGGATCCGGCCTCAGGCACTTAACACACACACAAACAAAAACCTAGCTGTGTGACCTTGGGCAAGTTACTTAATCCCAATTGCCCTCCAAAAAGCAAAAAAAAAAAAAAAAAAAAAAAAAAGAAGAAGAAGTAACAGAATCAAACATGGAACAAATGATTGGTTCAAGATTGGGGGAAAACAAAGTATGACAGGGCTATATATTGTTACTGTATTTAGTTAACTTATATAAAGATTAGACCATTTGAAATGAAGGTTGGATAAATCAAAAGAAGGAATTAAGGTTGCCAGGAGAAATATCAACAACTTCAGATATGCAGATGAAACCATTCTGATGGCAGAAATTGCAAAAGAATTAAGAATCCTCTTGAGAGTGAAAGGTGAGAATGTGAAAACTAGCTTGAAGCTTTAACAGAAAAAACAAAACAAAACAAAAAGAAACCTAAAATCATGGCAACTGGTCCCATCACTTCCTGGCAAATAGAGGGAAAAGTAATGGAAGCAGCATCAGATTTTATATTCTTGGACTCAAAGGTCACTGTAGATAGTGATTGCCATCATGAAGTTAAAAGATGCTTGTTTCTTGGAAGGAAAGCTTGGCAAATCTGGACAAGATACTAAAAAGTAGAGACACCACCTTGCTTATAAAGGTCCATATAATAAAAGCTATTTTCTTTTTCTGGTAGCAACGTATGTCTGTTAAATTTGAACAATAAGGTAAGCTGAACACCATGAGATCAATGCTTTCAAACTGAAGTGGTGGAGAAGACTTTTGAGAGACCCTTGGTCAACAAAGCAACCAGTCAATAACTTACAGTAATTCAGACTCTTCTTTTGAAGGTAAAATACTGAAGGTGATGCTTAAATATTTTCGCCATATAAAGAGTAGATATGACTCATTGGAAAAAAAAAAACATGATGATGGGAAAGGTTAAAAGCAAAAAGGAAGAGCATGTGGCAGAGAATTAAGTGGTTAGATGGAATTGATAAACATGAACTTGGGCAGATTTTGGAACATAGTGGAGGGACAAGGACTTGACATGCTATGGTCCAGGAGATCATGAAGAGTCGGGTATGACTGAATGACTGAACAGCAGCAATCTTTGTGATATATCTTACATCCATAACTGTCATTAAAAAACAAACATTGAAGTGAATTGATCTTAGAATTATATGTGGAGATTGCTGTATCACAAAGTGTATAATCCAGATATTTAAAAAAATAATGAAGGGGGCAGCTAGGTGACTCTGTGGATCAAACACTGGCCCTGTAGTCAGGAGGACCTGAGTTCAAATCCAGCCTCAAATCCACTATCTGGTAAGTTGATTAGCTCTAGTTGCTTCACTAACAATAATAATAATAATATCAATGATAATAATGAAGCATGATCAATTGTATTACTTTTAATAAAATATAATTATTAACTAATAAGTAATATTTTAGCTAAAGCAAAATAATTTTATATACTTTTAGAAATAAAATATTCATTTTAAAATGTCTCAATTTTATTTTAACCTTTTTACTTATATTTTGCATATGTTTTATAGTAGATATATAATTAATATGATTTTAAAAAATAACAAAAGTAATAATAATAATAATGCTATAACATTTATATATGCCAGGTACTTTACAATTATTATCTCATTTGATCCTCACAACAATTCTGGGAGGTAAGGGCTATTGTTATCCCCATTTTACAGATGAAGAGACTAAGGCAAACAAGTTAAATGACTTTCCCAGGGTCACACAACAAATGTCTTAGGTCAGATTTGAAATTGGGTCTTCATACTCCAGGCTCAGTACTCTATTCACTGTGCTACCTAGCTATGTAAATAAATGAATGAGTAGATGGTTGGATGGATATAGAGATAGATAAATAAATGGGAGATAAATAAATGAATAAACATAAATAAAAATACACAAACATTATTTGCTTATAGGTGTATAAAAACAAAAGTTTAGAGACCACTGCTATATCAGGAATTCTTAACCTGGAGCTCACTGGGTCTTGTGAACTTGGATGAGAAAAATACATTTTTATTTCATGTAATTGGCTTCATATGTAATCTTGTATATTTTATTGTATGCATTTAAAATGATTTTGAAAAGAGGTCTATAGGTCTCCCCAGACTGCCAAAGATATTCAAGACAAAAAAAAATAAATTACTTTTGCTCTAGAGTCAAGATAATGTATTCACTAAAAAAGTATTCTGGTTCTGTGTTCTGTTCCTTCTACATTTTATAGGATGACTAATTTTAGATTTTTAGGTAAACTAATTTACTCTGGTATTAATAGCTGTTAACACCATGTATGACAAATAATGTGACTTCTATTGTTATTGAATAGTAAAATGTTCTCTCTTTGAAATAATGTCATTAGCCAAAAGGAGTAAATGTCCATTAGTAAGAATTTTAGACAAGTTGATAAGTCAATGGGACAGGAAAAACTTTTAGAAGGAGCCCCTTCAATCAACTGCTGCAGGAAGTGCCTCTTCTACTTCTGTCTCTGAGTGAACTCATTGGATTTCTGCCTGCTCTAGCATAAAATACCTTTAAGGAGATGATTAAAGTCACATTTCATTTCTCCCTTTCCAGATTACATCAGTGAATGGAACCAATGTTGGAAGTATTTGTAGACAGTGGCCTGGCTTTCTACGAGGAGCAATAGCAGATATAGACAACTTTGAGATCACTTTTCCATTAGACCTCAGCGTAGCAATGAAAGCTATGATTTTCGCAGCTACCTTCCTCATTGTAAGTCTTTCCTTTTTAGAAATTTTTTTAAATTCTAAACTTACACACCAGAAAATGAGTATTTCCATATGCAAAAGAGAACACAAGAAGATGAATATATATGGAACCATCAATCTCCATTTTTATACTGCTTGCTTTAAAATAAACATATATATATATAATTTATCATTTCACATATTAGTTTCAAAACTTTACTGCTTGCATTTCCTTCTGAACTTTCTTTTGTGCATTAAAAAAAGATACTCCAATGTCTTTCATTTTAGGCGTTGTTGTTGCTAACCCTTACTTCTCTGCTCCTACCACACCCCAAACCCAATTAAAAAATGAGAAGAGGGGAGAAGTGTTGACATAGTGAAGCAAAAGAAATCTCCACAGTGGCCATGTCCAAAATAATATGTGTCTTTCTGTACCTTGATTCTATCACCTCTCTGTCAGGAGATGGATAACATGCTTCATTATCATAGGTCCTCTATAGATGTTTTGGTCACCACATTGATGAGATTTCTTAAGTCTTTCACATCTCTTTCTCTTTCCTAGATATATTTCTGGTTTTGTCCACACCATTCTACATCAGTTCAAATAACCTAGTATGCTCTGTCTTAAATACAATATTCAATTATATTTTTTGAATTTATTCAGTCATTTCTCAATTGATGTGTCTTGTCCCATCCTATCCCCTTCACATGCATACACCTTGGATTTTAGATTAACTTAAAAAAATCCCTCCTTTTAATCTCTCTTCCAGGGTCAAGATGTTTGTTTTTCTGGCTGCTATTTCCTCTTAGTATATCATCCATCTTACCACTTTATGCCATGCCCTCACCCCCACCCCTAACTTCTTGCCCAGTTGAGATTGTTGTATTTCTATACCAAATTGTTTGTGTAATTTCAGCTCTCCTTTGTCCTTGGCGGGTAAGAGTTGAGTTTTATCTGATGTTCAGTCTCCCTACGCCTTTCTCTCTGTTCCTATATATTTCTCATCATGTACCCCTTCCTTTCTATATAAGTAGATTTCTTTTGCCCTCCCTCCTAAAATCCCCACACAGGCAGAAAAAACCAACACCATAAACCTACTTCAGAGTACTTTGTTTTTATTTAATTCTCTCAATAATCTGTAAATATGTTAAGGCTCCAAAGGGACACTTGTTTCTTCTTTCCATATTAGAATGTTAGCAATATGCCATCATAGAACCCTTTCCAATTTCTCAAATAAAATTACCATTCTAGGTTTCTCAGGACTCTCACGTTTGTATTTCAGAATTCCTATTCAGCCCCAGTCTTTTCATTACTGTTTTCAAGTCCTTTATTACATTGAAGATTCATTAGTTTCACTGTAAGATTAGACTTAGCTTTATGAGGTTAAATCACTCTTGGTGGTAAGCCTAGCTCTTTTGTCTTTTGGAATATTATGTATTTCAAGGTCTCCTCCTCTTGTATAATCTTGAATCTTTCACTGATGCTTGAACTGTTTCTTTCTTGCTTTGATGCTCAAAATATTTTTTTCCTTAATGTAAAAGCTTGGGGTTTTGACCATGACATTCATGGAAATTTTCCCTTTTCTGTTTGTTCTTTGATCTTGTTGTTGCTCTAGTCCAGGAAGTGAATGCTGGACTTATTCTGTAAGTCATTTTCTCTCTTATTCTACTTTATTTGGGAAGCTTTCATTTGCATTTTATTTTTTTATGTTTTTTTCCAATTACATGTAAACATAATTTTTAACATTCATTCAAAAGCTTTTTGAGTTCCAAATCTTCTTTATCCCTGCATCCTCTTTGCCTTCCATATGAAGGCAAGCAATTCAATATAGAATATATATATGTTCATAAATGTAAAACATTTCCATATTAGTCATGTTGTGAAAGAAACACAGACATAACAACAAGAAAAATAAAGTAAATGTGTGTGTGTGTGTGTGTGTGTGTGTGTGTGTGTGTGTGTGTGTGTGTGTGTGCTTTGATCTGCAGTCAGACTATCAGTTCTTTCTCTGGAGGTGGGAAACAATATTTTTCATCATAAGCCCTTCAGAATCATCTTGGATCATTTTATTGCTAAGAATACTTAATTCACAGTTGATTATCATATAATACCACTGTTACTGTGTTCAATGTTCTTCTGGTTCAGCTTACCTTACTTAGCATCAGTTCATATACGTCTTTCCAGATTTTTTCTGATACGCTCCTGCTCATTTCTTATAACACAGTAGTATTCCATTGCATTCATGTACCAAAATTTGTTCAGCCAGTCTCTAATTGATGGGCATCCTTTCAATTGTTAACTCTTGGCCACCACAAAAAGATCTGATACACATATTTTTGTAAATACAAGACCTTTTCCTCTTAAAAAATTCATTTGGAATAAACACTTAGCAGTTGTATTGCAGGGCCATTTATAATTTCTTAATGTATTGTGTCTAGGATTTTTTTCAAGTCTAATGATTCTTAAATTTTTTTCCTTAACTTCTTTTCTCAGTTAGCTTTTTTTTCCTTTTGGAGGGCAATTGGGGTTAAGTAACTTGCCCAAGGTCACACAGCTAGGCTTTTGTTTGTGTGTGTGTTAAGGGTCTGAGGCCAGATCCAAACTCAGGTCCTTCTGATTCCAGGGCCAACGCTCTACTCACTGCGCCACCTAGCCACCCCATCAATTAGCTTTTTAAAAATACCAAATGGCTTAAATTTTCTTCTATTTTTTTCATTTTTCATTTTATTTTACCATTTCTTATTCATTCATAAAGTCATTGATTTCTCTTTGATTTATTCTAGTTGTCAGGGTGTCTGTTACATGGGTAAGATACCACTTTATCCTTTAACCTATTCTTCTTCCATTTCATTCAAGAACTCTATTTAATCCTCCATGTCTTTATTTCTTCTAGCTATTTATGTAATCATTGTAGAAAATCCATTTTTTCTCCCCTTTGAGTCACTGATTGAAGTTGTTACTGAGTTATACTTTGGGGGAACTTTTAGTGCTACAACAATTGTTTATATAGTATTGTTTTCTTTGATTTCTTCCTCTGTCCAGGTTTAGTTCCTGAACTGAGGCTTTCTGTCAATGTTTTGATGCATTTTTGGGGTTGTGTGGTCAGCCCTGCTGGATTGTTCTCTTCCTGGGCAGACATGTCTATCCCATCTTCCCTGCCTCTTTCTGAAGGCTCAGCTCCCTGGATCTTTGAGGGTCAGAGCACCGGCTTTTCATGGTTCTCTCAGTCGTCTCAGGATAGTTTTAGGGACCTTAGAGTCCCTGTGGGCCAGGTCTCAGAGCTGCCATATAGGTCTCTTTACTTTCTTTTCCTGAGGCTTTCAAGAGGTCTCTGTCCTGGGCTTTTTGATCATGTTGGGACCTTTGGAGATCCTTACAAGTGACATATATCTGGCCTTCCATACCAGGGACTGTTTTTCTTATTTGTTTGTTTGTTTTAAACTGTATTGGCACTAGCTTTCCTTGTTCCCTTTCTGTTCTTCCTGTGGTCTTTTGCCTATTTGTGCAGTTCTAGGTAGAAGTCTTGTATTTCCTTATTCCTTCCTTGATCATTATTTGGCCTGATGAAGATTTCATGTTTTTGTTTTAGTAGACAAGTGGGGGCTGGGTAGCATGCATCCTCTTTGGGAAGCCATTTTGACTGGAAGTCTCCCACAAATGATCAATGTCTTCACTTTTGAGATTATGAAATGAATTAGGTTCCTCTGAGCCAGAGTCTTAGAAATGACAATGATTGTTTAAATTAATTAGGTTTTTTTGAACATTTGCTTATAGGAATTACAACATCTTTACCCTTTAATATAGGAAATCTTATATCTGTAATCTGCACATTGAAGTTGTTTAATTGATGCTGTACTTATGCAGCTTTCATATAACTTTAATTACATTTATTCTTGGGTGATTGACCATCAAATTATAGAAAAAACAGAACATTTGGAATCAGGGAAGTGGAGTTTGAATCCTAGCTTTTCCACTTATTACATGTGTAAATCAGACTGGTCACGTAATCTCTCTAGGTTTCAGTTTCCTTGTCTGTAAATTCACAGATTTGGATAAATTTACATCTAAGATGCCATCCACCTCTAAACTTATTATTCTATGAATCTACAAATAAAAAATTGGGAAGAGATTAACCAACACATGGTAGGCCACACTGGAGCACTGTTTTTTACTTTTCCATATTTATTATGTAAATTATTTGAAATATACTTAAGAAATAAAAAAGAGCAGGAAAAATGGTGTGTTTATTTGAGACAAAGAAGAATGCAAACTGCACTTTTCTATTCATGGAAAGAGTCCTGTATTTGGAGTTGGTGGACCAGTGTTTATATCCTGCCTCTTTCAGTTGATTTCTGTGTAAACTTGGGAAAGCCAGTGAATAAAATATCTCTGGGCCTCACTTTCCTTGTCTATAAAATGAGGGAGATAGATTAGATGGCCTTTAAATGTCTGTCCAGCTCTAAGTTTATGGCACTATGAACTATAATCTTGCAAAGTCTTATAAAAATAATGAGAAAAAAATAGTTGACAACTCTCACCACCTGATATGACAGATACTTTAAAAATTTCTACAAAAGAATATGTTGTCTTGAAAATCTTACTAGTACAGTTAATGAAAATTAGTAGGGCTAATTGCCAGTAGTTTTCTGTTGACACATGCATATATTTTCTTTAAATTCTAGGATTTCATGTTTTTTGAAACCTCTCCAAGAGATGAGAGACGCCACAGACGGAACTAGTAAGAATAAGAGAATGTCAGAGTGGGAAGGGGCCCTACTGGTCATCTGGTGAAATCCATCATGAGCAGAATCATCAGATAGACCCTACCCTGGAAATGGTTATCTAGTTTCTCTATGAAGATGTTCAGGGATGAAAGACTCCGTACCTTCAATAACAGACCATTTCATTTTGGAACATCTCTCATTGTTAAAAAGGTTTTTTTTTCCACTTTTATGGGACTGAATATTGATTAGATTCTCTGTATTTTCCACTCAATACTCCTACTATTACTCTCTAGCAGAAGGGAAATCAAGTTTAATCTTTCTTCCAAATGAGCTGAAGAAATACCTGAAGTCCTTCAAATATGTTTAGAAAGCTATCACATCAATTTCCCCTCCATGGACTCCCCCCAAAAGGGTTTTGTATATTATTGCCTCTGTTTCTGTTACGCACTCTTATAATATCATTGTCATTGTCCTATACAAACACATTTTGGGAAGCACTCTTCTGTCACCTTGGTAACCTCTTAGCTGAGGTAATTAAAAGTTGACCAAAGAGAGCATGAGAAATTCAAACTAGAACAATTGCTCATGTAAGACAACAATTGTACAGGATCTCTCAAAAGCTTTATTGAAGTAGTGTGTGTGTGTGTGTGTGTGTGTGTGTGTGTGTGTGCAGGAAGGGGAGGGAGGAAGGGAGAGAGAGGCCATACCATTTCACTTTTCTGGGTCTTCGGTTTTCCTCTGTCACATTAATCCACAGGCATTAAGTACCTACTCTGAGATAGGGGATGGGGATACAAAAATGAAAAGCAATAGGCTCCCCTCATGGAACTTATACACTTATGCATACTATGTACATGTGTATGTACATATGTATATATACACACATATGCACATCTATATATGTACTAAATCAAATAAATACAAATAAAGTGAAGGGCTCTAATGAAGTGATCTTTAAGGTCTTCCAACTTGAGCATTTATAATCCTGATTGTTCCTGATCCAAGACAAAACAAACGGGTTAGTTTGTTCCCCTTCTATCAGGAAAGCCAATCCCAATGCTATTTGGTAAGTGAATGCAAGTTTTATCTTATGTTCCTATTTAAAATACATCATTGTATATAACCCTTCACGAAAATGCAGCATACAAATACATAAATTTTTCTTTAATATTTTCATTCAGTTATTACATTATGTGAGACTATATCCAGATTAGAGTCTGAATGGCATAGTGGAAAGAGTGTTGAATTAGAAATTAGGAATCCTGGTTGTGATACTGATTAGTTTTGTAACTTTGGCCAAATCACTTCTCCTTTAGGGTCCTCAGTTTCCCCTTCTGTAAAATGAAGGGCGAGACTAAATGTTTACTAAATCCCCTTCCAACTCTATTAAAAAATCTGTCATCCAAGAAAATAAAACAAAACAAAACCAACAACAGCTGAAACTCAGCAAAAAGCACCTGTTGTTTTACCTGAAACTTATCTTTAGCAATAGTGAGGAATAGTGGAAAGAACAGCGTCTTTGTCATTGAATGCCCTGGAGTAAAATCCTAGATCTATCACTTACCTTTTATTTGATCTTGGAAAAATTGCTTTACTTTTATGGGACTCAGTTTACTCGTTTGAAAAATGGATTGAACTCGATGATGTCTAAGATATTTTCTAGATCTAAACTGTAGGATCATGTAGAATCAACAGCTATAAAGATTTATATCAACTGTATATTCATCCATATCAACCAATAAAATCCAAACTAAACAGACTGGGGCCATTTTACCCTGAATTAATTTATTCTGCATTCTTATACCAGTGGAGATAAAGAAGATACCTTTAGCACTGCTATTACTTAGAATATAATAATAAAATTCTACATCTAGTGTGGGAAGGGACCTGGAAGGTCACCTAGTCTAACCTCTGTTTTTTCAGATAAGGAAACTGAATCCCAGAGATGTTGAGACCTACTCTAATGTCAAATAGGTATCAAATGGTAGAGCTCAAATTTGAGCCCAGAGTCTATAATGCCAAGTTCATTGCTCTACAATATAACCCTGCCTTTAAAAAAAGTATATACTTTCAAAAATATTTTCTGTTTTGTGCAGAATAACAGATTACAGTTTTATAGTAATGCTTTAGGTTATTTCTTTTAAATTCTTTTCATTGATAAATTTTATTTTTATATGCAACATTTATGTCTAAGTATGTTCTCCCCCTTCCCTACCCAGTGAGCCATCCCTTGAATCCTCAATTGCCCCAAATTTGCTGTCCAGTTAAACTAAGCAATGCATCAACCATACCTAATATTATATGTAAACAATATTTTATTCAGTAATTTTGTGAAGTTAAATCATCATATGTTTCTTTTAACAAAACAGTAAATTATAATGTATATTTAACCCTATATTACTAAGCTTTGGGAGATTTATATGCTATTCTTTTTAATAATGATATATTAAATGAAAAGGTAATTTTGTAGTAATAATATCAACAAAAACTTCAGATTTTATTGTTGAATAGCCTCACCAGAGGCTAGTGCCTTATATTCTAAATGCCCTCTGGCCTTCTCAGTAGAAGATGTGAGATTTCTAATCTGTGTACTATATTATTATAATGACCTGTACTTTGACTTACCATTGCTTCAAAGTACTCTCGTGTGTATGGTGCCAGTTTATACTGATCATGTATACATTTTTCATTGTGTGCTAGAAATGTAGAATTGCTCATTTGGAATAAACACATTGTATTCCATTTTCTGAAATTCAGTTTCATGTTTTATCTTCTTTACTGCCTCCAAATGCAATCACTTTCTTGACCTCCACATTCATGTAGTCTCTTTCTGTAATCTGGAAGTTTCTTATTCCTTTCAAAGAGTACACAAATTGGCAATAGTTAGTATATCATACCTTTTTGGATGTCTTTTCTCCCATTTAAACTGTGAGTTCATTTTCTTTTTAGAATTTTCATTCAGGCATCTTTGCATGAAATAAATCATCACAATGATCTTTTCCTTAAAATTGACATATTTTGTTTTGACATAGCTGCTGTATCTCAACAAACATCCAATTAAATCCCAGTGGTGATTATTAAACTTGGTTTTTGACATCTGAAGATGATTTTTTTTAAAGCAATTTAACTTGCTCAAGGTTACACAGCCAGTCATTTTTATGTGTGGGTGTTCATTTTCCGAGTCTAGAACCGATCCTGGGTCCTCTAGACTCTGGGGCCGGCGCTCTTACTCATTGCACCACCTACCAGCCCCTGAAGATGATTTTTTTTTTTTTTTTGCCTTTTGGAGGGCAATTGGGGTTAAGTAACTTGCCCAAGGTCACACGGCTAGGTTTTTGTTTGTGTGTGCATTAAGTGTCTGAGGCCAGATCCGAACTCAGGTCCTTCTGACTCCAGGGCCGACTCTCTACTCACTGCGCCACCTAGCCACCCCCGTGAAGATGATTTTTTAAACTATAAATTTCACATTCATTTACCACAGAACACTTGGCTTCAAATCTGAATGAACTTGCTCTCCACCTTCTTTTAATTTTTGCCCAAGTTCTTTAAAACTATTCAAATGTTTCCTCACTCCTTCCCCTTGTGATTTTCTCTCAGATTTGGAAGCAAATATTGACTTAGGAGCGAGGGGAAAGGGAAGGGAAGGGAAAGGAAGAGGAAGGGAGGGAAGGGGAGGGGAAGGGAGGGGAGGGGAGGAGAAGGGATGGGAGAGGAGAGGAGAGGAGGGGCAGGGACATGAGGGAAGGGAAGGTAGTAAATGTCTGAGGCTGGATTTGAACTCTGGTCTCCCTGACTCTAGGCCCATCACTCTTTCCACTTCAAGACTTGGCAGCTACCCCAAAGTTTGAGAGTGCCTGCATTCCTGGTTTGGCACTGGATTCCAGCAGGAAGTACTTCCCTACCTTTCCAAACTTCCTACAGTTTAACTACCCCTATCTTCTTCACCCTTCGCCCTTCTATCCCACCCTCACCCCCCAGAAGCTACTATGATATCTAATGACATTAGCCTCCTTCCTGTTCCTCTAAGACATTCCATTTCCTGAATATAAGCATTTTCACTGGCCTTCTCCTATGCCTGGAATGCTCTCCTTCCTTGTCTGTCTTCTGGCTTCCCTGGTTTCCCTCAAGAACAAGCTAAAATTCTGCCTTCTGCAAGAAGCCTCCCCCAATCCCTCTCAATTCTAGTTCCTTCCCTTTTTGCTTCTTTCCAATGTGTCCTATAGATAGCTTGTTTGTACATAATTATTTACATGGTGCCTACTGTATCTGAGCTTGAGTTCCTCAAACTGGCACTCTCTTTTAACTTCTTTGTTATCTCCAGTGAGTAGCACAGTGCCTGGCACATAGTGGTTACTTAATAAATATTTCTTGACTGCCTGGCACTGCTTCTCACAGAAGATGACCCTTGCCGTGGGGAGACTACATCTAAAAAGAAAAACAAAATCCAAGCTGTGTCTGACCTGGTAGAGCAAACAGGATTGGACCTTGTGAATTATTACTCAGGCAGGAAGGTCTTAGGTCAAAGAAAAGTATCTGTCCCTAGATCCCACAAGGTAATAAAAGGTGCAATGCATAGGATTAAGCTGCATTGGTACGGGAATTTTCTGATCTGAGAGTTCTTTACACCAATGAAATTACAGCCCTTATCCAGTCCTTGTTCCTGATATCTATTTCGTATTTTGAGTATTTTTCTCCAGAAGAAACCTTGTTAATGCCTTTCAAGGGAGACCCTAAATGATTTTTTTCTGGGACTCTGAGGTGGTGGCATAGTGAGCCAGAGGGATCAGGAAAAACTTGATCTCTTCTCTTTAGGGACAGCCTCTATCCCCACCCCTACCCCTGATTTAATTCCATCCATATGAAAGTATCTGAAAGTCATAGACCCCTTTCTGGTAGTAAGGTCCTTACATAGTAGGGGACAGATAACTTCATTCATTCATTCACACACATACACAATAGAATTTATCACAGGGAGAACTTGCGGGACATTGGACAGCATCACTTGAAAATTCAGCCTATCAGTGTTTCTTTGTCTTCACAGTTCAGTTGCTAAGGTGCCAAATGTTCCAGAATTAGAGATCATCTCTCCAACTACAAATTTGAAAATGTGTGAGCAATGAATTTATTAGTGGGAGAAGACCTTTGCACATGGGGAATATAAATATATACTTTGAGAGTAGAAACATGTGTTGGATCACAACAGAGATGCATATTGCTTGAAGCTGATCATTTGTTTAGCTAAACTTTGAATTCCAGGTGTGCATTACTGAAAGCCTAAGATTAAAGAACTGGAGGGAGTTAAATGAATTCATTGGTGTCCTTACCCCAGGTGACTGGATAATTCATGCAGGGGGAGTTCACTGATCTCTGGAAGTCACAAGAAAAGCTTCCCCATAGAAGTAGCTGAGGTAGAAAAAACATACCCTCTGGCCATAAAGCTTAACTTAGGCAGCTTGTAGCATTTTTTGACCTCATAGAGGTTGATGAATCAAACAGCTAATTTTTCATTCAAGAGGACTGATGATGAAGCATGCTATCCACCTCATGCAACTGAAAGATATAGATTCATAGTGCAAAACTTACATATATATTTTTGACAAAGTCAACGAAGGGTTTATTTATTTTTTTCTCAACTATGTATATTTGTTACCTGACTGGGTGTTAAAAGGAGTTTATTTAATTTCCCCAATGTGGTCAAGGAGAGAGGAAGAAAAAATAGATTTCTGGTAATATATAGTATGTATCTTTGCTAATTCTTAATACTAGTCAATTTTCTCAGTTGATAAAGCAATATTCCCATAAAAAGGATAAAGGAAAAAGGCAGAAAGATTTAGAAAGTAATTCCAGGGTAACTATTTGGAAATCTGGCCATTAATTGAGGGGAAAATAAGACTTTTAAATGATACATTGCTTAAAATCAAGATCACCATTAATGTTTCTACAGCTATAGTATGGGATGTAATTCTTCAGGAACTGAAGTCTTAGCTTAAATCTGGCCTTTAGTTTTCTCTTTTTAACAGTTTTTTAAAGCCCATTCCTAATCATAAATCATATTTGACAAACTATTTTCTCTGATAGAATGTAAGCATCTTAAAGGCAGGCAACTTTCCTTTGTGTTTTTGTGTCTCTAGTACCTAGCCTAGTGACTAGCACATAGTAGGCACTTCATGAATACCTGTTGATTAAGTTGATTGGGAAGGTAGTGAGTGGAGCTGCTTCCATTATGGCAACTATTAACATTCCAGTGTGGTGTTCTGAAAAGAGTCGTGGATTGGGCATGAGGGGCCCTAGGACTGGCTTGGTGTAATGGAAATGCAAGTTTAAAGATCTTCCCTGCCCCTAGCTTAAGTGCACCTGGAGCCTGTGGTGGGAGGCTTGTTTTTCAGGAAGGCCCATACCTTGATACTTTGTGATTGGGCAGTGGGTCCAGAAGGTTGTTACATTCTCTGAGCCAGGAGAAGGCTATATAAATCCTGAGGAGAGGCTTTGCTTTGGGGCTCACTTTGAGAAGTGTTGTGTGATTTGACCAGATGAGACTCTGGGAAGCTGTTGTTGAGAGCCTCCCGGCTTTGAAAACCCAGATGTTGATGCTTCCCTCTCTGGTAACTGTGATTTGGTATTGATATAATGGTTGGACAGTTTGGGAGCCTGTCTATTTGATCTGTCTGTATATTCTGAAGTGCGGGGTGCTGACCTTTTCCCCCTGAACTAGGTAATATACGTATGTTTGATTAAAGTAAGCTTGTTAACCCATTTTGAGTTGCTTTCCTTTACAAAAGCAGATCTAAGAACCTTTATTGGCAGCTACCCTGGGGATGTTGGGGTGCTTGCTGCTACACTTGGTCACTAATTTGCTGTGGAACTTTGGGCCAACTGCTGCACCTCTCTAGGTTTCAAGACACCCATCTGTAAAATAAGGTGACCAAATCAAATGACTTTCATGGGCTTTTGTAAGCCCAATCCTTTGATTTCTATGGGAAAAACAAAAACAAAAACAAGCATAACCTCTTATAATCTCTTCCTGTACAGTGATTGATTGATCCGAGGAAGAAGTTGAGTGTGATCCTCACAGACTGACACTTGGAGAAGGCTTTAATTTAGAAAAGCCAAGGTCACCCACTGAATCCATTCTGAGTCACATTCAGTTGTCTTGACCTTTTTTGTCTTGACACATTGGACTTTGATAACTCTGGAGGAGAGAGGGAGGACTCCATGCAACTCTGCCTCACTCACATCCACATCTTACACACAAATCAAGACATGAACCTCATCATGTCACTGGTCCTCTTTAAAAAGGCAGCATGAACAGCAACAAAAACAGAAGCTACACAGAGTCAAATTTATACTTTCTGTAAAAAAACAAAACAAAACCAACTTTCCAACAACCAGAGCTCTCTAGAAGTGAGATGGATGAACAAGGGACAACAATATCAGGTATGTTGTTGGGTATGTGGTAAAAGTAGCTTTTGTTTTTCCTCCAGTTACAAGTTGGACCAGATGGTAATTGAGGTCTCTCTCTTTTTTTTTTTTGGAGGGCAGTTGGGGTTAAGGTGACTTGTCCAAGGTCACATGACTAGTTTTTTTGGTATATGTTAAGTGTCTGAGGCTGGATTTGAACTTATGTCCTCCTAGCCACCTATGCCACCTAGCCACCCCAACTGAGGTCTCTTTTAATAAATTCTGTAATTCATTAAAACCATTTTTTAAAATTATGGAGTATTATTGGAGTTTGGAAGATTATCAGAATTTGATTGCTGAGTCTAGTCATAAGGTTCTACTACATTATTTTCTATTTACCCATAAATTACAACTTATCTAATATGAAAAAATAGATGGAAGGCACTCTGAGAGAGTTAGGTATTAGCATCTGGGAGTCGGGAAGTAGTTAAAGGAGGAGGAGAGTAGTGGGATCTGAGATAAGTTTTGAAGGAATCAGGGAAAGTAAGAGACAGAGATGAAGGAGCAGAACATGCTAGGTGTGGCCAACAGCAGTTACAAAGGTAGAGGAAGTGGCGTATTCTGTCTGATAAACTAAAAAGAGGCCAATACAGTTGTGTAAGAAGACTGGAACAGTTTAGATTATGGGAAAAACTTTAAATGCCAAATGATAAAGTTTATCTTTAATTTCATAGGGATTTAATAGAGAATCCCTGGAGCTCAGGAAGCAGGGGTATGACATGGTCAGCCTCTTGCTTTACTTCGGACGTGTTCAAGCAGAAGTCAGGTGACTTCTTATCATACAACTTGACCTATTATAATATGAATTATTTTTTTTGGTATTAATTGGATTAGAGGTCCCTTCCAGTGCTAAAATTCTGTGAATTTGTGATGTAATATAATATCTGTGATAGACAGAAATTCAAATTTTGACCCCCGAGATCGTTCTTAAAAATCTCAATTTAGTTAAATAATTTTGAACTTGAGCAATATTCTTGGTTGTGGGTGATAATTTCTATCTTAATTCTTTTTCATTTTCTCATAAGTGGCACACACAACATTTATGTCGATACATTATTCAGTTGTCATTTTTTAAACAAAAACATTTCATTGTTTCTATCATCATCAGGAGATATGTAAAACAATCAGTTCCAATGGTAAGATATTGCTGCCAGCAATAATCCATTCACAGAGCTATCTAATTTGGGAAAATTATCCAAATACAATTCCTTTATCATGAAAAGCATTTTTCTTTTTGGGAAAAAGAATAATGAATGGCAGCTAATTTGTTATACATAATTTTTTTTTTTACATTGCTGGGAAAGTAAACAAGCATATTTAGGAAAGAAACACAATGTTTAGAAATATTTATTCCATAATAGATAATTAGAGAAGCAATTAGAGTGACACAAAATTATTAGTTATGTACTTGTGCAAAATTGTTGCTTCAGGCAACCTTTTATCCCCTCTCTTATCCAAGCCAAATAATTCTAAATAAATAAAATTTTCAGTAGGGGGCAGCATAACCACACATTATCTTTAAGATATTTCCTATGTGAACAAAATTTCATTTCGAATGATAGAATTTGGGGAATGCAAGAAACTTTTAGGGATAAAGCAGATCATCGCCCTGATTTTACAGATGAGAAAAATAAGTCCGAAAGAGTTAATGATTTGCCCAGCATCACACAGCTAGTTCATAGAGCAAAGAGGAAAATGGTCTCTATTTCCAGTTGAGGACATAATAGTGCAAATGTAGGAGATCTGTGCTATTGCTGGTCTTTTTTAATTTCTTCGTAAAACAATCATATACTTAGTAGCCTGGAAAATGTTAAAATTATAAAGTGAAAATACTGAAGTCTTTTCCACATCATCACCCACCCTCCCTTCTTTCATGAACTCAAACATTCAAGGGCCACTTCTGAAATCCAGGTCCACATCAGTAAGTCATATGACTTTAAAGTAATGCTACCTTACTCTGGTAACTTAATGATAAAATATCCATGTAAATAGCAACATTGTAAATACAAAATACTTTGAAAGATTTAAGAACTGTGATCAATACAAGGACCAACCCTGATTCCAAAAGACCCACAGGGTAGTAAGGAATTGGTTATGCCTCAACATTAAGTATTTGTTACAAGAATTTTGTGTTTCTCTATTTTGTCTATGGGGAAGGTAGGAGGGAGAGAAAAATATTTTTATTAACTGAGGAAAATAAATTCATTTTAACATGTATTTTTGTGAAATAGAACTTAGTTTATTTCTTTTATCTATCCTAGCTTCCCCATTCTCCACTTGTCCTCCATATCTTCCCAATGATACCAGTAAGTCATTATTTCATTTAATGAAACATATGGTTAGTTTTTAAAACAAAAGTTATCGTGTTTTTCTTGGTACATCTATCTGTAAGATTTAATAGTCAGGGTATACAATGAAAAGGAAAGCAAATAGAGGAAGAAAAAAATCAAATTATCAATTTGAATTGAAACAGATATACATATTATGTTCTGTAAGCTTTTAAATCTGTGCTTAAAGGAGTCCCATCTTGCTTCTTTGCTTAAACAGGTAATATGCATGGATGACAATGTGCATGTGAAATCCAGGGTTTAAGCAGACCAGAGTTCAGGCAGCTGAAATTTTCTGCTCCAACCTCATTTCAGCTAAAACTTGCCTTCCCAGCAGCACAAGCATGCCCTGGCTTCATCTCCTTGAATTACTTCAATATTATAGTTCTACTGCCCATATTATATGCTACTCCATTTTGTCCCCATCTCTCTGTCTGCTTCCTGTGGCTTGGAGCCTCCCTTCCCAACCCAGCACTTTTCTCTCTCTTTCTGTCCCTGAAGCTTGTTTTGAGGTCTGGCCTGGAGGACCTTCCTGGCAGGAGACAGTAGGGAGGAAGGAAATACAGATTTCCTCACTGCCTTCCATTAGCTCTCATTTGCTTACTTGACTGATGGGTTCGATTAAAAATTCCTCCCCCTACTCCCCCCCCCCCCCCGCAACCTTGCCAGGAACTAAATTTATATATTTCAAATTATAAAAATATCCATATGACATTTAAATCTATAAATCACAAGATGAGTGATCTTAATTGAAATATGCTTGATAAACAACTGGTAAATATAACCTAGGAAATTTTAAATATAGTAGTCATATTTATTTTTAGCAACTTTTATCCTAGAGCATCGTATCATTAAAGATATATAAACAGTTGGTATTTTGGTCTTATCTGCCTATCATTTGGCAAATGTTTTTGCATTCACAAATATAAAAAAAATGTGTGGGTATTTTATTTTCCCTTTTTTTCTCAACTCTCATTGGCGACTATAATATTAAATCCATTTTTATTGTTTTTTTTTCTTTTTTTCCATTGTAGTTCAATGATCATTTATATGCTTACTCTGCCCTTAAAATTTCCTTGTTCTTATCATGCATACATTTGTATATATTATATGTATGTATATAAATTGGTAGTTTATAAATGTACATATCATCTGTCCCCTCATCACTACAGAAGTGTGTCCTTTGGGGGCAAGGATGGCTTGGTATTAGTCCTTTTATCTCCTGTGCTTAGCATAGTGCCTGATACACTAATAAATGTGTTCATCTTGCTTGATTGTGAGGGACTTGCTTTATGCTGGGAATACAAAGATGAAGAAATTAAAATTTAAAAAATAGCCTTCCTCAAGTAGCCCATGTTCCTCCAGCTCCTTCTATCCTATTCCTCTGCCAGTTTTCACTGCCTTTATCATTTTTGACTGCTGACAGCAGAAAAACAGTGAGTGATTTCCTACCCAATGTCCAAATCCCAGAAGTGCTAAAAAGATTCCCTTGCTTGCTCTAAAATCAGGCTTGGCCATAGTAGGTAAAGTTGACAGGTCCTGTCTATGTAGTGTGATTTGGTTGTAGGAGTGTTAGGCAAGAAATTCTACTAAGACAGCGCCCTTAGCTTGAATTTGGAAGGTTTAGGCCATTACCAGTGAAATCTTAGTGAAAGCTCCAAACTATGCAGTCAGCTTCCAGAAGGAGATTGTGGGAAATGAGATAGACATAAGGCAAATCTCTAGGGTGATGGGGATAGGGCAGAGGACTACCAATAGGGAGCAGAGCATTGACTTAGGAGGTAGAAGCAGACAAAGACAAATTTCACTTACTATTAAATGTTGCCTGGGGATGACTCTGCCCATTAAACATGTTCTCTAGATCAGCATCTAGAGTTCCTTACAATGTGAGAAAATGTTAATGTTAATGAACTTCCCCTCTTCACCAGTCATTCAAGGGCACCATCTTAAGGGAGATTATTTCAAGGTCACAGACCTCTCTCCCCTCCCGCTCCTCAGTACTAACTCTAAATCTACAGATCAAGGTCAAGGTTGTGTCACTGAAAGTAAAGTGTAATCTGGGGCAAGATAAACATCCCATTCCTGCTGGAGCTGTAATTAGAGTAGTTAATTTAGGTTTGTAAAGTACTTCACATATCTTATTAGAGTCTCAACCATCTGTAAGATGGGTGCTATCTTTTTCTTTTTCTTTTTTTCCGTTTTTTGGGAAACAATCAGGGTTAAATTAATTCCCCAGAGTCCCACAACTACTGAGTGCCTCAGGCTGGGTTTGAATTCAGGTCTTCTGACTCCAGGGCCAGTGCTCTATCCACTTTGCCACCTACCTGTGCCTAGATGCTATCGTTTAACAGATGAGTAAAGTGAGGCTAGCAGTGACTTAGCCAGGATCAGAGGTAGCATCTGAGGCAGGTTTCAAACTCAAGACTCTGCTGACTCTCAAATCCTACACCCTAACAATAACGCCAAATTTTTGACTCTAGAGTTATTCCTCTTTCCACCCTTCTATGATGCCTCCTGACTCTATCCCCTGAGATTCCCACTTCTACCCTAACCCCTCACACACTGTTCACTCTACCTCTCCTCACCCCCAGATAAATAAATAAATAAATATGGAAGGCGAACCGTGGTAATCTGTGGCATAATTTCTCTAGGTAATGCTGTCCTTGGTTACAAGGGCATAGAAGAATTAGGGTTCTTCTCACTGACTGAGGGGAAACAATCTTTCCAATGCAGCAGCTTTGCCTATGGGTATAGACTTGGATATGTATGCCTTTTTTGTTAAATAATTATCTCAAATCCCTTTCCGTGGAAATAGAAGTTAAACCAAAAAGCCAGCCAGAATCCCTAAACATGGTATAGTGGGGAGAATTTTGGAGGCAGAGGTCCTTATTCAAATACAGACTATGTTACTTAGTACCTGGGTGACTTTGGGTAAGGGAAGTTTCCGAAGTGAATGTTCTCTAAAGTATCTTCCTAAGACTAAGAACCCTTGCATCAGGTGGTATATTTCCACCTAGGTCAAAAACCAAAACCAAAACGTTCCTAGCATTTAGAGTTCTCAGAAAGTGAAAGCTGAATGAATCAATCAAACAATAGTCATTTATTAATCAATTACCATGTTACTAGGCACTGAACAAAGGGGTTGGTAATGTTGGCCTCAGGGAGCTTATGGTCTAATGGGGGAGAAAGCATGTAAATGTCAGTATTATTATAGACAAGGAAGTAGTTTACTGTAACATAGTATACTAGATTAATGGGCTTGCACCAGGAGATATCTCAGCAACTTCTGGCTGTGTGGCTCTGGACAAGCCACTAGACCTCTCTAAGTCACAGCAGCCTCACCATGGAATAATTGGGGGTACTAATAGCTTTAGCACCTACTTCACCACTAAAGTTCCTCACAATTCCCCATTTTCATGATCATATAGTTTTTCTCCTGAGAACTATGATTAATAAGCATTAGTTTCAAACCTAAAAGACAAGGTCTCCTACCATAAATAAACCAACAAAACTCTAAATATTAAAGTTGGCACTAAGCAAGGAATTGGAAATGGAATTTAGAATTTCTTTCAAGAACCGAATATTTTTTTACTTTAAGTAACAAGGAAAGATTTCTTGTGAGTAAGAGTTATTATTTAAG
Organism: Gymnobelideus leadbeateri; assembly: GCA_011680675.1. Taxonomy (NCBI): domain Eukaryota; kingdom Metazoa; phylum Chordata; class Mammalia; order Diprotodontia; family Petauridae; genus Gymnobelideus; species Gymnobelideus leadbeateri. Next base: position 298,527 of record WOXC01009878.1, on the reverse strand, counting down.
GGAATAGACCACCCAGGGAGCCAATGACTCACTCCTGGTCAATGGTATTGGAATATCTTGTACTGAACCAACTCTGCCAGGAAAGAAGGCAAATGCGACATGAAAATTTCATGGAACCCAGAGGTGACTTCCGTTTTGGCTGGATATAGTAGTGAGACCTGGAGATGTGGCTGTCTGAAAAAAGCAGCTTATGGAAAGCTTACCTTGCTCAGAAGCCTCTAAATAGGGTACCCTTCTAGATTTTTTTTGTTGCTGTTAAGTTGTGGTCAACTCTTTGTTACCCCATGAACAGTATCATGTCAGTACCACAGTACATGGGGTTTTCTTGGCAAAGATACTGGAGTGGTTTGATGATTTTTTTCCTCTAATGGATTAAGGTAAACAGAGCTTAAGTGACTTGCTAGTAAGGGTATGAGGTCAGATTTGAACTCAGGTCTTCCTGGCTCCAGGCCCAGTGCTCTTTCCACTGAGCTACCTAGCTGCCTTTAGACTTTAAGGAAAAGAATAGGAAATACAGCCCTCTGAGACAGAAGCTAATGAGATATGATGATACTTGTAAGTAACAAGAGCAAATGTAAAGCTTAAGTTCCTCATGGTGTCAAGGAAAGCTGAGCCAATGGATAAAAATTTGTCAGGGGCCATCTAACACTGTATGAAGGGGAAAAAGAAATAGTTTGCTTATCAGTAAAACAAAATGTATATTGGAACAGAACCAGCTTCTCAGCCTCTACTGGATAAAAGTAGATGACCACAGGACCACATAAGTCCCTTTGCACCAATTCCATATTTGCCAATATTCTGAATATTCCTTGCTTCCTCTGGCTTCCAAATATTTTTTTATGCAGAAAGGTCTGGTCGGATGGATAGCTGATACGATTCAAATATTCTTGTCATTATAAGGGGATATGTGTGTGTGTGTGTATATATATATATATATATATATATATATATCACTCATTGTAAATTAATAAACTGGCATTTGAATTAGCTTTCCCAGGGGCTAAGCACCCCTAGGTAACTTGATAAATCTGTTTTTTATGAACTTGCCATGCTGAGGACCATATACTGGATGTTGGATGAACCCATAAAAGGTCATGAACATTACAAGTTACCTCTCCTACCTGCTGGCTCCTTCTTATTCTTTCCCTCTTTCTTTCTCTCTTTCTCTCCAACTAGCATCTCATCTTATCTGCAACACTCTCCATAACTTCAGCACTACCACCATCTGACCTTGCTAACCTGATGTAAAGGGGAGTAGCTCAATTATTTGCAAATATGGACTTCTGTGATCAATGTAATAGTCATTTTCTCATTTTCACAAGATATTTATATTGAATATCTAAAACAACAATTCAAGAATTGGTTTTCTATTACTGACACATATTAACTCTGACCCTTGGCAAGTAACTTAATTTCTCATTGCTCTAGGCAACTTTTTTTTTTTGCTTTTTTTTGGAGGGCAATTGGGGTTAAGTAACTTGCCCAAGGTCACATGGCTAGGTTTTTTGTTTGTGTGGGTTAAGTGTCTGAGGCCAGATCCGAACTCAGTTCCTTCTGACTCCAGGGCTGACGCTCTACTCACTGCGCCACCTAGCCACCCTCTAGGCAACTTTCTAATACTCTAAGTTGCCAGAAATATGCCAATCTGCATTGGTAAATGGGTTTTTCTCATCTGGGCATTCCCTATACCAATGAAATCACAGATCCAGTTCATAGTCCTAGAAACACTAGAAAGATGGTCACATCATACAGTTAGCAGAGTACATCATATGTTCTAATTTGTGGAAGAAGGCTTCTTCACAATATTGATATCCCCACCATTTTGGATTGAGGATTTTTGTTAGTAGGAGTTATTTGACTCCAAATTGAATTAAAAAGTTATTTTCTCAGTTCTCTTAATGAGAATGTTTGAAAAGATTTCCACAGCTTGTTGATGGTAAATGGGATCTAGGATACTTAAGCTTTGGTGGGGATACGAGGTCTTCAGAGTGGAGTGAAATCTCAGCCCAAAGCATCAGGGATCGCTGGTAAACTGTACATAGGTTTAGGGCACTTGAAAATGAAGGGAGAAGGGGACAAGAAAGGTTTAGAAGCTATGTTCTAATGACAAACTGGACACATTATAAATTTCTCCAGGGCTGTCCTGACCAGAAAGAAAACATGATTAAGGACCAAAGGACCCCAGGAACATGTGATAAAATATGGATGAGGATTTCATCTTCAACCAGGTGAGTGAGAAGGAAAAGGAAGACACCATGTTGGTTAGTACAGTTGCAGATATGGAGGGGGAAATGATGAGTTTTTCCTGTAGATTAAAAAAAATCAAGGAAATGGATGGAGATGGTTTTGTGATACTTTATATAAAAGAACAACCCTTCGGAAGCATGGCAATTCAATTTAACAAGCACTTGTTGGGGACATTCCATGCACTGTGCTAAACACTGAGAATGAAGAGACAAAAAAATGAAATAGACTCTATCCTCCCAGAGCTTATACAATATCTTGGGGTTGGGAGAATTTAATTACTAAGTGACTATGATTGCATTTAGGGAGCCCAAATAACTAAGGGAATCCAGAGAAAGAGGCAGCACCTGAGATGAGCCGTGAAGGAAAAGAAAGATTCCAAGAGGGATACAGGAGGAGAGAGAGCATTCCAGGGAAGCAGGACAGACTGGGCAAAGAAGGCACCAAAGTGAGAGATGGAATTCTAACTTCAGGGAACAGAGAATAGGCCTGTCCAATTGGAGCTGAGAGTATATGAAGGGGGATAATATGAAATGAGCCTAGAAAAGGTAGGCTAGAGCCAGACAAGGATTTCAATGCCAAGTTGAGGAGTATGTTAGCAACTATCACAGCTACACTGACCCAGGACTACCCTCAGGGGATGAAAGGAAGACCTGGTTAGAAAACCAGATATAAACACTGATTTATTCAGAAGAATAGAATCAAAAGCCAATCCGCAAAAATATCTCTTTTTGTGGCCTCTGGCATTCTAGCTGAAAATCATGGCCATGTTAAACAGCAGTTTTCCCTTCCCTTGGCTATATTATAGCATTAAGTCATCTGAAACTAAAGTATGTCTAGTCCTAAACTCCAGGATGCTCCCAGAAAGCTACTTGGTAAAGTAACTTAAATGGAGAAAAAATATGTATGGCTTACATGTGTTCACAGAGCTGGGTAAAGCCATTTTCAATTTCATGTCTGACTCATCACCAAGTTAGCTGCTTTATGGTGATGAATTTTTCAGGCCCAGGATGATCTCAAAGACCATCCAGTAAATTGCAAGAGGGGGATGCAGCCTGCAGGAACTGGAAGAAATACCCACATGAAAGAAATTAAATGATCCTAGAAGCACCGAAGTATTTTGATTCATATGCTATATTGTTTTTAAGGTACAGTATATACTCCTTAATTCAAAACATATGCAGATTTATATAGGTACTAGACTACAGGTTAATTACCTTTGTACTTCTATGAAGAGTGTTATACCCAAGATTCTCTGGAATGAGTATAATCTTGAGAAATCAAAAGAATTCAGCAGCTTCCGTTTATATAAAAATTGTTTCCAATATCATAGGGACAGAGATGGGACAAATAGGGATTTCCCACAGTTGTTTAATACCAAGTCAGTGAAATTCTCCAAGGCCCTGGAATCTTCCACAGCCTAAATTCTGAGCACCCAGTGATTGGAAACAGAGGGATAACTAGCAATTTTTGTGCCTGGGGCAGCACAAACTCCACCCAGGTCAAATGGACCTAAATGTGCCCACAAGTGGACTTTTTAAGCTATGATGTTAGGTCTGTGGATGAAGACTCTGAGGCTCCAAGAGGCTTGAGTAGGGCAGGGCCTGGTAGAGGAGGAATAATGAAGTGCTAGACTCTTTTGTTCTTATGTTCCTAAAGGGTCATCAGTGCTTTCAGAATCCTCTAAATATGGTGTTCTGGTGCAAAGTCCTATTTACCCCACTCTAATTACAACTTTGTTTGGGACATGGAGTTTTACTACTCCTTCCACAAATGTTTCTGGAAAGCTAATAGGTCATAGACTGGGCACACAAGGCCCAGATAGTAAGAGCTGCTTTCATGAAAGCAATCTGAAGAAAGGCATAAGGCAGTGTTGAATTTTCTTCTCTGTTGAATTTTCCATTTCTATGAGGTAGCATTGTCCCTACCTGGGCAACATTTTGATCCTAGTAAAAGAAGCCATGAGGTCCTCTGGGCCTAGAGGTGAGATGGATCACATAGAAATAATATGATTTATCATACCATAAGGTAATATAGTATAATATAAAGATCATGGCTCTGGAGTCATAGGATCTGAGTTTAAATCCCACATCTGATATTTAGTACTGTGCAAACTTTAAAATCATTTAACCTCATTGGGTCTCAGTTCCCTCCTCTATAAAGTGAGGGGGTTAAAGATAATCTTTAAAGTCCCTTCCAGCTCTGGGTCTGCGATACTATAATCTCAGTAAGAAAACCTTAGAATGATAAGTTTAACAAAGGCCAGAAGGATGAGTCAGGAAGAGGGGGAAGGGAGAACTTTCTGGAATCTGTAGTGAATATAAGAGATCTAAGCAAGGCTCATAATGAATGAATGATGGGTCCTTCCTACATTTTCTGGGAACATGGTAGGATGGAGGCAGAGCAAAACAGAATCAAGAAATAACAATAACAATGAAGGTTTCCATTTATGTAGCAAAGTTTGCAAAGTGTTATTAAAATCATGATCTCACTTGATTTTCCTAACAGCCCTGTGAGGTAGGTGCTATTACTGCCTTCATTTTACAGATGAGAAAACCAGGAATCAGAAAGTCTAGGGTCACTCAGCTGGTAAATGTCAGAGAACCCGGGAGGTCCAGGAAGAGAAGGAAGTCAGTCTCCCAGTTAACAAGCTAAGGGAGCAGGTCCAGAGGTAGAGATCGGCAATTTCAGGCCAAGTTTGAGCACTGAGTAGGCAGGCAGACAACAGATTCCTGAAACCTTGGCTGTCAGGGACAATTCTAACTGGCCAAGCCTTTCCTGAACCTCATACATTTTCACTCCCTCTGATCTTAAAGAGACTAATCCCAGCTGACCTGATAACCAAGCCAACATCTGACACAGACAAGCCTTTGAGGATTGGAAGAACAAAGTTTATGCCATGGAAACCTCAAACCCTATACTAGTCATGTCTCTGATTTGTCAAAGCCTGCCTCTGTCTTTCTGGAACCACAGAAACCCATCCCTGCTGTATCTATTCCCTGAAACCTAGCAGTGGGGAATTTGGCTTCTCCAAATCAGCTTGTTTCTTCAAGGCCCCCCTAGGACAAATTTCTTTCCCCTCTGAATCGCTGATCTAAACTATCCACGTCCCCTGAACTGTTGAAATCAGCTTCTGTCTTTCCTAAGAAATGCAATGCTGTCTCTATCTCAGCTTCTAGGGCCAGTGGAACACTATCCTTGGGGGCCTTATTAATTGTTAAGGAATAGGAATCAAGTAACCCTCAAACTCTGTAAACTTCCCTTGCCAGAACCATCATATCCAGTTTCAGTCAGTCCCTAATCTACCCTGCCACCCTTATCTCAACTGCCAATTTGGTTCCAGGTAGGGAGCCAAGCTCAACCTTTCTACTTAGCCTGACAAAAAGGGTTGCTATCTATGACTTCCCAGAATGAAGTATCCCAGAGGTCCCTTAAAAGAAGGATCTCAAGTACAGGCTGACAGTTCTCAAATACTGCTCACACACTCACTTAACCTTTTTTTTTTTTTTCTGATGACTTGGCTAGTTCCCTAAGAGTGAAGTGGCTTCTCTGACTCCAGTAATACAGTAATTTCCCATGATGTTTAAGTATATAATTATTCGCTTTTTCTGATATTCCAAGAGGGTGCTTGACTTGTTACCTAAAGTCTGAAAGGGTTGTTTCAGTTATTCTCCTTCAGCCACTACTCGATATAATATACATTCTTAAACACTAGGAAAGACAGCATAATCCAGTCCAGAGAAAAGGAAGAAGAACCCCAAAGCACAGCTAAAGAACTCCGAAGCACATCCTTCCTAAATTTAATTAGAAAGTGAGGCATGAATTCTATTTAAATAAAAGGCCAAAGATTTCCCTTTGACTTAGACTAGGTAGAAAAAGACCACTGGATATATCCAAAAGCAAGCCCCTGAAGGCTTAACATTCACACTTTACAAGTCTGGGCTGTCTATTAAATATACAGGACTACACCTCTTCTCCTGTGACGGGTTTGCTGACTTCTCAAAGGGGTCAGAATTGACTACCCAATAGTTTATTTAAGGTCTGGAGCCTGAGCTTGCCTGAGAACATACATGGTGACTATGCCACGGCCTAGAACGTTATAGATTTAAAAATGTAGAAAGGTTACAACACCATTATTTTGTAAATGGTGGAACCAAGACTAAGAGAGATTAAATAAATTTGTCCAAGGTAGTAAGAGCAGCTAGGTGGTGCAGTAAATAGCGTGCTGGGTCTGGGGTCAGGAAGATCTGAGTTCAAATTTGGACGCAGACATTTATTAGCTGTATGACCCTGGACAAGTCCCTTAACTCTGTTTGCCTCAGTTTCCTCATTTGTAAAATGAGCTGGAGAAGGAAATGGCAAACCATTCCAGTATCTTTGCCAAAGACAACCCCAAATGGGGTCACAAAGAGTCAGACATGATTGAAAGCAACCTAGAAAAAACAACGAAGATAATAAGAGGTAGAGCCAGGTTTTGAATAGAGATCTTTTAACTCCCAATGTAGAACTCTCACCTTGGAATGTACTGTCTACTCTACAAAGATGGCAGTAACTTTTGAACTATACTAAAAATCAGAATCCTTAAAGAGATTAATGGAGGGGCATCAAGAGCTGGTAAAAATAAGTGAATGAAAAAAAGCATTTATTAAGAGCTTTGGCTCTCTAGATGCCAGTTCCTGGGTGCTCAGACACCCAGATAATGCCTGGTCTGAAAGACCAACCTGGATGTCATGAATGAAAGTAACAACTCATTTCCAAATTCTGATTAAAGATTAACAAAGCACTTTGTTTTCTCATAACAGTTCGGTGAGACTGGTAGCATGTTTTGTCTTTTTCCTCAGGTCTATAACACTAATCCACTAATCCTCTCACTATTTGAAACCACTGTTCTTGTACTAGTTTTCCAAACTAGAGCTTTCTACCTCTAAAGTTTGCTGAAAGAAACTTCAGATTGGTCATTAGAGCCCTCACAGCCAACCCAGGAGAGCCTGGAATCTACCCTGGTAAAGTCAACCCTGACTGAGATTACTTCTAAACCATGATAAAAAGAACTATTCTGGACTCAGAGTAAGTACTTAATCACATGCCCAAGAATGGAAAACTCAAACCCTATACTAGTCATGTCTCTGATTTGTCAAAGCCTGCCTCTGTCTCTCTGGAACCATAATATCACTTCTGGAACAATCCCCTCAATCCCACAACTTAAAATCATAGGCACAAGTATAAGGAAGGATATACTCTACCTTAGATTCAAGGTACACAAGGGTTCTGTATTCCTAAAACTATAGCTTATAAGCCCTCACCAGCATATTTATCTTTTAAAAGACAGTCAGAAGACAAAATTAGCTCAAAGCAAAAACATTTACTGAAATGTCATAGGAAGGACAGTAGCAATAAAACATCTCTCCTGGAGAGAAAGACTTGAGGGATGGGTGCTCTTTGGGCATTCTCACTCACTGCCTGGCATTCCTGAAGTTGGGATACTGTCTTTGACACTCCACGATGAGACGCAGAGAAAGACACTGTTCATATTCCTAGAACAGCAGACTCTAGTATGTGATGGTGTACTCATCAAGTAGGCATATACAAGTTTTACTACAAGAATTGGAAGTAGAGGAATTATTCCTGACCAGAAGTGGGTGCTAAGTGTGATGGAATGATTTCTCCTACTGTTAAGCTGACAGGGAGGACAAATATGTTTGTATGATCAGGGTGTTTCCCTTTGGGTCTTTGGATTTACCTTTGAAAATTAGATATAGAAGATTTGGTAGGGGAAACTAAAAAATTCAAATGAGGCTTGCTTGAGTTATGTTAAGTTTTACACATTAACATGAATTGTTTAAAAATCATTTCCATAAATATACATTAGCAAGAACAAAACTTTTCTATAAATTTGGAGCACCATGTCCCACAAACACACAAAACATCAGTGGGAAGTGTAGACACAGAGAGAGTTCACAAATGGTGATGAACATATGACAGTGTCTGAGACATACACAAGGAGAGGGAATCCATGCTCCCACTGCTGCCAGGCTTCAGGGCCGCTGAGGCTGGCTCCTGCTCCCTTTAGTCTCACAGGCTCTGCCAGCCGTGGCTCCATAGTGTGCCAGCAGATGCTGATGTGAAGCAGTTAGCTCAGGGTTTGGCTATATTCCCCATTACTTCCAGCTTCAGGCGGAACTACCGTAGGCTCTCAGGGAGAACAAGAACTTCTACCTTAGGACAGGGCTCTGGGACCTGCCACTCCCTGAGCAGGATCCCAGCTGAGGGCCCTGGTTTTTGGCTCCTTTCACCACTTGGCTGTGAACCTGGATTCTGGTGCACTGTATGCTGCCATGTGATTCAGATTCAAGATGACATGGGAGATGGGAGGTGGGAGCTATTGCCGCACTACTCTCCAAGAGGCAGAATCAAGTCCTTCTGAGATGGTTTCCTTCTCCATGCCTTTCTTTGTCTCACTCAGAGGGGGACAAGACTGCTTTTTAAAGTCAATCCTGCCTATATTATAGAGGAAGCTGGTGGTACAATGGATAGAACACTGGGCTTGGATTCAGAAAGACCTGAGTTCAAATCCAGCCTCAGATACTTCCTAGCAGTGTGACCATGGGCAAGTCACTTAACTTCTGTCTACTTCACTTTTCTCAATTGTAAAACAGGGATTATAATAGCCTCTCCTTCAAAGGATTCTTGTGAGGATCGAATGATATACTTGCAAAAAGCACTAGCCACAGATAGTAGGCACTATGTAAGTATTCCTTTTCTTCCCTCTAACCAGGACTAAGGCTCACACATAGCCAGTTCCCTTCATCTAATTGCCATAGCCTTCCATATAATTATCCTGTTTGTATTGTTATCACTTATTTTTTAAAGCAATTGGGGTTAAGTAACTTGCCCATTATGTGTGTTTGTGTGTGTGTGTGTGTGTGTGTGTGTGTGTGTGTGTGTGTGTGTGTGTGTGTGTGTGTTAAGTATCTGAGGCCGGAACCAATCCCAGGTCCTCCCAACTTCGGGGCCGGCACTCTTACTCACTGCGCCACCTAGCACCCCCTATTATTATCACTTTATTTAGATAACTCCTTTATACCTTGTCATGGGATACTTAGTAAAAGTTCTAAACATCTTCCTTATACCTCCTTTACATTAGAACATTGGACTTCAGTTGAACCATAAGAGTTACATGAAGATTACTTCTGGTTGTATCCTGTATCATGAGGGCATTATGTACAGAAAGTGTAACTTGAATTCAGGTCTTTCTGACTCCAGGGTTGACTCTCTAGACACTCTGCATCTTACCTCTTAATGCTTTCTGTGTCTTCCAATTGCTGGTTCAGGTATCAAGCACTGCTGCTTCTTCTGTTTAATTTTTTGCCACATGAGAATATATAACCTCTGAAATTTCTTCCAGGTCTGGATCTCTGATCCCATAACTGTTTATAAATGTTATAGGCAGGACACCCTGCTCTTCTATCTCTTAGGATTTGCAAGTATCATGAGCTTATCATTTGTTTAGGGGACCATAAGGTTTTATACCTAAATTCCTTCTTACACCATTAACTAGCCCCCTAAATTGCCACTTCATGGAAGTCTATCAACTACCATATTAATTAAACTCCTTGGGGGAGGACAAAATATAATTGCTACATTAAAATAGTTATTTACTACATTCAAAAATCTTTAATGGCTCCCCATTGTTTATTGGATGAAGTATAAGCTCCTTATCCTTACTTCCAAGGCCATCTATGGTCTGACTCCAATTTCTTTCTAGTCTTGTCCCATACCAGTCTCATTTTTGTGCTTGACATTCAAAACAAAGTGAACTATTATCCAATCAATTTTTTTAATCACTCTACCCTCTCCCATCTTCACTTTTACCAGCTTTCTACATGTAATTTATCTCTGCCCCTCCACTCTTATAATTGCCTATTGATACCTTTCCCACTCAGCTCCTATGGATTCAAGTATCATGCCAATAATTATCAGATTTATTTTTTCCAACCCTAACATCTCATCTGACCTCCATTCTTACATCTCCAATACCTTCTATTAGACATCTTGAACTGAATGTCTTGTAGACATCTTAAAGCCAACATATCCAAAACTTGATTCATCTTTTTTTCTCTCCCCAGATTACCTTTTCCTAACTTCCCTGTTACTGTGAACTACACCACCATCCCCCCATTCACTGGGTTCCCACCTTAGGTGTCACTCTTGACTCCTAACTCTCACTCATACCCCATATCCATTTTCAGTTGCTATTTCCACTTTCTCAACTTCTTTTATGCCCCTTCATTCCTCTGGCACCCTCACCATCCTGGTGCAGACCTCATCTCATGCCTGGACTATTTCAGGTTGGTCTCCCTGGCTCAAGTCTCTCCCCATTCCAGTCTATCCTCCACTTAGCTATTAAATTTTAACCATTTCCTCCTCTCTCCCCACTCAACAAACTCCAGGATCAAATATAAGATCCTCTGCTTGGCATTTAGAGCTCTCTACAACCCAATCCCTTCCTTCTTTTCTAGTCTTCTAATAGAAACTCTATGGATTTTTTCTTTTGCTGTTTCTGTCACAAGGCGCTGCATTTCCCAACTCCAGGCATGTTCATTGACTGTTTCCCATGACTCAAACTCTCTTCCTCCTCATTTCCCTTCCTAGCCTCCCTGGCTTTAAAGTCCCAACTAAAACCCCAACTTCTAGAGGAAGTCTTTCCATATCCCCTTAAAGCCAATGCATTTCTTCTGCTGATTATCTTCAATTTATTTCAACTTTGTAGCTATAATTTGTATATCTCAAATGTATCCTGTATATATTTTGTTTGTACCACCTACTCCATGAAGCCCTTTCTGATTAGTCTAGTTAAAAAGAAATGTGTTCTTCCAGATTCTCCTAATACTTTTTTTTTCTAAACCTCTAATTAGCATTTTAGATGCTCTATATGCATCATTCTTTTTTATGTGTTTTCTGTCCTACTCCTCAGACTGTAAAATTCTTTTTGGACAGCATCTGTACTATTTTATGTCTGTATCTCCTGTGTCAAAGCCAGTGCCTTCCTTGCAGTAAATAGACAGTGCTTCCTCAATTCTACCTCTCAGAATTTGTATCTTGTATCTCTATTTAGCTTGAATAACACATCCTTTGTAAATCCATCCCTGGTGTACTCAGGTTTTTGAGTAGGACTATAGTAGAGGAAGTTATGTCCTGAACTTTCAAAATCAACCTATTCACTATTTGACACTTTAGATGAATTAGACTGGAACCTTGCTAAGGAATGAAATATGATAGGAGATTGAATTATCCTATAACCCAAAGTGGGGTTTGGCCATTGAGCTGAGCAGATCATAAGCCTATCATCTTCTACCTTGTTCAGATCACAGCCAAAATATTGTATTCATTTATGAGTGCTACATTTTAGACTTTGACATGCTGGGGATAAGCCAGAGAGGATCCTTGGACCAGGGGATGCGAAAGACCTCAAGTTCATAACCAATGATGATCAGTTAAAAGGTTTTAGGATGTTGGGTATAGAGAAAATGTGACTTGGTGAGGGATATGAAAACTTTCTTCAAGTAGTTAGAAGGCTGGCACTTGGAAGAAGGATTTTCATTGCTTGGTTTGATTCAAAGAGCAAAGTTAGGGGGAAATGGGTAGCAATTAAAAAGGGCAAATTTAGTTTTGTCATAAAAAAATTTCTTAATAACTAGAGCAGATGAAAAGTGAAATGAGTTGCTCCAAAAGATAGTGGGTTCTCCCTTATTTGGAGGTTTCCAAGAAGAGGCTGCATGACATAGGTGACCAATGGATACTTGGGTGCTGGTGTGGATTGGGCTGGGTGACCTCAGAGGTCCTTTTCACAATGAGATTATGAGAAATGCTAAATCATATTATAAGGAATTAGTCTCACATCAACCCTTAGGGTTGCTTTATGTAATTTCATTGTATAACAACAAAAGGCCTCAATTTATGCGTCTGAAACATTGAAAGGGAAGAATGAACACTGTCCAAGTTTTGAGTCAGATAAACAAGTTATCTTCCCATAAATTCATAGATAATCAATGTAATTTGTTGATAGATATAACAAGCACACACTGATTCTGAACACTTAAACACAATTGTCTTTATTCCTCCAGTGAAAATTGTGTAGAGATGATGTTGAGTTTTTCTAATGCCTTCCTCAAATGCTTCTCTCTATTTCCATGATATTCTTCCCAGTCTGCTCCTATCTTTTGACTTTACTTATCTTATGAAAACAATTAAGTGATTGTATTATGAGCAAACTACATTGACCTATCAGAGGGACATATACCAGCCTAATAGAAGGCCTCTTCTCAACACATCAGAATTCCACCAATAGCTTTCATGCCTATCTTTTCCAAGGAAAATTTTACAAGGAGGCACTATTCCAGGCCACTGCGCTGAGAAATGACTCCAGGCATCATAGAAGATTTGATATTTAATAATATGCATTTGAGATTAAAATATGTATGGACTTGAGAAGCTTCTAAAGAAAGAATAGCAAGGGCATATGATCTACTCACAGTAGCAAACCTGATGAGACTTTTAAATATTTCTACATACTTGCTAACTAATTAATGAATCCTAAAAGGCATAATTGATTCAATTCTGAACTGTAGAAATTTAAAAAGAAATGACTTGTTAAGAACTATATAAATGTGTAAAACTATTTTGCATTTCATTTGTAGGATACTTATGTTCCTAAGAAATTCTCTGAAGAATCAATGTATATCAAATCCTTTTTGCCTATTGACACTCATTATAAAAATCAAAGCTACATTTCTCCAGAGAATATGGTCACCAAGATGTAATGAAAACCAAACTTTGAAATCCAGAGTGTTTTTAATCACATGCTAAAAGAAAACATGCTGATTTTCTGATAAAGTAATAATATTCAATTTAAGAAGATTGAAACTAGAAAGCTTTAAAAATACTATTTTTCACAACTCAAGTGTGTAAAGGAAAACAACAGCTTAACTGAACAGATAAAATTGGGTTGAAAAGTTCTTAGCTTCTACCAAGCTCTGATGCTCCTGAGATACAGCAGTGTGGTAATACAAAATTCTTTGTTGAGTTTTTTGGCTCCTCTTTCCCAGTCCTTCCTGCAAGGTGTTGTTTTATTGTTTGTTTTTTGGGGGTTTTATTAAATATATGGATAGAGCTGAATTTAAAAAGAGAAGATATTGGAGAAAAAGCAGAGATAATTAAAAACAAAGTAGCATGATACATAAAGAAGGAAACAAAATCACCATGAGGCAAAGGTAAAGGAACTTTCTATACAATGAGCTATATATGTGCAGCTCAATATACTGGGAGGCTGATTTAGCATCTCTTGGGATCTATCATGGCCCCCCATTTATCTACTTCCAGGTTCCTTGTATTTAAGATATAAACATTTATCTCCATTAACAAGTCATGTTTCCCATTTCCTCTGAACCTCCTTCAGTTAAGCTAGAATGAAATACTTTATGTCATAGTAATGTAAAGGACAATTACATATGACCGTCAGTAAGGGAAATAACACAGGGAAAAATAAAGTACAGAGCACTTCAACAGCCATTTCCCAAAATTATCACTTCTTGAGATTCTAGGACCTGAAGGTCTCAAGTCCACTTATCCCTCTTTCTTGTCATGTTTTTAATGGCATGTTGTAGGCTATAAAATATTAAAGTGGTATAACAGAATTACCAATTGAACACTTACCAAAGTCTCAAGGCCTAGAGAAAGGTATTACTTCTTGTCCCACAAACACCACAGTCTCAATGCCTTCTATTGCCATTTCTACTAGAAGCACTGAATTCAGCAGAAGCTAGTCATGTCCCACCTCCTCTTCTCCCTGGCATTTTCCTCTCCTTCACTACCCCTCTGCAGAGGGTTCGTTGCCAGTGCTTTGAAACTTCCTCCTTGTAATCACACATTACCCAATGGCTGGTGAGATTTCCATGCTGTGAAATCCAGCTTATTTTTTAGGGAATGTAGTGAAGTAGTATTGTGGGTAAACTGGGAGAGGCTTTGAATCAGGAAAACTCATCTACTTGTGTTCAAATCTGACCTCCAACACTTATTAAGTATGTGACCCTGGGCAAGTCACTTAACCGTACTTGCCTGGGTTCCTCATCTCTAAAATAAGCTGTAGAAAGAAATGGCAACCCATTCCAGTATCTGTGCCAAAATCCCAAATGTCATGAAAAGTTGGACATGACTGAAAAATAACTGAACAGTATTCCAAAAGGACATGATTCCTTTATACTGGCCATTTGGAATTTTATAGAAAACAGGACTGAGAAGCAAATATTTCCATTCACAGATAAGTATGGGTAGATTAAGAACTACTTAACTTCAACATAGCATTATCAACAATGCTAACCTGTTTTTTTATGATATTTTTTTTATTAATGAGACTATTTTAAGGATGTGTTTTGAAGAAATTTTTTTTTTCTGGGGAAGGGGACTGGGCAAAAAAAAAGAGAGACACTCAAACTTTATAAATATTTTAGACGGTAAAAAACTGAAATCCATCACTTTTTGGACAACCAAAATTTCACCCAGTTCCTAAGCAGTAGTCTTAACAGAAACATTTGCCAAAAAACAATTTACCATTCTAACTATATTAAAACAAGCACTTGATTAAAACCAGCATTTCTACTTAGGAAATGTTTGCCTGGGAATAAACTGTTTGTCATTGAAGCAAATGAATACTCAGTTACTAAAATAAACACACTGGTGATAATGTAGACTAACAAACCCCTATTTCAATTATTGGTAGCCCCTATACCCATATTTCTGTATGTGGTAGAAATAAGATTGTGTTAAATGTGAAAATAAAATTTTCTCTTTATTATTATTAATCCCAACTGGGTACTAGCTGGACAAATAGGAGAAATCTCATATCACCTCTCCAGTTCACTCACCACCCAGATCTAGAGAGACTAACAGGAAGTGATGCTATGATCAAGCCTTTTTCCCTAAATCTTCCCATCAGTACCCCTTTCTCCTTTACCCTTCTTGACTATATGGTGGGATCTCCACCCCTACCTTCTTATTCCACTCTGACCCTTGGATCCACTTTCTTCTTCCAAACATCTCAATGGTTGTAGTTGCTACTGAAATGTGACCACACGCTCTGAATGGAGAGCTAGCAACTATGATCTTAATGGTAATATGGAAGACCATTGAGACTTACCATCTTCCAGTAGATGGTAAAATCTTATATGAGTCAATCAATCAATAATTATTTATTAATTAGGCACTTACTATGTGCCAGACAATATTAA
Organism: Gymnobelideus leadbeateri; assembly: GCA_011680675.1. Taxonomy (NCBI): domain Eukaryota; kingdom Metazoa; phylum Chordata; class Mammalia; order Diprotodontia; family Petauridae; genus Gymnobelideus; species Gymnobelideus leadbeateri. The sequence goes on along the minus strand of WOXC01009878.1, from coordinate 283,000 downwards.
GAAGCTTTGGAGATACAAAGAAAGGGAAGAAAAATTTCTAATTTTGAGTAGCTCACAGGCTAATAAGATAATCAAATGTATTGTGTACACACATATGTATCTGTGTGGGTATATGTGTGTGAGAGAAAGAGAGGAGGAAGAGAAGGAGGAGGAGGAGAAAGAGAGAGAGAGAGAGAGAGAGAGAGAGGGAGAGAGAGAGAGAGAGAGAGAAGATGGAGGGTCATCTCAGAAGGGAAGGCACTAATATGTGTCATGATTAGGAAAGGATTCATACAGAAAGTTGGAATTGAGCTGAATTTTGACAGAAACCTGGGAAAGTAGTAGGCAAAAGTAAGGAAGGAGGGAACAGCCAGTTCAAAGGCTGAGAAAGAAAAGATAGAATGTCATGTCATAGTCCCCAATTAAAATGTGAGATTCTGGAGAGAAGGAACAATTTTACACTTCTATTTGCATCCCCAGGAATGAGAATAGATACTGGCCCTTAGCAAGTGCTTAATGAATCTTTTTTTTAATTCATTTGTTCATTTATTGAAATAAATAAAATTATACTGACATATTTATAGAATAATTTCTCCCAAGAAAGTCAATAATTTTTTTCTAATGTACTTTCTCCTCCTCCTCCTTCTAATGTACTGTGGCTTCATAGTGTGCAAACTGAAGCATTATCTGAGCTTCTTATTGCCTCTTCTCCTTTACCCTGGTATAAAAGATTTAATCTAGAATTGATGATAATTACCTATATGACGTAGAAAAGGTCCTCATGGTCCACACTGAGGAAGACTTTTCACTGGCATGGATGGCAGGCAGCTCATTAACAGTGCCTTGCCTTGTTCATCACTAATTCAGTACTGATGATTGATTCCTAGTCAGCTCATACACTTGGGCTATCTCCTTAGACATGATCTCTTTTTGTTGTTGTTGAGTTGTTTCAGTTTTGTCTGACTGTGACCCCATTTGGGGTTTTCTTGGCAAAGATACTGGAGTGGTTTGCTATTTCCTTCTCCACCTCATTTGACAGAAGAGGAAACTGAGGCAAACAGGGTTAAGTGACTTGCCTAGTGTCTGAGGCTAGATTTGAACTCATGAAGAAGAATCTTCTGGGCTCCAGGTCTGGCACTCTGTACACTATGGTGCCACCTAGCTGCCACTTTCTAATCTTAAGAACTAGGTATGACAAATGAAGTGTTTGGCATCTTGAAAGCAAAAGATAGTAAACCTGGTTCTAAATAAAGCTGTGATGTCCACTAAATACACATTCCATTTCTTAACAATTTGCAGATTGTTTTTCTTTTGATGATGTTCTGATATTTCAGTGACTTTGTGATTGTATTGGTATGGCTAACCCTTTAATATTAAAGATCATGACCCATCTTTTCATGTTCATCCCATGCAGCTTTCCTCCATCTTCCACTGAACATTCACCCTAAGGGCCTATCTTGTATCCTCTTCACCTTAAATGGATATTAATGCAACACAAAGGTATACAATCATAATTCCCCCTTTTTACTATATATCTATCTGATTCCAAGATAGATCTATCTATCTATCTATCTATCTATCTATCTATCTATCTATCTATCCATCTATCCATCTATCTATCTATCTATCTATCTATCTTAAAACAAGGTACATCTATCTATATCTGGGTGGGGAAGAGTGAGTGCCTGGTGAGAGGGAATCTTGTTCCATGGAGTCATGAAGTTGAAACCAAGCAGAGCTGCAGATGAAAAGTGGAGTGTATGTGTGTATACGTGTAGATGTGTATGTATATATATATATATGTGTGTGTGTATATATATATATATATATATATATATATATATACACACACACAGAGACCAAACAGTTATTTGATGATTTTCTTTAGATTAAAAAATTAATATAATTTTCATTATTTAGTATAATATCTTCTACATAGCAAATGTAAATGAATGACTCAGTGCCAGATTTAAGTAAGTCAGAATTTAGATTCTTTGGATGATTGATTTTCAACTGTTTAGCTGTAAGAAAGTTTTCTAATTTTAATTCAGTCAAGACAATCAGCTTATTAAGAAACTAAGTGAATACTCTTATGCACTAAATGTTCATGTTTAAGAGTATCCAAAGGCTTGGTTGGTTCATATGAACTCAACTTTTAAGTTAATGACAATAAGAAAAATTGGATCTTTCAGTGATTACTTGATTACAACAGATCCACATCAGGATCTTCTGTTATTAAACACTGTAAGTTTTTGACACCCCTCCCCCCAATCTTACTTTCAGTTCAAACTGGAGTTAATTATCTGTAAAAGATGAATTGGGGTTGTACATTAAAGATTAGGAAAGAACATTGAAGTTGGTATGCTATCTAGCAAACTTGGAAGTAGCAATTACGATAAATTTCCTGATTGAAGTTGAAACATAAAATTAAAAGGGCGTTAACTAAAATAACTGTCTTCTCTCTGTGTCTTCCAGAACATAGTTATCATAATGTCAGTGTGCCCTTTCACAAAATGAGATGTCTGGCAGATGACTGAGCAAATGTCTCAGCTGGAATAATAGTAAAAGACTCCAGAGCCCACAGTGAGAAACTGTATTGTGCTAATCTTTCTCATCTTTGAAAAGTATTTGTGAAATGTTTCTGCATGTATTGTTTTGCTCAGCAGTATATGGAAACAGTTACATTGAAAAAGACCCTATTTGCTAGAAGATTAAAAACTGAAGCCATACTGAAGTGAACTGACAGAAAGCTTTAAGTAATGATTTTTGGTTTAATGCTCCTGGGGCAAGGAGCATTAAACTAACTTTTTAAGCTAACCAAGTGAGGGTGGGGGAAAACTATGTCTATACATATAGACACAGACATATTACATAATGTATACATACGTATATTCCATCCACGAGGGGAAAAATTGGGCAGAGATAAACTTGGGAGAAGCTTGCAGAGGGGCACTATTCTGAGGTGGGCGATAAAGACCAATGACGTGCCAACTGGTAGATTCCTAGTTTAATACATTGACTTTACTAAGTAGTTTTATACTACAGGAGTGAAAATACTGTCAAAATAATATTTAAATTTGTATTCAATAATATTTAAAATTGTACAATCTATAAAATTTTGTCCCTGCTAAATTTCAGTACACTGGAAAAAAGCTCTAATTCAACCCCCATTATAGCTCTGGACCCACACATTTAAAAGAGAAAAATAAACAAACAAATAAATGAATAATAAATACTTGAATATAGATGTAAAGCCTATATGGTATACCCAATATACATGTATTGCAGTAACAGTCACAGTGGTTAATGAAGAAGTGGTAAGAGAACTCAGGAATACAGGCTCCAGAGTTTCATGATTATACTATGTAGGGTACATCATAGTTATCACTTCAGTTTCAATGAAGAATTTCTGTTAAAGTAATGTGTAATAACATAGATAAATTATTTGATGTGGAGTCATGATGACCTCAGTTAAAATTCCACTTCAGAGATTATTTTTATGACTCTGGCCAAGTCATTTAAACTCAACCTCATCTGTACAGATGTGTTTACATCTGTAAAATGTGGGGGTTAAACTAGAACTTTAAAATCTGTTTTAGCTCTACATTTATAATTTGGGGGCAGGGTGGGGACAAAATTCATCACCATTATTCTCTCATTAGAGTACCAATGCATGCTGGTAAAATATGTAATATTATGGAATTTTGGTTAAGTATTTGGGAAAGAATGAATGGAAAAGACCACAAATGCATGCTGTTGAATATACAGAATGAGTCATTCCCCAGGCAACACAGTCATTTCAGTTTGCCATGTCATAGACCAAGTATAAGAAAAAGAGTTTCATTTGTTTTGACCTATGGGTCTGTCTGAATTCTGGAAACATTTTCTGTCATTCTGGTGATGTCTAGCTTCAAAAGGTAATGTCTAGCAATAATAAAGAGTTATGATCTGACATTACTGACAGGGATGGCCTGGTCCAATACAACTAGGTCCTAATAGTTTGTATAAAAAAATCCCCTAAAGTGGGAATTAGAATTCACATTGTTCACATATTTATATATACATGTACATAATCTCTTATATATTAAATTGTTATAATTATGTAAAACAAGGTCATTGATTCTAGCTCAATAGAAATATTTGGTGACAATTCAAACAATGCCATTGCCTTAGAGATTCATTATTTGCACTAATTGGGACCTAGCTGTACCCTTTCTGAATTAAATTTTTGAAGAGAAAACTATTTGCATATTGAACTTAGGGTCAGATGATGTGCATTACCAAATCCTAACTCTGCTAATGAATACTTTTGTTATTCCCAGAAAAGGACTTGATTTTTCCATGACTCAGTTTGCTCTTTTGAAAAACAAAAGGGTGATATCAGGCGACATCCAAGGTCTAGACTTCTGGGTCCTGTTTAAGCCCAGTGTCTAGCCAGGTATTGCTTGTCTGAGGCCACAAGTGTTGGTGACCTATCCTTGACCTTCTATTGCAGTTTGGTCAGTGTTTCGATCTAGTGAAGTCAGACCTCTCAATTGGGGAAGTAAGTTCCCAGTTCTCACAGTCACTAGTTTTTATCAACACCTCTTTCCCTCATTCCAGGGACAATTATCCTTTTCCCTCTTGTTTCAGATTTCCCCAAAATATGGGGAAGAGGGAGTCAAAGAAATGCCCAATGAATTCTCTGAATCAGGTATGGGATGGGTCATGTGATAAATGGAATCATTAACCGAATGACTTAAACAGAACTCGGAAAGTCAACTGTTAGCCTGGTTACACTTTGCTGGTGTATGACGGATGGCTGACTATAAATTTCATCAGACACAATACAGTTTGGTAATGCTTCTAATCCATCATTTCACATTTCATATCTACTGAGTATGGTCCAGTCAAGTGCCAAACATGAGCAGACCCCGCCTCTCTCTCAAAGCTCATTCTTCATGTAGAGCTTATATTAGATTGCATACTCTCTTGGGGTGGGGGAAAGGGAGGGAGTGGGAGAAAATTTGGAACTCAAAATTTCATTGAAGTGAATGCTGAAAACTAAAAATAAATATTTTTTTAAAAGGAAAAGCCAACCTGCTGCTACTGCAATTACAAACTGACCAATCCACTTGACCATGAACTTGCTGCCTCAATAGGCTTCCAGGACCTCAAGACTTTCTGAAACTCACAAGGTCTTCTGGTCTTGCCCATCTTGAGGTTGCTGCCCAATCACATGGTTCAGTAGAAAAAAAAGAAGTAAGCCCATACCAAGCATAGGGTTGCCTGGGTAGAGCATGTTCTCAGGACATTGTATGACTGCATGGGGTTACACAGAAGCTAAGGCTTCCACCATTCTCTCCATCCTGCCTCCCCCAAAAGTCTGAGAATAGTCTAGTCACTATGATCCAAAAAAGAAAAGCAGCCGTTTGATTCTTGGCTCAGCAACCTTTGGGGTACTCAAACCAGCATTGAGTCATACTTAGCTGGAAGCAAACACTCTCAAGTTTCACTGTGGTCACCAGAAATGGGGATTGAGTATGCTCCCAAAGGCGGGGTAAAGGCACCCAATTCATTTTGAGCTCCGTTAGGTTTCATTTAACCCCTGGCATCTTTCATTTTTTCTACGTGTATCTTGTAATATACAATACAATTTCTATCCCTTAACCATGCCAGTATTGCTTCTAAAAACTGTAATGGGAATACCAAAATGAGAAATTATGTGACCACTGGATAATCTTCCTTTAAACTCACTTTAACAAATTAAGGATTTTCTGGCCCTTCTTTGGCTATGATTAGGGAAATCAGAAGCACCACTATTCTTAAGAGATAACCTCTATCACCTGAGAAAATAAGATCTTTTTCTTAAAGATTATAAAATCTTTTTTGTTTTGTTAATTAATTAACTTTGTTTAATCATTCTTCCTTTTTATAAAATCTGCTAGTATTTTAAAAAAGGCAGTTTGCGCAATCATCAACCTAGCTTTAACTTGAAGGATTTAATTGAAATCAGCTGCTTCATACATACACACATCTCATATAAAAATGGCAGCTCAAAGGCTACATGTTTAATCTCCTCCTAGAAACAGAGAGAAGACTCATCCAGGGATCTCTAAATAGACAAATCTGATTAAGAATGAAGAACCATGGAAAGTTTTTTTTTAATTAAAAAAATTGTTTATGTCAAGAACAGAATGTCAGGAAGGGCTGAAAACAGAGTGTACTGGCATATTTTTAATACTCTGTTTAAAGGATACATTTTTTTAGTTTAATTTACAATATTAACACCTTCTCTATCACTTTATCAAACCTAGGCAATCAGCAAAACAGTAACAGAATCCCTTATTCAGAGTGTTTGCTCATTTCGGAGGTCACACCAAAAAATTTACAATCCACTAATTGTTCTAGCTGACTTCAGCACAACCTTAACTGAAAAAGGATCTCAGAGGTCATCTAAGTGAATCCTCATGTGCAAAGACAATATAATTAGAATTGTTTTGTGAGTTTATGCATAAATGAGAAGATCAGATGGGATACACATGAGGAAAAAAAAACACCTACAGTATTAGGCATTGTATGATAAATACCATGAAAGGTGTCATAATAATGTTTACATTTGCATAATCACTGTTGTATCTTATCTACCTAATGTAGTTAATAGAAAGACCTACAATTCTTACCTCACAGGGTTATTGTGAGAATCAAATGAAATTAGGTATATAAAGAACGTTGTCAACTACATGCTTATTAGTAATTTTCATTATTGTAGCAATTATTAATCCCAGTGCTATGTATATAATAAAAGAAATAATCATTCCCTATTAACTCCAGGATCAAATATGAAATCCTATTTAGCTTTTAAAGTTCATTATGACCTGATCTTTTCCTACCTTTCAAGGTCTTCTTACCCCTTTCTCCCCTCCAATTACCCTTCAGTCCTGTGGCCTGGGCCTCCTTAATGTTCTTCAGACAAGCCATGTTATTGCCTAATTCCTGGATTCTTTACTGGCTGTCCTCCATGACTGGCATTTTCTCCCTCCTCATTTCTGCCTCCTGGCTTCCTTCAGATCTCAGTTAGTCTCACTTTCTGCAAGTTCCATTTCCCTGGTACTCCTTAATATTAATACCTTCTCCCCCCGCCCCTTGCAACTATCCCCAATTTATCCTGGATATATATTGTTTGTACATATTTACATATACATGTACATACATTCTACTTACATGCTTTTAATTTGTACATAGCATGTCATCTCTCCCATAAGACTGTGAGCTTCTTAAGAGGGAGTTTTTTGTTGTTGTTGTTTTTGGCTTTCTCTAGGTATTCTTAGGGCTTAGCACACTGCTTGCAAGGAATAAGTGCATAATAAATGCATGTCGACTTGACTTGATCTTAATGTCCTTTTGGTACATTAAACTTAACATAACCTTTATCCCTTTCATTCCCCTAGTGTTTCCCTACTTCGGTTAATGGTATACCCAATGGTATAACCAATCTCTTAATCACCTAAAACCCATACCTTCAAGTCATTTATGACATTTCCCTTACCCTTTCACTATCCATCTCTCATTCCACTTGATCCCCCTTTCTAAATGTCTTTTCCATCTGTCTCTTCTGCAAATACCCTAATCAGGCACTATTACCTCATGCCTGAACTATTGTACTAACCTCAATCCAGCCTACACACCACTGAGAGATAAATCTTCCTGAAGAACTCTTTTGATCCTGCCACTTCCTTGCTCAATTTTTTAATAGTTCCACATTGCCTACAGGATGAAATCCAAACTCTTCAACCTCAAGCCTCTATACAGCCTGGCCCCAATTTTTCTTTCCAGCTTTATCTACTAAAAATCTTACATGAAAGATGTAATCTGTTGCTCACTATCCCTTAAATTACACCTTGAATTTTTCTAACTGTATGACTCCCTTTCTCCCAGGCTTTCATGGTCACCCTTTTCCTCTATTTTACTTCAAGGCCCAGATCGAAACAAATCTTGTCTGGGAAAAGTTGTTTAAACATTACATTCAAAAGTATCCATCCTCTTCTGAAGTACTAGAGAAAGAGGAAGGCATGGAGTTGGAAAAGCATCCTGGATTGTGAACTAGAAGGCTGAGTTCTATTTATGATTCCTCCTTTTATTGGAGATGTGACCTTGGCAAGTTTGCTCATCTGTAAAGTGTGGAAAATAATTAAGTTCTGTCTGCCTCACAAGACTGTGAAGATCAAAAGTTACACTATGCTATACAAGTATAAAGCATTATGTATTTATTCATCAAACATTTGTTAAAGGTCTACCACAGGAGACAGAGGGTATGACATTGTCAGCTTTGTGCTTTAGGAAGATCAACTTCATAGCTGAGTGGAAAGCAGGAAGATCCAGAAGCAGGTTACTGCAATAGTTCAAGTCTGATGAGGGTGATAAGGGCCTGAACTCAGATTGGAAGGAGTGTGAAAGGAGAGAAGAGGATATATGCAAAAAAATGTCATGAGGACAGAATACCCAAGAGACAGTCAGAGATAGAGGGCTCTCCAAGGGAAGATTTTACTTTTAAATGGAGGTTGAATGGAGCTTTTTTGAGAAAGCTGACTAGCTCTTTAGAAAACTCTAAAGAATAAGATGATTAGAACCTTCCTGACATTGTAATTATTAACAAAACAATGAATAGAAAAGAAAAAAAAAATAAAACAGTGATCCTTTGGAATTCTCCAAGGGACTGGGAATTAAAAAAAAAACAAACAAGCAGAACAGGCAGCTGTGAATATTATACAACTGGGTATATGTGGCACTATCAAGGCTGACCAGGATATTGGGACCAGAAATCTAGCTCCCCAGAAAGGTCATGGGAGCACAGGATTTAGATACAGGGCTTATAAGCTTTGCCTCATGGATGTCTTTAGTAATCAGATGAAGTTTATGGGATTTCTTCTCAGAATGACGTATTTAAATGCATAAAATGCCTAGGATCACAAAGGAAACTAAGTATACTGAAATATATTTATCAAAATATTTATAAATCTGAAAAAACCTCAAAATTGAAAAAAATATTAAAAATGTCTTTATGTGTAACTGGGGGGAAATAAATATTATTTAAAAGATAAAAAAAAAAAACACTTTTCATGGAACCCAATTTAAACATAGCTGGTTTGGAGCTTGGTAAGAGATGGTCTAGTCTGGATCTATATGGATCTATCACCTGATTTTTTAGATTAGGTCCAGAGACTTAAAGAGTCGAGCTCCTAATCAAACTTACCATAAACAGCAGAGTCAGTATTAGATTAAAACCCCAAATCCTAAGACTCCAAACCCAGAGCTCTTTGTATGTTACACCAACCTACTTAGCATATCCTACAGGTCTAAGCAGAGGAAGGCTAATGATAGTGTGCATTTATAAAGCTTTTTTTTAGAATGCAGTCTTCACAACTACCCTGTGAAAAAGGTATTAAAAAATAAAACACCCATTTTTCAAATGAGGTAATGGTTTGTTCATGGCCAAACTGAAAATGAAATAAATGGAGGACTAGAACCCAAAGCCAGGTGTTCTGACTTGAAGTCCAGGGAGGTCACTAAGGCAAGATGAAACAAGGAGGAATGGGTCCAGAAATTAAGGGGCATGGAAAATCAGTAAGAGATGCACTCCCTGAGCAGGGTGAAGTAATTCTGCTGACTGTCTAGCTAAGACATCATTTCTTCAGCTTTTCCAACTCCAGACTAACGGACCATGATTTCTTTCTTTTCTTCATAGGCTGTGTGTGTGTGTATATATGTTCATTCCATAGACCCCAAGTTCCTTTCTCTTTTATATTTCTCTGAATCTTCTTTAGATTTTCCTTATCCCTTTTATGATACTTGAACCAGAGGTATCAACAGTTAACAATGATCATATCAATAAAGGGATATTTTCTTATGTGCAGTTTTCCTTTCCCTTGTCAGTTTCTTAGTTATTAATCACATTACAACTTAATACCTTTATTTTAGGCTCTGTTGATTTTTTTTTTAACTAAGATGTGAAAATAACTAGATTGTCTTTTTCTAAGCACTATATGTGTTTTCAACTAATTTCATGGACTGTATATATAATTTGTTCTTCTCTTGGAAAACTTCCATGTTTTACCCTTATAGATCATTCTATTGGCATGTGCCCATGCTTATAAAATGTACCTTAGACTAGAAAAGAAAGTAGGCTCGAATAAACTAAATGACAGGCAGTTCCAACTTTATTTAAACATGGAATATAACAAGAGGCACCACAAAAAGGAAAGACGGCTCCAGGTGATTTTTTTTTCCCTTTCAGAGAAATTTTCCACCAAGAACTGAAAAAATTTAAGAGATTCCACAGTGTTCCAAGTCTTCTGAATTTGTAAATTTCCTTACTGAGGGTATAAAGTGGGAAAGAAGAAACGTTCGTGAGACAATAAAACTTTCATTTTACACGGATTTAAATACAAGTTAAATATTTCCTTTTATAGGGTGATGAAACTTTGCCCCCTGGATTACTGAGAACAGTTTTTTCTCAAAGCATGGGAACTGTCTGGGTCCCAATTCAGTCAAGGGTGGTAGGATTAGGGACAGGAATGGAAACTTGTTGGCCAATAAGCAAAAAAAGGCCCGAATTAGGAATTGAGAGACTCTTGAGTTCAGATGCTGACTTTGCCTTGGGCAGGTTACTTCACCTCTCTGGGTCTCAGTTTCCTCGTTTGTTAAAGAAGGGAAAGAAGGGAGTTGGGATATAAAAACAAAACAAAAAATAAACAAAAAAATTACCCTTTCAGATCCTCTGAATTAGGATCCTGTATGGGCCTGCTGAAGTCCAGAAAACTGAAAGTTCCTATCTGACCCACTCACACCTAGCTAGAGAAAAGCCAGTCCCTACTTGCCCTCCGCTTCCCCCCTCCTCCCACCCCGTTATTCCCTCTCCCCAGGCATTCAGAATTGCTTCCCTGAGTCCAGGCAGATCTGCGTGCTCTACTACACGTAGCTGCCGCCAGCTCTTTAAATAATGTCCGCAGTGAGCAAATACAACCCAGACACGGGGAATGGAAAGTGAATGGGAGGGAGACAGACAGATGCCCCACACCCACCCACTCACAGACCGCCCAGGCGCGCACGCGGAGAAACTTACACAAACTCTTCAGTGTCAGTCCGGCGGCCAATAGCCAGGAGGGAGGAGGTGGAAATGGACGGGGAGGGGGAGGGGGAGGGGAAGGGAGGGGATGAACAGCCCAGACTCTAACCCCTCCCATCCCCGCCCGGGAAAGTTATAAATTACCCTCCCGCAGTGAATCTGGAGGTTGGAAGTTAGTTTGCCTGATGCACCCAGCTAGACTGGGGGAGATATTTCTACCTTTTACGGACAGGACTGAGTCATCTGGCTCTATCTACCCGCCCCGTCCCATATCCTTCACTACCCCATTCCCCCTCTCCGTTCCTGAACCGAGGGGTGGGCAACACTTACTACCCGCCTCTCGCACCCCACCCAGAGGCTGAGCTGCTGGACTTCAGCAGCTGTCAGACGGGCCGGCTGGCCATCCTGGGGGTGGGGTGGGGTGGAGTGGGGGGAACCTTGTCTCGCGAGAAGTACAGCAGAGTAGGGGAGTAGGGGGGCGTAGGAGAGCTCCCGGGCTGCTCCGGCTGCTCCTCGCAGACCCGAGCTGGACCTCTCTCTCAGGAGGGGCGAAGATGGCGAGAGACAAACTCAAGCCCCCCATCCTCCTCTTGGCCCTCTCCTTACACCTAGTGAAGCCTTGCACCGCTGCGGAAGACCAGAAGCTGTCCATCATCCCCACAGGTGAGTGCACCCCACCTTTCAGGAGAGGGGGACCTCATGCACACGACTCTCAAGCTTCCCCAGACTCGGGGTCTCCCGGGCTACAGCTGCAGGACTGTTTAGAAGGGACCACTTTTGTGGTGGGTGGAATGGGTTTCACCACCCAGGTGATGTGTGCAGTTCTCTACTCTTGGGAAACCTGACCAACTCCAGATCTTGCAGCTCTAAGTGAAATACCCAAGAGATGCCTAGCTTTGCCTGGAGGTTCCATCTGAACCAAAGCTGGGAGGCTTTCATCCAGTCTTCTGTCCCCAGGACACACGTCTCCTCTGGTCCCTTTCTCCTCTGTCTCTTTTTTTTGCTTTCTTTTTTGATCCAGGGGTAACATGCAGCAAACCCCCATTTCTCCCCTTAATGTACTAGCCTCGCCTTGCCCAGAGTACTTAAACTTGCAGATCAATGGGCTGATTGATGGTGACATTCTTCCCCGAGCCCCACTCCTCCCCGCGCCCCAGGAAGCAGCCTGTAACACTTACCTCTTGCCAAGAACAACCCTCACCACAGGGCTTGTTTTCTGTTAGGCTGCCTCGCTTCCCACCACCTAGCCGCCGCGGTTTAGCTCCTGGGGGACCCGGCTGGCTGGAGTGGAGACTCTCTACCCCTCCTTCCTCCCTCTGACCTTTATTTTATTTCCTTCTTCAAGGCTTGGATTGTAGCTTGCCTTCTTCCTCTCCCTTTTTCTCCTCCTCCCCCCCTCTCCCTTTTCCCCTCTCTCTCTCTTTCTCTCCCTCTCCCCCTTTTACCCTTCTCCTTTTCCCTCTAATTTTCTCCCTCTTTCCCTCCGGCCCCCCTACTACTATCCTTGTTCACAGGAGCTGGCTTACAAGTGAGGAGTCCAGTCCAGTGCATGTAAAACAAAACTTTTTACGTTCTTCTAGTTTAAAGGGAAGCGCCCAACACATGTTTGTCAAAACATGTCCTTTTGCCATTTGTTGGCGATGAGACGTCGGCGGAGTTCCCTGCCTTTTCCGCAGTTCCTTCGAACTTAACTCTGATCCATTTATGAAATTAGATCTCATTTTAAAATACTTCTCAGCTGCACTGATTTTTTTTTTTTAAATCTGGTAATACTTTCTGACCCACTCTTTTATGGAAGTTAATAAGGGCTCTTGTCTGCTGAAGCAGTCTTTAAACATGAGGAAGGAAATTGCAATTTCAGGGTTGGCTTTAGTGGGTAGTAGGTAATATCTAGGCTAATACACGTTGCAGTCACTTTTTGTTCATTTGCAAAAGATCCTGAAGACATGAATGAACTAAACTGTTCATTCTTCTACATTCCTGACCCACAGTGCCAGCTTTGTTTGCCCTGAGGGACTCTAGGTTTCCTCTGAGAGCTCCTTGGGTTAAAATACCCCTCCCTCACACCTCCCCCCTCCCACCTTTGGCAATTGTATGTGGCAGTTTCTAGTTAGGTTTCTGAACCTCTCATGGCTCCCATAAATCTAAATCGAGTTTCCATGTGAAGATGTATCAGTGTTAAACCTAAAGAAATTTACAGGTAAATACCTTCAGAAGCTCAGATGCAGAATTTTTATCAATTAGTTTGAAGACGAATAAAATACTTTACAGAATCTCAAATTTACCACACATTCAGATTCTATTCAATACAACCAATTGTCTATTGTGTGTATTATCAACTTTTTAATTGTCTCTTTACCTGTATATATACAGACATATATGTGTATATGTAAATATTTGTAAATAAAGTTAGGTTGAATGTTAACTTCCAGATAGAATGGTTCTATCTATGGTTCTATCACATACACACAATACACATATCTATCTAGATATTATATATAAATATACATGCATATAGACATATATAGAAAGTTTCATATATACACATATCTATGCATCTGTATCTCCTTGTATATATACACATAAGCATACATGTGCATATGCATGTAGGTATATACATATATGTGTATGTATATATATATATTTTTTTTTTTGATAGTGCATGCCTTTGCTGCAGTTTCTGAGTCCATGGGTACTGTCAACATTAATCACCTTTTCCCTAATCTTGTCCTCTTCTCTCCTTCTCCCCTCTCTCCTTCTATATAATAATTAAAACTTCCATTTGTGAAGAGCTTACTATATACTAGGCACTATGCTACATCACAACTGTTATCTCATTTGGTCCTCACAACAACCCTGGGGGGTAGGTGCTCTTATTACTCCCATTTTACAGATGGTGAAACTGAGGCAAAGAAGAGTTAAGTGACTTTGCCAGTCATAGGATTCCAGGTTTGGACTCAGTGCTTCCTAATTCCAGGTGTGTCCTCAGGTCATGTGACTTAATGAATTCCACAGATTGATCCAGATTTTTTAATATAGGTGTGATAGGTAATTAAATTGCATTGTGTTAGAATACCTAGAGCAAAGGAATTTCAGAGATGAGGGCTTTCCAAAGATGATGAATGTATTTAGAACATGTTAATAGCCTTGCAATTGGTAACAATTTATTGAGAAAATTAAATTATGGTTCAGTATCCAGGAAAAAAATGATCAATTTTATAAAGCAGTTTGTATTGGTAGCCAATGATAAGAAAAAATGGATATTTTATCCATATGTGTATGTGTCTGAGTGTGGAGAGAGAGAGAAAGAGGGAGAGAGAGAGAGAGAGAGAGAGAGAGAGAGAGAGAGAGAGAGAGAGAGAATCATACTAATAGTTTGACAAACTAATGGAATGTAACAAAAATGTACACTAATATAACCTGTACAAGGTCCATTGTATTCCATTTCCTTCCAGGGCATAATTTTAATAGGTAGTATTATAAATTTAGTATTTAGCATTATTAGATGTGTGCTAAGTAGTTATATGAATTTACAAACTGTGCCTCTTTTCCTGTTCTCTCAAAATGGGATTAAACCTGGGTCTTGAATATAGAACAGGACCCAAATGAGTGTGATTTTATCTTTTTCCTATTTTGACCCCTCCAGCCACTTTCTACTGTACTTTAGACATCTCTTATCTGTAAAATAAAGGCGTTGGCTTAGATGTTCACTTCCGAATATAATGTTCTATGGTTCTATTTATCATGAGAAAGATAAAAATAATTTTTAAAGCATACCTTCTCCACTGCACCCCGTGTTTTTTTCACATGTATTCCATTGTAGAGTCCTCTACTGATTTCAGGGCTGAGTTGCTGATGGATCGGTCATTTACTGAAAGATTTAGTTTTTTTCCTGTTGTCTCTAATTCTTTTGTATATTCTCTATTAGAATGAAAAACGGGCTAACAGGTTAAATCATCCTTAAGAAGTCAGAGTGCTGGATTAGAAGTCATTTAAGACTTTGATTCCAGTCCTATACCAGACTATTACTAGTTTTGTGACCCAGGGAAAATCACTAATTTTTCTCAGCCTCAGCTTACTCACCTGTAAAATGTTGTTAATAACAACTGTATCATTTCATAGGGTTGTCTTCAAAGATCAAATGAAATAATGTATATAAGTTGCTTTACAAACTTTAACCTACTATGTAAATGTTTATTATTATGAATATTATTAATAACCAATGATCGTATTTTTCCAGATTTTTTTATAAGCATGATATAAAAAAGAATGAGTTTCTGGCACCATTTTATAAAGTGTTTTTCCAGACAGAGTCTTCCAAGCTCAATGAGTCGGGTTCCACTTCCATCTTTCTTGCTCCCTCCAGACTTTTCTGGAAGAGAGTAGGAGGGGACAGACTTATTTCATTCAGACAAAGCATTTGAAACATATCTGTCTCCTATGTCTTAGGTCACCATGCATGGCTCAGACATCTTGACTATGTTTCATAAGATCTGGGTAGATATTTAAAATGATTAGAAGAGAAATAGAAAAAGAATTTCAGACATTTATTTCAAACCAAGTTCATCTGTAAACTTTGAAATATGATGTTGTATGCTTTAGAACCATAGAACCATAGACATTCATAGTTGGAAGAAATCTTAAAGATCATTGAATCTAACTCCTTTGAGAGGGGAGAAAGGGAAGGCTTGCCCATACCTACTAAGGAAAATTGGCAATTAAAATTTGAGGGATACCAGTGAAATGTGAAGGGATCTGGAGCCAAGTTTATGTTTCAGTCCACCCACTGTTTGGGTTGATGGCATGCAACCAAGAAGAGGAACTTGGAGTCCTAACTTGCCGGCCCAGACTTTGTCCACGTCACCAGGTTTTACCCTTACACTTTTCTCTCTATGCAGAGTAATGCAACATACCAATGTGCCCTGTCACCCTAAATAAGAACGATGGCTATACTATCTTCTTAGAACTCTGCCGCTCTGGATATCTAAATTATTTTGTTGGATAT
This sequence comes from Gymnobelideus leadbeateri, assembly GCA_011680675.1. Taxonomy (NCBI): domain Eukaryota; kingdom Metazoa; phylum Chordata; class Mammalia; order Diprotodontia; family Petauridae; genus Gymnobelideus; species Gymnobelideus leadbeateri. The sequence continues at coordinate 266,912 of WOXC01009878.1, read as the reverse complement.
ATGAGAATGAAAAATATAGATGGCAAATCAAAGACAAAACAGCGTCAAGTTAAACTTAGAAAAAAATTAGAAAATAGAAGGAAAAGAAATCTACTGGAACGAAGACTTCTCTTGAACTGTTATTCTTTAACTTTCTGTTGCTATTTTTTCTCCCCAGAAAAAGTTGAATAGTACTGATCTAGATGGTAGCATTCTGGCTCTGGGCAATTAGAAGGCCTGTTTTTCATTTTGGGTTTTTCCAGTGCTTCTGATGACTTTCTGCATTCAAACATAGTGTCTCTGTTTCATCTTCTGAAAGGGACATTTGACTCAAATTTGCTGTTTACTCAGGTTTCTCTACTGGTCTTCATATGATTAAAAGGTTGTAAATCACCTTGCTCTCTGGGTAAAAGGAGCCTCAAAGTGTTTATGTCTAATGGAAATTGGGTTGATATGGGCCAGTGTTATCCATTTTAGGAAAGACCAATTAGCACCTTTTCCCCCCAGTTAGGGTCTTTATTTCGACCTCATAATTAGGATAAACTGAGATCTTTTTTTTTTTGCCTCTTTAGTAGTCAGAGGTGCCTTTTAGAACAAATGTCTTCTCAATTTCACACGCATTTAAATCTCTTATTCTTGAATTCATTGCAGGGAAATAGCTTCAGTCAGTATGATCTGGGTTAATGAGAACAGTAATCAAAGCACAGGGTCCTGCTTAAGCTAAGTTACCCATCCTTAGCCAGAAAACTGCAGATAGCTCTTGGCTTAATGACCATGTTAATTGTTTTTTCATCTTATCCAATATTAGTCCTTCCTCTGCCTTTATTCATGATATCCATCATCACTGTTCTTTGCATTTGATAATGATGCTATTGATGTATCCACATTATGTGTCGGAAGGAAGGTTATTGAATTAATGTTGTTTGTAATTCAGATGGTTTATTTGTAGTTGTGTAATATGCTTCCCTTATGTAGCTTTAATGGTTTAGATATTTCCTTGCCCCTTTTAAACACTAAAAGTATTTTACCCCTCTTTAAAAGGCTAGGCAATTTCCATTTCTGAAAGTCCTTCCTATATGTTGTTATAGGGATTTTAAAGTAACTTTTTTTTTATAGTCCATTCAGATTAATGTATTACATGTTTAAAATAAGTCAGATTAAAGAATTTAAAGACTTCACCTGGTGAAGCAACTTGGTACAGTAGATAAGAACTTTGAACTTGGATTTAGGAAGACCTGGATTGAGTTCCATCTGTGTTGCTTACTATATTTAACTATGAGCAAATCATTGAACCATTGTGATCCTTACTGTAAATTGGCTCTGATAATTGGAGAATCTAAGTTACCATAATTGTGAAGTTTCAATGAGATCAGGTATGTAAAGTGCATTTCATAGGTTAGAGCTTTCTATGAATGTTGGCCATTATTATTTCAATAACAAAGGGTTTTTCACTTAGTGAGAATCTAGCAGGTTATTATAATAGTTCTGGGCAAGGAATAGTTGATGATTTTTTTTCTTATTTATGATTGAAAAACAAGCTAAGGACAATCTAGCCCTTTTCCTGAATTACTTTTTTAAACTTATGTGTGTATATACAAATAAATATACACAGACACTTATACACACACACATATAGATCTTACATATATACAAATGCATATATGTAGATGTGTGTTTCTGGCTTTTTTTTTCTAAACAAAGGAATAAAAACTAGTTCTTGGAAGAATAATGTATTCCTCTGGGGGAAAAATTGCTAACAATTTTAGACTGGTATGCTACAGTTTCAATTTTAAGGAGTACTTTGTCCTTGGATCATTTGTATAAGAAGGAGAAATCTGAAGAGAAAAGCTGAGAAGTGCTTTCTAAGGATAGGTGTGGAAGAAATGGAAGAAGGGTTGATTCTTAGTATATTTTTACAAGTTGCAAAGTAATGCACAAATTTCAGTTTTCTTCCTTCTTCTTTGGTTCCTATTATACTTCGAAAGAGGTTAAATGATTAAGTTATTCCAGACCAATATGATCCATCATCATTGATACATTGATTAAGCAACTTACTATGTGTTAAATACTCAGAATATAAAGAAGCATCCCAAGCAGCCTGTCCCTTACTCTTTAGAGGAGAGAGATTCTTAACCTAGAGTTATAAACTTACTTAAAAATCTTGCTATTTTAGTAAATTGGTTTCCTTTGTGATCTGATATATTTTATTTTATAAATTTAAAAGCATTATTCTGAGAAGGGGCTCAAAGGCATCACCAGACTGCCCAAAGGGGTCCATGGGATAAAAATAGTTAAGAACCCCTAGTCTAAAGGTTTATAGTTGGGGTCTTTACCAGGGGTAAAGACATTTCATTTTGATTTTAGTAGAAAATAATATATTTAATTAATATTCCCCCCTGCTAGACTGTGAGTTCTGTGAAGACAGGGACTACATTTTGACTATTCTTGTATTTTTTCACTGGAATCAAAACAGAATAATACAAAGGTAGAATGATATAGTGGAACAATGATGACATCAGGGCTTGTAACCTAATCTGTATGACTGTGAAAAGACCACTATTTATTTGCCAGGGTGCCACCACCTCCATGAGTTAGGAGAGTTATATTTTTGTTTTTTGTTTTTTCCTGAAAGGCAATAAAACTGTCTGTGGCAGGGCAGCTAGGTGGCACAGTGAATAAAGCACCGGCCCTGGAGTCAGGCAGACTTGAGTTCAAATCCGGCCTCATAAACTTAACACAAAACTAGCCATATGACCTTGGGCAAGTCACTTAACCCCAACTGCCCCCCCTCCCCCCTCCAAAAAAAAGCAAAAACAAAAAAGTCTGGGGAGCCAAGGAGGCCTGATCCAGGACTCAGATAAAAATCTTAACAGTGTGCCCTATAGAAGGCCTTTTGAGATTTGGCTTTTTGTTCAGCTTCCTTCTTGGGTCTTTTGATATGGGCTACACTTAGGAGGATGTTTAAGTTTTGAGATCAAAGGCTCTATCCCAAGACTTTAGTCTCCTATATAACAAATCCTTATCAAATTATCTATTCTGTGATATTTCCAAGATATGACAGACTAAAGTAATGATAAGAAAACTTGAGTCCCCTTCCTTTGTCTCATTTGCTCTATAGAAACCTTGTCCTAAGAATCAATAAATGGAGTTCATAGTTCTTCCTTGAACTACCTACATGGCCTCGTCATTTCTTATTCACATCTCCAATCATGCTTAGTGCTGGACGCTGAGTAGCCCATGGCAACTGTCCCTCCTGGTTACATTCATGGGGGTTCCTGGTCACATAATGGCATTAATGGGCCACCCATCTGGAGCTGAGGTCCTGCCTTGCTGACCAGATGAGTGTCTATTGGAGATTGAAAGAGGGGAGGAGAGCAGTAGATCTACTCAAGCTATGTGCTTGGCTAATCTTGCTAAATATCCATCTGTGTTATGGCTAAATAAACTTCCTTTTGTTAACAGTTGAAGGACCTATAAATGCCTCATTTCCTAAATCAGCCTGAACTAATAGGGTACCAGTCAAGTCTGTACTTAATAGTGACCTTGGGCAAATCACCTCACTGCTCTCTGCCTTGGTTTCCTCATCTGTAAAAATAAGTAAAAAGGTTGACTTCCATATCTCCCTATCTCTTTCTATGTTCAGTTTCCATTCAAGCCTAAATTCAATGATTTATGATCTTAGGTGATAGCCATTTAGGTTGATGATTGAATGAATATTTCTGGAAAATGATTTAATTTGCAGTCTTTCATGAAGTCAGCAAGAATTTATTAAATGTTTACAGTGTGTTAGTCTTTATACTGTGTGTGTATATGCCAATAGAAAGAAAGGAGCTTACATTCTCATGAAGGAAACCACACATAAAAGGGGGATGAAAAGTAGATCTGTGGGGCACTGTGTTAGAGACTAGCAGAGGAATCAAGGCCTAGGCCCTTGCTCAGGATGATTTAGGGAGAAGTTCATGAGTGGGAGAAAGGGGATGGAGAATGGAAGGATGGTCAGGGTGAAAAGGCCAGAGTGCTATAGGGGTTTAGGGAGTTTCTGGGGGATCAAGGCAACTGAGGTACAGAAAAATCAGGAGAGTCAAAAGAAATGCATACTTGTAACTGTGTAACCCTGAGCACGTGCACACCTCCCCCACCACCATACACACACCCTAATTGAGGTACTATCAGAATTGTGAAGATTTGGCTTTGTCACCCCTTAATACATACTGGCTATAAATCATATCAAGTCTTAGTGCTCAAGAATTTTGGATTCCATAAAACTTTCTAAAAGTTGCAGAAAATGAACTGATATGGGCAGTAGATGGTGTTTCCTCCTTAGGGCACTCCCCAATGACAAAAAACAAAACAAAACAAAACAAAAAAACCCCCAACCAAACTAAAAACCAACACAAAAACCAAAAAAGCCAAATGCTTTATTTAGAATATTTGGAAAAGCCAGATTTGGGATTGTTTTATGATTATCTATGATTTTGATATGTTTTATATATATATATATGATATGTTAAATTTTGAAGATGGATAAGGGGTCCAATTACAATTAAACATTATATACTATCTTAGAATTTAATTCATTTCCCTGGTTATTTTCTAATTAAGTAATAATTATAATAATTATAGTCATTAGCTACATAGATATCCTAAATATCAAAAAAAGTTTCTGTTGATAATTATTGTACTACATTAAATTTGAGAATAGGCCTTTGTTACTAATGTTAATGCTTATTTTGTTTCCAGATAGGTTATTTGTAGGTATTAATTATTTAACATGAATTAAAAAAAAACAGCTTTTAAAATTAAATTTGTAAAATTTAACAGAAAGCAAGTTAGTCCCATGAGGAAGTATGGACTAAAAAGGAAATTAGGATGATACCCTCTTCTTTGACAGTTTCTTGCTTGTGAGATTTCTGTCCCCCTTTTTTCCCCTAGGTCTAGAATTTGTTTCGCTGATTCTTTGTAGGTAACTGACTTAGACTGATGTGAGCCGGTGTCAGAGCCGTACCTGCTACAGTGTATGGAAGCTGTTAAAGGTCTTTGTGCTGTCAATTGCCAAACACTAACGAACTAACATCAAGATTTTGCAGAGGGCAGCTTATGTTACCCAGATAGAAGCAGTTCTCCATGCAGAATAATAAAAAAAGAGATTGTAAAATTTTGACTGCTTATCTCATAGGGCATCATGAATAAAGACTCTTGTAAACCCAGAGGTTCTCTATAATTTGAATTTGTTCACAGCATGGACAAATTGGCATGATATTTGCTTGTTCATTAAATATAAACTGTTAGCGTGGGCACAGCAGACCAAAACTGTTGAGGAGTCTAAAAAGTATGCTGTTACTATCAGAAGTTATCCAATCTCAGGGATGTGGCCACAGACACAGTCAAACCTCAAGAACAAGCATAGAATATATTATCACTTAGATTGGCAGATTGAAAATTATGATATGATTGCTCTTTTACTTGTCGTCATACACGCAGCATGTGTCAGGGAAGACTCTGAAGCCAGATTTTCCTGTTTGCATGATTGCAAGTCAAGTCATCTGTATTCTGCTCCTTCCCTATTTGATGTACTATAGTTAGTCCTAAAATTGATTTATGTCTTTTATGTTCATTCATTTTAAATTATGCAAATATGAGAAGGGTCTTTCTCATTCTGCAAATAAAGTAGCAATGATTGTATATGATTCTCTCTTCTCTGCCCAACTTTATCTTCCCAGAAGGCCTTGAAATTCTTAATATTATAGTGCCATGAGTACAGTTGCTTTTCCAATAAAGATTAATTGAACTTCTGTATATAATTAACTAATAGTTTTGCTTTCACTAGTCTGTTCACTAGTAGCTGGGTGGATGTGAGATTTTCAGTTTGCCATTAAAGAGTTGATTGAAGTGAAAAAAGTGAGTGTTAAAAAAAAAAAAAGAAAGCATTCCTACATTATGGAGTTGATAACATTATTTTCTTCTATCTGATTAAATTCAAACGTTAGATTCTGTATTCTATCTATCTTTAATTAAAAAAAGAAGTTCCAGGCCTGTGAGAATGTTTGAAGAACAGTTTGGAGGATGTTATAAATGAAAAGTGGGAGACCCTTATGAAAAGCAGTGGAGTTTGTGGGGGAGGGAAGGAGAAAAGTTTGGGGAAGAGGTTAGAATGTTTTCAGGCTGTCTTGGAAGAAAATTACTAGCTGTGCTTATGTATCAACCCAAGGAAAGTTGAACTATAATCATCCAACCGACAGCTCTCTCACCAATGAGGTCAGATGGGATTCTTTGGAAACCTGGTCATCTTTATATATTATGCAAAGTAAATTGCCTGGGTGGGACTGACATAGCTTCTACAGTTGGATATTGCCAGATTTGTTGTTATGGGCAGTTGTGGTCAGTCAGTAAACATTACTTATATGCTGTGCTAAGCACTAGGAATACAAAGAAAGGTTAAAAGACAGCCCCTGCTTTCAAGGTACTTACAATCTAATGACTGAGATAATATGCATACTGTGTGACACAGTGAATGGAATGCTGGGCCTGAAGTCAGGAAGATCTGAGTTCAAATCCAGCCTTAGTAGCTCTTTGATCTTAACCTCTGTTTGCCTAAGTTTCCATATCTGAAAAATGGGGACCATAATAGCACCTACCTTCCTGGGTTGTTGTAAGAATGAAATGTCTGCCTGGCACACAGTAGGCATTATATAAATATTAGCTATTATTAAGCAAACAACTATGTACAAACAAGCTATATGCAGGATAAATTGGAGATAATCAGTCAAGGGAAGGCACTAGCATTAAGGGGGTAGCATGACTGATAAATACCTTGGCAGGCCATAAAATAATGATTATAATTATATCTATATTAGTGAACATTTTCATGGTGTTTTAAAGTTTGCAAAATTCTTTACACATATTAATTAGCTCATTTAATCCTCACAACAGCCCTGTAAGATCAGTGGTATAATTATATGAGGAATCTGAGAGACTGAGAGTTACCCAGAATCACACAGCAAGAAGTTTTGTGTCCGAGTCAGGATTTGAACTCACATCTGACTTCAGACCCTGCCTTCTCTCCCCTGCACCTCCTTGCTGCTATCCCTTGTGAATACTGACAGTGATAATATAAGTTGGTTATTTTTGTTTTTGTCATACTCTTAACTAGCTATAGAAAGGCACAACTATTAAGATGAGAGACAGGGAAAAGAGGGGATGGAGGAGAGAACCATCAGCCAGGGTTTCATATTAAATTTGAGCAAATGACTTCATTGTCTTGGGAGTTGTATGCTTAGCTTTGCCTTGGATTGAATGCATAGCGAGTTTGTGGATGGGGCAGTCCTCCACCATGCACAGATGATATTGAGAGGGGCCTTTTATCTCAGTGTAACAGAGGGTACAGACTGGAGAGTTTCACCATCTTACAAGACTGAAGGTTTCGTCTACTTTACCAAGAATCAAGAACATCTTTTGGTCTCGTCTCTTTTTTCTTACTAAAGAGACAGTTTTCTTTAAGTAGCAACGTTCCTACACTATGTTTATACACCAATTATTGCCTTATAATTAATCAGAAGTCTTTTGAACTGGCATTATGGTATTAAATGAAACACAGTATGAATATCTTTAACATCATTCATTTCCCATTAGTATTAGTGCTTGGGCTATAGTGGTGTAGCAGCAAGCACCCCAATATCCCCAGGGTAGCTGCCAACACAGGTTCTTAGATCTGCTTTTCAAAAGGAAAGCAACTCAAAATGGGTTAACAAGCTTACTTTAATCAAACAAACATACATTACCTAGTTCAGGGGAAAAAAGTCAGCACCCCGAACTTCAGAGTTACAGAACTTACAGATCAAACAGAGAGGCTTCCAAACTGTCCAACCATTACATCAATACCAAATCACAGTTACCAGAGAGGGAAGCATCAACATCTGGGTTTTCAAAGCCGGGGGGCTCTCAACAACGGCTTCCCAGAGTCTCACCTGGTCAAGTCACACAACACTTCTCAAAGTGAGCCCCAAAGCAAAGCCTCTCCTCAGGGCTTATATAGCCTTCTCCTGGCTCAGAGAATGTAACCACCCTTTTGATCCACTGCCCAATCACACAGCATCAAGGTGTGGTCATTCCTGAAAACCAAGCCTCCCACCACAGGCTCCATGTGAGCACATTCAGCCTATTAGGAGGCAGAGCATATTTTCAAATCCAGGAAGGTTTTCAGAGTCTCTTAAAGCCAATCAAAGGGCCTAGGGGCAGGGAAGATCTTTTAAATCTGCATTTCCATTACATTATGGTGAGCTGCCTGCATGGAGACCTGTGGAGAAGCCTGGAGCTGCTGCCTTCTGCTGGAGGAGAAGGAACCCAGGAGTTTGGAGTTCAGCCACAGGACAAGATAAGGACTGTGTGGCAAAGCAGGGGCACTGAATGTGTTTCCTTGTTGCATCCCACAGTTTGGGACCCAGGGGGAGGATGGACTTGTAACTATGATGGGTGGGGTGAAGTGCCATGCACCCCAAGGACCCCACATTGGTTTTGTTGCCCAGCTCCCTCTCTGGATTTGGAAGCAGGGGCTGGAGCAGTGTTATGGGAAGGACACCCCCCTCCTCCCAAGAGAACTTTATGTGATAATGCTTTGTATTTTGTGAATTGATGTGATAATGCTTTGTATTTTGTGTTTAAGGCCCAGTGGCCACTTTGGTAACTTTACATGTACCTGAAAATAAGACCTAAGAGATGTTTAGTGCTAATTCAAATGTAAATTGTGTATGCTATGGGCATGAAAGATCTTGGGGCCGAATGTAATGGAAATGCAGATTTAAAAGATCTTCCCTGCCCCTAGGCCCTTTGATTGGCTTTAAGAGACTCTGAAAACCTTCCTGGATTTGAAAATATGCTCTGCCTCCTAATAGGCTGAATGTGCTCACATGGAGCCTGTGGTGGGAGGCTTGGTTTTCAGGAATGACCACACCTTGATGCTGTGTGATTGGGCAGTGGATCAAAAGGGTGGTTACATTCTTTGAGCCAGGAGAAGGCTATATAAACTCTGATGAGGGGCTTTGCTTTGGGGCTCACTTTGAGAAGTGTTGTGTGACTTGACCAGGTGAGACTCTGGGAAGCCGTTGTTGAGAGCCCCCCGGCTTTGAAAACCCAGATGTTGATGCTTCCCTCTCTGGTAACTGTGATTTGGTATTGATATAATGGTTGGACAGTTTGGAAGCCTGTCTGTTTGATCTGTAAGTTCTGTAACTCTGAAGTTCGGGGTGCTGACTTTTTTCCCCTGAACTAGGTAATGTATGTTTGTTTGATTAAAGTAAGCTTGTTAACCCATTTTGAGTTGCTTTCCTTTTGAAAAGCAGATCTAAGAACCTGTGTTGGCAGCTATCCTGGGGATATTGGGGTGCTTGCTGCTACAAGTGGGCATTTAGCAAATACTTGATAGATGGATGAATGGACTATACCCTGTGGTATAGGAGCCTTCACTCAGGGCCTCCTCTGAGGCCTAATCAGGATGAGGCTGACCCTGAGTTCTTCAGGTTTAGGCCAGGAGAGCACAAGGTCAAGCTTGGCCTGACAAACTGTAAGGCATCATCCGTTAACCTTCTGGTTTGCCTCTAAGAAAGAGAGGTGTCTCAGTCCCTAATGGAGGAAGAGGTAGCATGCTTGTGGCTAATCAGAGAACCTTTGATTCTGTGTTCTCTCATCTCCATATGTTTGCAGATGCTGTTCTACATGTCTAGAATGGACTTTCTCCTTTATCTTCTCCTATTGAAATCCTCTTCTTTTGAAGACCCTCTTACCTAACTCTCCTTTGTGACACCTGCCTGATTTACACCACTCCAAAGATAGAAGTGATATCTCTTTTCTTGGGTCTTTATTCAACATCTCCTATGTAAATTTCACACTACAATTTATATTCTAGTTATTTGGATTTATCCCTCCTCCCAATCCCCTTTCATCCCTCTTTCCCCAATTCCTCTTTCTGCTGCTTCCTCCAAGATCATATTGTGAATTCCTTGCTAGTCGGTGGTGTGTTTTTTCATTTGCATAATCATATTCTAACCCTGAGCAGATTAGGCACTGAATATGTTTATTGAATTGAGTTATCTATCCCTTCTGTTTAATTGGAATGTTTTTTCTTTCACCCTTTTGTTTCCTCCAGTTCTACACCACCTTCATCCCTCAGTGAGTATCCCTTCCTTTGATCTCTTATAGTTGGTATCCTTTGGATTACATAGTTAAGTATAGGATTATTTAACTCAATTACTCAAAAAAGTTGTTAATACATTCCATGTGCAGGAATATTCTTCTGCATCAATATCGGGCTAAAAACAAAGAAAAGGAGCTCAGTAGATGCTTACAATTAATTTCCTTATTATATACTATTATGGACACTATGCTAGGCCCTGGGATGGAAAGATTCAGAAATGCTCTCTGTTCTCAAGGAGCTTACATTAAGGTTCTGACATTACTTAAAAGAATCCTTAAAACAAAGCAAAACAAAAAAATATTAGGAGGGCATAAATTTAAGGAGAAAACCCTTAAATCTTGAGTAATACAGGTAATTTAATAGAGTATTTATCTTGATAAATATTTTTCCCCAGGGTTCAATGAAGTGAGCCTCATAATTTAAGGCTGAAATTACTATGTCATTTTTCTCTAAATACAGAATTTTTGTATTTTCTTAATTTCCTCAGAACTTAATGTTTACATAAGAAAAGCAGATGAATTCTCAGCCATTTCTTAGCTGATGGGCTAAAATCGCCCTTGAGAGATGAAGTAATTCAGATTTTTCTAGGCTTTCTGGTATTTATGGAGGTTAGAGATAGTTAAAAGTGTCCAACTTAGAGTTGGGATACATTGGTTGCCCAAGCTTCCAGCAAAGGCCTAACAACGATTTAGTGGGTGACAAGTACAAGTCACTGTGCTTTCTTGTTAGTTAAATAATGAATGGCATTTAAAAGAAGTTAAAAATATTGGGTCTCTTCTTTCTACATATATTTAATAATCTTTCTACATATATTTAATGTGTTTATTAAAACCAGAATTTCTATGGTAGCTTGTGTCTGGAGTCTTTTCTTGCTGTGGAAATTTGCAAGTCATTTAATCCTGCTTGCCTCAAGTGCCTCATCTGTAAAATGAACCAGAGAAGGAAATGGCAAACTTCTTTAGGATCCTTGCCAAGAAAATCCCCAAAAGGGGTTGGGAAGAGTAGGACATGAATGAAATGACTCAACAAGAAAGTCTTACTCCATGATATGACTGGGAGAATTCCAGTCTTTTTGGAGCTCACCATACAGCTGTTGTGGGGTGTTATGCTGCTAATCTCTAGTTTATTATCCTGGGAGGTATGTATCTACTATTAAAATTAGAGATAAGGACTGGGCCTGTAATACCATTTTTATATGGAACTGCTGGATGAAGAGTTTCCCTTTGTCAGTGAAGACAGTCATGTTCGTGACTTGACAGTTTTTGGGAGTAGCTTAGGGCAGAGGTGTCAAACTCCCGTGGTCCTGCAAAGCTCCTGAGTGAAGTCCCATCTAGATTAAAATGTGATTGGGAAATGTTTAACAAAATAAGTAAAAATACAATACAACCTAGATAACATTAATTTGTGGTTTTCTAAGTCAGCAGCCTGCAGAGATTGATGCCTTTGGCTTGGGATGCTGTGAACTTAAGTGACATGGGTCCTTGTACAGGAAACAATACCTTGTATTATTGACTTCAATAACAATTTTACAAAAGATTAATAAATTCTGTTAAAAGATAAAGGTCATTATTGAGCTATAGTCAGTAAATATATTTTTGAGAAGAGCTGGTATTTTGGCCCTTGTTTTTTTTTTTGGCTTTTGGAGGGCAGTTGGGGTTAAGTAACTTGCCCAAGGTCACACGACTAGGTTTTTTTTGTTTGTTTGTGTGTGCGTTAAGTGTCTGAGGTTGGATCCGAACTCAGGTCCTTCTGACTCCAGGGCCAACGCTCTACTCACTGCTCCACCTAGCCGCCCCTGTTATTTTGTTTTCTAATAAAACTGTGATGGAGTTGTATAACTCAGAAAATGGTTAGTGAAAATGTGTATTAGATTTTGCAAACATCATATAATTTTACGTTGGTTTCTGACACATGCTAGAAGGACCACAGTCAGTTTGAAAGCTTCTGGTAAGTAGACATAGTATTTCTATTGTCATTGGCTAAACAGTACCCATGTGCTATAGATCCCAGATTTGAGAGTCAAACTTGTATTGAGTTTGAAGATTTAAGAACAAGGCTGATATTCACAGCTTGACAGACTAACCCATTTTAGGCCAGAAACCTGCAGATAGACGCTTAAAAAAAGGAAAAAAAGTTGTAAATGTTCTTAGGCCCCATGTATTTCTGTAATGTAAACTCTTATTAAGTACCTAGTATAATTAAAATTGTACTATTTTCTGCACCTGGTTCAGAAGAATTCTGTGCTCAGTGCTATAAGTGCAAATGGAGAGTCAGAATTTGAACACAGGTGTTCCAGCACTCAAGCCTTAGTATCACTCTGCCTCTAGTAGAGGAGGTAACATAGACATACCAATGCAAAATAGTATCTTATAAATTCCATTAGAGGTACACATTGTCATGAGATTTTAGAGAAGGGATCAGTGTTAGCTAGAGAGAGCGAGCTGGAAATTAAGCTGGAATTCATTAACCCTACTAGACCACAGAATTCATTAAGTCCTGTGGAAATCAAACTCAACCACTCCCAACTCCAGATGAACAGTACTATCTTAAATCTTTCAGGAGGAGTATGTCTTTTTTTTTTCTTCACTGTTGACTCCCTGAGGATTTAGACTCTGCAAGGCTGTTGGAGCAGCTGGGTAAAGACAATACAAGCCCAGCTTTCCAATCAGTTTATCCTTATTTCTTGCAACAATATTTTCCCAAATCAGCAGCTGACTCTTCTTCCAGATTAGGGGCGACCTAATTGGCAAGAATACACTGACACCAGTATAGATTTACATTACTGAAAATCAGCCAGAGGAATGAGAATTTTATGTTATGAACATTTGGTTTAAATAGATTTTGTTCAGAGGCACTCCCAATCCCTTCCCCCTTTCTGTAAAGCAGGGACAGAGTCCTGAGTAAGTAGTTTTGCTGACTCTGGGAGAAATAAACACTCCTTTCATGACCTCAAACTACTCAGTGGATTAGAAGCCCAGACACATTTTCTGGAGTCTGGCAGAGACTGGAGGTCTACACATGGAAAAACTCAGTTATTTAATGGATGGACACATAGATCAGAGTAAATCTGGATCTTGGAGATTAGTTCCCAGTGAAAGAAACTACTTAGAAAAGATAGCATCTTTAAATTTTTGACTCTTTACAAAACTCTTACTGGGCTGTCCTTTCATAAAGATATGTCTTTGGGTAAATGCTTTAATGGTGTAATCATGTAACTCCCCTTTACTATTTTTTTTCTTTAGGGTAAACATTTAAACTTCATTGCTATTCTCTCATTTCAGTTTTAGAGGTGATATTTTTTATATTCATAAGATTATAGATTTAGAAGTAGCAGGGACCTTTGATATCATTTAGTCTAGAAGTTATCAACCTGGGGTCCTTTATTTTGTTTTAAATATATTTTGATGACTTTTAAATTTAAGTTATTATTTTTAAATATACCTTCTCTCCCTTCCACCCTTGTTTTCCAGGTAAAAGAAAGAAAAATAAAACCCCTGTTCTTGTGATGCTTTTCACTTCATTCTGTGTCAGTTCACATAAAACTGCCCAGGTTTCTCTAAAACTATCATCATTATCATTTCTTATAGAACAATAGTATCTTATCACATTTATATTCCATAAGTTGTTTAGCCATTTCCTGATTGATTGGTATCTCGTTAGATTCTCATTCTTTACTACCTCGAGAAGAGTTGTAAATATTTTTATATGTTCTTAGAATTTGTTTTGTTTTGGACCAATCTCTCCCTTAATCACCCTCTAATTTCTTTTTTTTTTCCTTCTTGAACCCTTTCCTTCCTATTCTCTTGTTGAGTGGTGCCTTTATCTACCAAACTCTGTTTGTATGTGTTTCTTCGTGTGTGTGTGTGTGTGTGTGTGTGTGTGTGTTCCCTTTCTTTAACCAATTCAAAGGAGAGGGCTGTTCAAATATCAGCTATCCTCTCCTCCCTTTGTATACAATTTTGCTTGCACATCCCTGATATGATAATTTCTATATGATAATTTCCCTTAAAAACTTCTATATGATAATTTCCCTTAAAAACTTCCTTTCCCCTTCTCTCTCTCCCTAGATCACATTCCACATTACCTTTCCTTTTATACTTCTAAGATCATCAAAGTGTAATCACTCACAGGCTATCTGTCCAATTGGACTCCTTTTCTGACCCCTGGTAATGATAGAGTTTACAGGGGATACGTATCATCTTACCATATTTGAATTAAATGAGTTTATTCTTATTTAGTCTTGTCACTGTTAGTTCATAAACATCTATTTAAGAAAATCCTCTTAACTCCTATGTTTATACTTCCAAGTTTCCACACAGCTCTGGTCTTTTCATCTAGAATGCTTGGAAGTTCCCTGTTTCATTAAGGTTTAGTTTTTTTTCCCCCATCATTATTCTTAGCATGCGTAGGTAAATTATTCTTAGCTGTAATCCTGTTTCCTTAACCTCCCAGAATATTGGACTTCAAGCTCTCATTTCCATAATAGTGGTAGCTGCTAAATCACATGTAATCCTGAATGACACCTAACTACTTGAATTATTTCTTTATGAGTTGTTGCAGTGTTTTCTTCTTTGATTTGCAAACTCTGGATTTTGGCTAGGATATTCCTGGGAGTTTTCATTTTGGTGTATCTTTCAGGAAGTATATATTATTGGATTTGTTTTCCTTCCATTTTGCCCTCTTGTTCTAAGAGATCTGAACATTTCTTTTTAAGACTCTTGAAATATGTCTAGGTTCTTTTTTTGTTTTCCTTTGTTGTGGTTTTCATGGAATCTGTGTCTTAATTTTTTTTCTTCTTAATTTGCTTTTAAATTAAAAAGAAATTTGAAAATTTTTTTGGAGTTCACAGTAGATGAGCTCAAATCCCACTTTTTCATCTCACCACCTGGGTGAACCTTAACCAGGTCACTTAGTTTCCATGATTCTGTCTCCTCATTCATAAAATGAGGGGGTTAGGAGACTAGATAAGGAATTTGTCATCTTTTGTTGTATCACAGATCCTTTTAGATTTGAAATTGGGCCCTACTGACTCCAAGTCTTAACCCTTTTGCCCCTATATTGTGTTGTCTCTCCTTGTCTGTTTTCTTCCCATCCCCTGTGAAAATATTCTTGATTTTTTTACTTCTTATCTCTTAAACAGCACCTCTGTGGTTTTTGCTGAGATACCATATATTTTCTTCTAATTTTTTTATTTTGTTTTAATATTTCTTGTTTCATGGAATCACGATTTGTTCTAATTTTCAGAGGGTTTATTGCTTGGGCAAGGTTTTATATCTCTTGTGCCAAGATTTTAATTTTTGTTCCATTTATTTCCTGAGTACAGCTGACTGGCATCTCAAGGTTACGTATCTAGCCCCTTCAACTAGTTCAGGAAGAATTAGCCAAGAACTAGAAAGTTAAGTTAAAAAACAGAAGCCTTTATGCTTTCAATTTGGATATAACAAAATTAAAAGCCTATTAGGCATTCATCTCATCTACCCCTATTAACCCTTGTTAGTTAGTGGCAGAGCTGCTGGTTGGCACCCATTCTGGCATATTGCATGACATCTTCATGCCCCAGCATGAATCTGGTCTGAAGTGTTTCCTTTGTCAAGGTCCTGGCCACACTCCTTCCATAGTGTTCACAAGACGTCTCTGTCTGCCTCTCTGTGCCAGGCTGGGCTGCAAATAGTGCCCCTGTGCAAATTATTCTTGGATATCTCCATCAGGAATATGTATGGTGCATTTTCTAAATCTGTTTTGAGGAGTTAGGGAGGGAGGAGGAGTTATTGTACTGCTTGCTATTTGCCATCTTGGCTCCTAGACTAATTATATTTCAGTATAATTTGTTTTCTTTGCTTTATGCATTTAAAAACCATATTCTAGGCTTCACCATATTGCTAAAAGGATCTGTGATACAACAAAAGATTACAAATTCCTTATCTAGTCTTCTAGCCCCCTCATTTTATGAATGAGGAGACAAATTCATGGAAACTAAGTGACTTGGTCAAGGTTCATCCAGTTGGTGAGATGAAAACGTGGGATTTGAGCTCATCTACTGTGAACTCCAAATTTATTGCACTTTCCATTAAATGTCCAGTCTTCTATCTCATAAAATCTAATCTGTTGCCTCATTGTGGTATGGAGGTGACCCAGAATTCTTGAAAGGCAACCTTCAGCAATTTCTGTTAAGATGGAAGGGCTTTGAAAAGGGGCCATGTCAGACATATCTATTGTCCAAGGACCAAACTTGCCCAGATAGTTTAGGCTTATAGCCAGATTGGTTGTGGAGTTGATGAGTTTTGGGGCCACAACAATTTTCCAAGTGCTGATAATGAGTTGTAAAAGGGCTTTGATCCCTTTTGTTCAAGAGTACCAACAAAAATGAAATTGTAGATCCTTAAAGTATTTTGATATTAGCCCATTTATATATTTAGCTGCGGTTCATTCATCATAAAATTAGGTAAAAATGATCTTGCAAACTCTTATGTATATTATAATTCTACATGTGTTTGGTTACCTCTGGTTTGCAGAGTTGACACCATAAGAAAGGTCTCCCTTGGCACGGCTAGACAGGGCTAAAGGTTGTAGATTCTATGACACATCACAGACTACATTTTAGTTATAATGTGTATGGAAGTGGGATCGTAGTATATGACCACACATTAATAACATGCTGGTGACCTTAAGCTTTAGAACCAAAAGGCCCTTTTAGGTTGGCTGGTCTAACCCCCTTATTTTATGGAGGAAAAAGCCAAGTTTCAGAGAGTTTAAATGACTTCCACAAGGTTACATAGTTGTAGCAGATGTATAGATACTTATATACAGCTCTTAGGAGCAGATCAAGTAAACAAGAATCTATTAAATGTCTTAGGCATGGGGGACACAAAGGCAAATCATGTTTTCCCTTTAGGAGCTTAGATTCACTGTCTCCAAATGTGTTTTTTCCAATATAATAAGAGAGTTTTCTAAGACATTCAGAAGTTAAATAATTTGAACACGGTCACGTGACCAATAGGATTAGAAGTCTTGAATTCCAACTCTGAAGCCTGCTATCCAACCAATTTATGTTAATAGCATCGTGCTTTAAGTTAGCATAGTGCTTTGAGATTGGCAAAGTGCCTTGCAAAAGCTAGCTCATTTGATCTCAACAATCTTATGAATTAAGTAATATTATTATTCCCATTTTAGAGATAGGGAAGTTTAGACACAGGCTAAGCAACTTGTCCAGAAGTCACCCAGAGAGTAAGTGTCCGAGCCAGGATTCGAAATTGGTCCCTACTCACTCCAAGTCTTAACTCTTTTGCCCCTATATTGTGTTGTCTCTCCTTGTCTGTTTTCTTCCCACCCCCTATGAAAATATTCTTGATTTCTTTACTTCTTATCTCTTAACTAGCCCCTCCCATGTGCCACCTCTCCATTTCTCAGGGGTCCCTCTGATGACTTGGTCTGTTCAATTCATACCTCTATTTCAGCACTTACCTTATTATAATCTCAGGTGTTTTATAAAAACTCACTTCAAACTTTTCAAGCAATAATGATGATGAAGAAGAAGAAAGCCATTTTAAAGGGTCGCAGAAGGAATTAGAAATTGAGGGGATGCCCATTAGTTGAGGAATGGCTGAACAAGTTGTGGTAGATGAATGTAATGGAATCCTATTGTGTGGCACCTCTTAAACTGTGGGTCGGGAACCCATATGGGGTTGTAAAAATTTGGCAACAGTAAAAAGTTTTTGAATGCACAACAGCCAAAAAGTAGTCAAAAATCAAACATGTAATGAATCTGAGGTTTTTCTAGCAGCATTTGCCTCATTTTGCATCATGCAATTTTATTGTAGCCTTGGTTCTGAACACAAAGCGTGCCCTCAGGCCACACAATGCCAATTCCCCAGTGCCAAAGGGATGGGGAATAGAAAAAGTTTAAGAAGTCCTGCTGTAAGAAATGATGAGCACATAGATTTAAGAAAAACAGGGAAAAACTTTCATGAACTGATATGGAGTGAAGTAAACAAAACCAGGAAACATTGTACAACATTGTGCAAAGATTATCTGTGATAGACTTAGTTCTTCTCAGCAATACAGTTATCTTAGACCATTCCAAGATTCATGATGGAAAATGATAACCACATCCAGAGAAAGACCTATGGAGTCTGAGTGCAGATAGAAGTATACAGTTTTCTCTCTCTTTTTGTTTGCTTTTTTTTTCTCATGATTTTCCCTTTTTATTCTGATTCTTTTTTTGCAACATGAATAATGTGGAAATATGATTAATATGATTGTACATGTATAGCTTACATCAGATTGCTTGATATTTTGCGAGGGTGAAGGGAAGGGAGAGAGAAAAAAAATGAAACTCAATTTTGTAAAAGTGAATGTTGAAAACTATATTAACATGTAATTGGATAAAACACAGTATTATTAAGTGGGAAAAATTAAAAAATAAAGGTTTGCAGAACATTTTCTGTACCTTATCTCCTAACAACCCTATGAAATCACTGTTGCACATAAGAGTATCTCCATTTTATTAATGGGAAAACAGACTTAGAGTTAAGCAACTTACCATAATCATCACCTAGTAAATATCAGAGGCAGGATTTGAACCCAGGATTCTCTTGACTCTAAGTCCACACTTTTAATGCAATAATACACTGCCTTCATGGTAACAGTAGGTGAGGAACATGTTTTCTTTTAATAACGAATGAAAAAGATCAGAGAACTGAGAAGTGTGGGTCAAAACACTGAGAACCTTAGAAGACTGCTAAAAGGATAAAGTAAAAGGCCCCTTAGAATTTTGAAAACCATTAGCTTAGATAAACAGTGCACAAATTAAAGCTATACCTTCTTTAAACTCCCATCTGCACTTTCAGAGTTTTTATTCTGAATAAATAATAAATAATAATTTATTTACTTTAATTATTCTGAATAAATAATAAAAATAAAAATAAAGTAATATTTTCCAGACTAATTATGGTTTTAATGTTGTTTGAAAAAAATATGCCCTCTTCCCCATTCCAATAATCTGACCAACATCTTACGGAAAACTTTAGAATGGTTTTTTAGAATAATGATTGTACCGAGTAAATTTTTCTTTCAAACTATTTTAATTAATTACAGGTTTAGTTATACAATGAGGCTTTAGTTTATTTTTACAGTATAGGTTTTTATATACTACAGCTGCTTGCCAGTTCAAGATTTCATTACATTTTAAATCAACCATATGCTTCTCTTTTCTTAATTTGGTTCAGAAAATGCTGGAGAATAGCCTAAATTTTCCAGGATATAATCCAGAGGAAAAGGTCATCTGTTCTATAGATTACGTGGAGTTAACCCAAGGATGCATGCTTTTTTGTATCATAGAGAAAATACCATAGTGAGTAACTAATATAAAGGAGTATTTCTGTAACAGACCAATTAAACTGGTGTGGACTGCCTGAACTCATCTTGTAAGTTCTTATTCCCAGGCTGCCCCACACCTAATAGATCCTCAGCACAGTTTACTGGCATCACATATCTAGTGACCTCAACCAATGTAGACATAACTGAGAACTAGAAATTAAGTTAAAAAGCAGAAGCTTTTGTGCTTTCCAGTTTGGATGTCAGCTTATCCAGCTCTCCTCTCATTTATCCCCTGTAACCCTTGGATTTGGACACTATTTTAGCTTATTTATTTATTTTTCAATAGTTTAAAAGCAATAAGTTAGAAGGTAAGATGAAGCAGGTGCATTGATATTATTTAGTGAAAACTATCAATTGACAATGTGGGAAGATACAGAAAAACTATTTAAATTAGAATAAGAAGTTAAAAAAATAGTTGTTTTGGATCATTTTGTGTAAAGGGCCCAATACATCCCAGTAGCTATTACTTCTCTAGCTCTCTAGCAGGTAAAGCAGTGGGGAAGGAGCTTTGAATTTGGAATCAGACATCCTGAATGTGGATTCTCCCCACCTGCCTTCACTTTTGCAGGCCATTGTTTTCTCACCTGTAGAAAGAAGGGGTTGGGTAAGACCAGAGGTGTCAAACAGTTGGTAAGCATTGTGGTTGGAATGCTCCAGAGTTCTGCCCAAACAGATTAAAATGTGATTAGGAAATACAGTAGACAAGTTAATAAATGGTTTTCTAAATCAATATGCAATTGTACATGCTTCTATTTGAACGTGACATCATTGAATTAGATGACCTCTAAGATTTTGTCCAGCCTTAAATCTGTGTTTGTAATAGTTACCATGAGCCTTGAAGGAAATGAAGGAAAAGAATCAAATAATATCAAGTATTCATTCAAGGTGACATCTATATCCACAGATGGAATCACTTTACCTTCTTTCTTTTCCATGTTGAAATGGCTTTTTTGCTACATTGATGAAGCAACTGATATCTGAAACACTGAGCTAATCACTAACAGAGATACCATCAATAGACATAATACAGTCTCTGGCCTAATTGATCAGAAAACATTTATTAAGTGCTCATTATGTGCCGAGTAGAGGGGCAGGGAGGTGATTCATTGACCAGAGCCCTGGGCTGGACCTGGAGTCAGGAAGATCTGAGTTCAAATATGCCCTCAGACACTTACTAGCTGTGTGACCCTGGGCAAGTCACAAGTTCTATTTGCCTCAGCTCCTCATCTGTAAAATGGGGACACACTTCAGAAGGAAATGGCAAACCACTCCTGTATCTTTGTCTAGAAAACCGAGGTCACATAGAATCAGATACAACTGAAAGACTGAATCCTAGGTAATGATAGTAGCTAGTGGAAAAACAAAAGGACAGTCAAAATCATTCCTTTCCTCAAAGCTTTTATATACTGTCTGGGGAAAAAGCATAAACCCATTCAAGTAAACACAAAGCCTATCAAAGGTAAATTCAAAGTAAGTTGGGGGGTGACTTTGATAACTGGAAGGGTCAGGAAATGTGTCCTTTAGAGGCAGCCCTTGAGCTGAGCTTTGAAGGGAGCTAAGTATTTAATCTTAGAAGAGGGGCAGTGAGGAGGAATACATGATAGGCATGGAAGTGCCCTGTGCAAAAGCCCAGAGATGGGAGGTGGACTATTGTGTGTGATGGACCACAGGGTATATGAGGGGTAAAGGTATGCTGGAGTCAAGGTACAGTGGCATTAAATGCCAAGAAGAGGCATTCATATTTAACCCACAGAGGAGAATTTATCCAGTTGAAGTGGGTAGTCAGCAATGTGTTGTGGTTTTTTTGAGGGGGTAGGTGAGGTGATTGGGGTCAAGTGGCTTGCCTAAAGTCACACATCTAGGAAATATGTCAAATATCTGAGGTAGGATATGAACTCAGGTCCTCCTGACTCCAGAGCTGGTGCTCCATTCACTGTGCCACCCAGCTGTCCCAAGTATAACAATCTTATATACTGCAGAAAGGTGAGGGCTACAGAAGACACCATTAAGTTTGGCAATTAAAATATGTTGGGAAATTTGGATAGAGCCCTTTCAGTTGAAAGTTTGAGGTGTAAAGTAAGATTGCAGGGAGGTGACAAAGGAGTGAGAAGTCTAGACTGCAAGACACAAAGTGTTGACAGGTTTGTGTTTGTTTACTTTTTTAGCTATTTGGCTGGGAAATAGAGGAGGGAATGAAAAGATTAAATGAAAGGCTTGTTATTTGTTTTATTATTATTATTATTATTAATTTTGCTTGTTTGTTTAGGGATAGAGAAAACGTAGGCTTGACTCTTGGATCTGGTAGCCTAGGAGTAGAATAAGACTCTTAACTAAGGCAGCATTAATTCACAATATTACATCATTAGTGCATTAGAATAGTGAACAATTTTCCCCCTTCTTTTCTATGAACCCTTTCTCTGAAATAAAGATGGTGTAAGTGGTAAAGTTCTAGATTGAGACTTGGAATAAATAGGAAGTCTTATACTGTACTTGTAAAAAAATTGGTGGGGCAGAGCAGGAGCAACACCTAAACACAAAATGAGGGAATTATGACCCTATAGAAGTTCATCTAAAAAAAAGATCTCAGGGTTCCAGTGGACGGATGGCTCAAAATAAGTCAACAATGTGAATGGTCAATAAAGCGGATGCAAATTTCGACTGAATGTCTTTCAGGACTGAGAAGAGAATCCACTTTTCTTCCCTGTCAGATCATTGTATTCACTTGTTGTTACCACGTTTTAGGGAAGGGATAAAAATAATGGAGATGTTTATCCTTAGAAGATAATGATAATAGGAGTGATATGACAGGTACTTTCAAGTAGTAGATATTCTGTCATATGGAAGATAGATCAGGTTTGCTTTCCTTGGTCCCAGAAGGTTGAAACTTGGAGTAAAGGATAGAAGTTTAAATGAGGGAACATAAATAAGGCAACAACAAACTCCCATCCTACCACCAATCATAAACTAACAGTTATACCCTTTATACTAATGAAAGCTATTAAAAATCAAATGAGTCCCTTAGGTAGTGGAGGGTGAATACTCTTAATGGATGTCTTCAGATAAAGACTGGATGTCTGCTTGTCTTGTATATTGTGGAGAATAGTCTCTGGAAGGTAAGATTCCTTATGTTTCTGAGATTCTTTGTTTTATATTCCTTTCTCAGCTCTGATACTTAATGAAAGATTGGCCTTGGTCAAGCCCCTTCAATTCTTTGTGGCTCAGTTTCCGTATTTGCAAACTGAGAGGGTTGGACTAGGTAACCTCTAAGAAACTTTCCAAATCTAAACTGTATTGACATCATACTTTCTTAGATTTCTTAAAGAGGATTTCCTTTGGAGTTACACAGGGTAAGTATGTAGTATGGTGTGGTGGGGATTATAAACTTGAAAAGTAAAGTAGGAACACTTTAGGATATTGAGAAAACTAGGCAGAAGGGAAGTAAAGAAACATGGTTCTTCTAGCAGTCATTAGTCTGGAAGAAGTCAGTAAAGTAGGAGACTAAGCAAGCCAAACTGAAGGGCCCTGTAGGACTGTGGTCCGGATAATAGTCAGGAGGCTAGAAGTCAGTAAAGTCAAGATAAACAAAATCAAGCATGGTGAGCCAAAGCAAGAGTAGGCCACCATGATTTCTGGTGTTAAGCCAATGGTGATCTGGGAAACAGGCATACTTAGATTCCCAATAACCTGGGAAAAATTTTTGTACAACTTGACTTAAGTGCCAGGTCACCTCTTTTTGACCTGTTGGGTACTGTATAAATGTTCTGCTCCTTTGGAGATCTTGAAGCACCCATTCTTTGCCATGTCCAGGATCTGATACCAAGCTGCCTCTTTTAAAACAATCTCAGCCAGACATTTATCTTCACGTTGCAGTTTCCTTTGCAGAAGCCCTTTTCTTTAAATGAGAGGATTGGAAATAATATCATCTGAGTTTTCAAATCACAGATGCCTTTTGGGTGTGAGAGTAAGCAATATTGTTTGTGCCTACTTGGATGAGAGCCATGGAACTGTAGTCATTGGGTCAGAGTAATCTCGGCAAACTCTCAATTACATCTTGAATACAGATTTCTGGCATACACTATATGTTCCCTGACACAGCATCTGGACAGCAGCTGAATTACTGTGGCCCACTCAGAGAGCTGTGTATTATCACTATTTCCTTTTTCTCTCTGAAAGATTCTGTCTCTGATCACTTGGAATCCATCATGTTAAATTCCTCTTCCTATAACAGAGAAAAGGCTTCCCTTTGTTACCAAAATGGAATGCTTGGTCATGGAACCCTATGAGAATAGAGTTGAATGGACCTTACAGGTCATGTAACCTCCCATCCAGTACAGAAACAAGCTCCAATTCCACCATCTCACAAAACAAACCATTACAGTTTTTTTCTTGGAAAGGTTTTGCTCTTCTAATAATGGAAGTGTTCAAATTCTTCCTTCTATAATGTCTATCCATTAGTCCTAGCTGTGCTTTAGATACTGTTAGCAAGTCAATTAACCTTTGTAGATCCTATTTCCTCATCTGCAAAAGGGGAATAACACAAGTAGTATCTACTTTATGGCGTTATTGTGAGAATCCAATACAATAATTTGTGCTAAGCATTTTGCAAACCTTAAAGTGCCCCATAAATGCCAGATATTATTCTGGGTATTATTGTTGCTTTGTTACTATTATTCTCTGAAAGAACTCACTTAACACAAATTAAATTTTTCATCAATATGATAGCTCTTCAAATATGAAGACTGCTGTAAAGTGCCCCACTTTTTCCTATCTTGTCCTACCTAAACAGTTATTTTCAATGATAGTTTATTAAATGATAGAATTTCCTTACCAGTCTAGTCATTATCCTTTGGATAGATTCATCCTTGATTTGTAACATCCATAAATTAATACAGTATTATATATGTGTTCTGGTCGTTTTGGAATACAGTAGTACTTTCATGTCCCTTAGTCCAGACACAAATGAATTATATCTTTTGGACAGCTGCCTTGCACCTTTGAATGATGCTGAACTTAAATTCACCTTAAATCCATAGATTTTTTTAATATAACCTATTGTTATCTTGTAGTCCCTATGCTGTTCACATACTGTTGACTTTTTGATGCTGTTTAAAAACTACATTTATTGCCACTCACGTTCATCTTGTTAGCTCTTGTCCTTTGTATTTTTGGAGAGAGGATTAGAACATTGAGTGCTGGGGCGGCTAGGTAGCGCAGTGAATAGAGCGCCGGCCCTGGAATCAGAAGGACCTGAGTTCGGAGTTGGCCTCCGACACTTAATCCACACAAACAAAAACCTAGCCGTGTAACCTTGGGCAAGTTACTTAACCCCAATTGCCCTAAAGGGGCGGCTAGGTGGCGCAGTGAATAAGAGCGCCGGCCTCGGAGTTTGGATGACCCGAGATCAGATCCGGCCTCAGAAAATGAGCACCCACGCATAAATCAAATGACTAGCCGTGTAACCTTGAGCAAGTTACTTAACCCCAATTGCTTTAAAAAAAAAAAAAAAAAGAACATTGAGTGCTTCCAGACCAAGGCCAATGTTCTTTCCCTTTTTATCTACTGAGTGGTACTAGGTTTCTGAAGGTTGCCCATTAGGCAAGGCTGATCACACCCTTGCCTTGTTTCTTCCTTCCAGGAACCTACTGCTCATAGGTTTTCATGGCTTTGCTTGGTCTAGAATTCAAAGGTTTCAGGCTTCCATGCTAACATGGGTGAAGGTTTTCTGGAAACATAAGAAGGGATTGTGGGCATTTTTGTATTTTGAATCTTTAATGTAGTTTCTCTTGTTCTCTTTCTTTTCAGTGAACTTTCCCATGGATCTTTTGCTACCTCCCTTTCATCTCTTGGCTAGCCTCTATCCTTGTCTGAGTTTCAGTCTAGATTGCTTTTGAGTAATTCATGTCTTGAATTTCCCTCAATCATTTCACAACATAAAATTTATTATTTTGCCACCCAGATTATATGGCACTAGTTCATTTGCTTAAGTGTTTGACTGACTCATTAATTAGGAAAGCAGCAAGATGAATGAACAAATATGTAAAAGGTCTGGGTTTCAATCTTGGTTCTGTTGTCCCCTTTCTGGCCTTCAGATTTCTTTAAAATGTGGGGATTGAAATAGATGATCTCTAAGGTTACTAATAGCTTTAAAATTCAATTTATTTTTCTAAATTTTGACTGGGGAGCTTGCACGGAAGAAACTCCTTTTACTAGTACGGATTGGAGTTGTATAAATACCATTGAAATCACAGGTCTGTTCTTCCAGCTCCCATCTCCTTTCCCCCAAAAAAGAAAAAAAAATATCAGTCTGCCAGAGGATGTATATTTGCTTGGTTTTCCGTAGCACCACATATATTTTCTTTTAAGTTTGTCATATGAGTCCTCAATTTATTGACTTTCCTCTCTCACTAGACTTGTCAGTGTGTTCCCACAGCTTCTCTTTTGCTAGAATCTCAAGTGAACCTGCTGCCTTGTCCTAGCCACAAACTTTCTCAGAACTTAAAAAAACATACTTTCTATAACATACCTAGTGGTTTTCCAGGTTTTGCTTGAAGCCCTCTCCCTCCCTCCCTCTCTCTCTCTCTCTGTACACACACATTATTTTAATGGGGTGAGGAGAACCATTCTTTTTTTTCACTTGCTTTATTCCAAATTATAAAAACCCAGATTCACTTTTTTAAGGACTGCTGTCTATTTCAGTGTGGCAGAACCAAGGGCAGCTATATTGGCAGGCATACTTAAATGAGTAAGTAGTTCTAAATATTAGGAAGTTTTACTCCTTTCCCTTATACCTCTCTTCTTTCCTTTCTCATTTCATTGGTGGAGGGAACCCCTATAAGGTACATTCTTTAACAATGCAAATTTAGATCTTTCTGTACTTATAGCCTTAGATTGTTGCCTAGGACCCTCAGAGATAAAAAGTGCCTTGCCACTGGTCACAGAAAAAAAGTGTGTGGCAAAGACAGGATTTGAACACAGGTATTCTTGACTTGAATGCCACAGTGGGTTCTTAATTAAATTGATTAGTTGATTGACTCAACCCGTCACCAAGCCATCTAAGACAAAGTTGTTTCATAGGAGACATAGAATCATAGTCATTCTAGACCTAGAGTCCACTGGGATTTCTGGACTTATTCTCCCATTGTCTTTAATAGGAAATTAGTAGAATATGTTCTTATTGTTTGGGGTTTTCTGGGCAAAGATACTGAAGTAGTTTGCCATTTCCTTCTCCACCTTATTTTTCAAATGAGAAACTGAGGCAAACAGGGTTAAATGATTTGCCCAGGGTCACCCAGTTACTAAGTATCTGAGGCCAAATTTGAATGCAGGAAAATGAGTCTTCCTGACTTACAGTTCAGTGCTCTGTCCACAGTACCGGAAATACAAAAAACATATACGAAGCACATATGGATAGAGACTGTTCTGGATTTTCCACCTGGGCATGTCTGCTATTTCTCAGCAACTTATAGGCTGAGGGATTTGCTTAGGATAGTGGGGGAGGGGGGGCGCTAAAGGTCTTGTCCCAGGTCTCACATTAAGTATGTCAAGAGGTGAGACTGGAACTGCTGGCTGTCTACTTCATCATGCTGCCTGCTCACCTTTTTTATACCAAATCTAAATTTACCTCTCTCTCCTTTCCCTGCTTATCCCTAAATGAATAAATGAATGAATGGACAGCATTTGTTAAGAGATTATTATAGTTGAAGGAATGTGCAAAGCACATAAATGTCTTATATTCTAATGGGGAAAAGATAAGAGAGAGTGGAGTCAAAGGAGGCAGTTGATTCCTGGGAAGCCATAAAGGTAATGAGTAGGATACCAGGATAGTCCATTGATAGGATCCTTCCTGATCACCCAGAAAGATATTCAGAGTAGGAGAAGGGCTGGAGAGTCATCAGCCAGGTGGTAAATGTAGGGTGCGAAGTGAAGATACATCATCTCACAGAGAGCATAGTGTTCTATGGCTTAGTTCCTCTCAGGCATAATTTTTGGTGACCCTTTTTCTGTGCTCTGGGGATAAGCCAAAAAAATCTAAACCTCCTTCCCCTTGAGAGCCCTTCAAATGCTTGGTTACAATTCTGTCACCCTGCCCTGACACGTTTCTTTGTTTTTTGTAGCAGACTCAAGATTTATGGGTAGTGGGACAGTCCAGTAAAAGGGGCAGACAGAGAATGTTGGCTTCAGCCCTTACCTGCATCATTAAACTAGAAACTCCTTGAGGGCAGAAGCCATGTTTAATTCAGCATCTCTCAGTACAGTGTTTTGTACATTCTGTGTGCTCAGCATATGTTTGTTTAATTTGTAGTGTGGTGATATTCTGTGGATCTCCTGTTGAAGAACAAATCTAGAAATTCCAATGGTCTAGAAGGGCTGTGCTCCTGTTTCCTGTGAAGCAGCTTTGCTCAAGATGGCTTGGTGATGTGTTGGACCAGTCAATAATAAAGCATTTATTAAGTACTTACTTTATGTCAGGCACTGTGCTAAGCACCAAGGATACAGAAAACAAAAACAAAAGTTAGTCCCTCCCCTCAAGGAACTTAAAATCTAGTAAGGGAGAGAACATGCAAACAAATATATACAAAGCAAACTATATGTAGGAAAAAATAGGACTTGATTAATAGAGGAAAAGCATTAGAATTAAGAATCTGAATTAAGATGGGTTGGGGAAGACTTCCTGTAAAAGACAGGATTTTAGTTGGGACTTAAAGGGAGCCTGGGAAGTCAGTAGGTGGACTTGAGAAGGCAAAGAATTCCAAGCATGGAGAACAGCTAGAAAAAAAATGCCTAGAGCTATGAGATGGATTGTCTTGTTCATAGGAACAGGCAGGAGGCCAGAGTGACCTAATCGAAGAATACAGGTTGGGAAGGAAGGTGTAAGAACATGGGAAAGGTAGGAGAGCACCAGGTTATGGAGGGCTGTGGAGCATTTTGCTTTTTATCTGATAGGTAGTCACTGTAATCTATTTAATGCTTCAGCAATGACATCCTTGTACTAAAGAGTCCAAGTTCAGGAGTCTGAACTGGCTTCCCTGACATACTCTGGGGATGGGAGTGTCCGAACAACTGGCCTAGCCGAATTCAGTGTGCAGAAAGAGAGATGATAATCCTACTTTGCCCATTCCTGTTAAGACAACATTTGCAGTAGCATGTTTATTCCTAGAAACAATATTAAAGACTTGGGCTATGTATGGGGCCGGGGGGAAGAATGTGGATATTTTCACATGAAGAATTGTTGAATCAATTAGGGATATTTAGCCTAAAGAAGAAACAATTTAGTGGAGCCATAATAGTCTTCAAATATATGCTGAATTATAATTTGGGAGACAGATCAGACTGGTTGAACCAGTATTGATGGTCATGAAGATTTCTTATTTCTTCTTCTTATGTTTTATTTCTTATTTCTTTTTTTTTTTTTTTTTTAAGCAATTGGGGTTAAGTAACTTGCTCAAGGTTACACAGCTAGTCATTATTTATGCGTGGGTGCTCATTTTCAAAGGCCGGATCTGATCTCGGGTCATCCCAACTCCGAGGCCGGCACTCTTACTCACTGCGCCACCTAGCCGCCCCTTTAGGGCAATTGGGGTTAAGTAACTTGCCCAAGGTTACACGGCTAGGTTTTTGTTTGTGTGGATTAGGTGTCGGAGGCCGGCTCCGAACTCAGGTCCTTCTGATTTCAGGGCCGGCGCTCTATTCACTGCGCCACCTAGCCGCCCCTATTTCTTATTTCTTATTGCATTACTCCAAATTGTAAAAACCCAGATAGAACTTTGTTTTAAAATTTTTATATTTTAGGTCTGTTATTCATTTCAATGTGGCAGAACATTATATATATGTAAGCTGTATTAGCAGGCAAATACTTTAGAGGATAAATAGTTCATTAAAATTCTTAATGGATTTCACATGGGTCATTCTGACACCACTTTCAAAGATATAAAAGGACTGGCAAAAATACCTCATTTCTTTGTTATGTCTTGATTTTGACAACAAAACTAGACTACTGGATCCTGCATACCTACCAGCAGTTGCTTTGCTTTTGAAAACCTTGAATTTTATTAGATTTTTTATGCTACCAAAAGAGGGCAACTAAGTGGCAGAATGGATAGAGCATAGGCCCTGGAATTAGGAAAGATCTGAGTTCAAATTTGGACTCAGACACTTATTTGCTGTATGATCCTAGGCAAACCATTGAAACCTGCTTGCCTCAGTTTTCTCATCTATAAAATGAGCTGGAGAAGGAAATGGCAACTCTTTCCAGTATCTTTGCCAAGAAAAGGTTTAAGTGACTTACTCAAAGCTATTTGAAGGGAGGAGAACATTCCTATCATCGCATGGAACTAAGCTTTTGCATTATTTGTTTTCTTTCTATATGACTCATTTTGGAAGATTAGAATAAGATTGTAGATTATAGGAAATTATAGCTCCTGGAAATGATTTGTGTTTTCTTCACCTAATTGGAGTGAGGTAGGGATTATTTAAGGATGGGGTCAGAGACTTGTTAGTTTACACTCTTGCATTGGGGGCCAAAAGGTTATGAACTAGATTTCTTAGTAAGTTAAATATTACATGTCAACCAGGGTTTTCACTTCAGATAATATGCAACATTGGGAGGTTCATTTCATGTTATGATAATGAAGCTGAATAACTATGTAAATGAAAGCAGATGGCATTTTATAGTGTAATAATAGCCTTCATAAAAATGCTTGTTTTTTTTCCTAAGAATCATGTCTATTGGTTTACAAAAAAAAAGCAAGACCCCTAATTGCAGTAGAATTCTAGACACTCTGTCAGAGAAACTTAGTTTTTTTTTTTTTCTGCTTTCTTGAGTCATTTGATTGGGTAACATTGTCTAGCCAACATTGCTGTCTCTCTTAGTTGTGATGAAATTTTTAATGTCAACCTTGTACTGCAAATGGTAGGTGTAAAAATGTGTCTACTCAATGTCTCTGTGGTTACAGCTAATTCCCAAGATGTAGGAAATTTTCAATAAGAGATTCTTCTAAATCTGAAATATAATCTACATTTATAGGATAGAAATTTTCAGTGCCAGACTTTCCAATCAAAACAATATGCTACTTTTACTAGAGAAAATATAGTTTTATTCATCCTGAAATTTATAGTTAATTTATAAAGAAAAAATCAATTATTAATAATTAAATTCAGCAAAGTTTTGAATTGCATTATTTTAAAGTAGTTTTCATATGAAAATATTACTCTACAATATTTCCTTTGAACTTGACCATGACTGTATGAAGAAAACAGAAATTTTCTTATGAGTTCTTTTCTTAAATTTGCAGTTATCTGAAATGGTTTAGTGGAAAAATACGGATTTTCACTGAAAATTTGAGTAAAAAATATAGTAGTTATATTTTGGAGGTAAACAGTTTTTGTCACATTCTTTTTTTTTTAAAGCAATTGGGGTTAAGTAACTTGCTCAAGGGTGCACGGCTAGTCATTATTTGTGTGTGGGTGCTCATTTTCTGAGGCCTGTTTTGATCTCGGGTCATCCCAACTATGAGGCTGACGCTCTTACTCACTGCGCCACCTAGCCGCCCCTTTTGTCACATTCTATTAGTATTATTTGAATGTCTGAGTCACTTTTTATTTTCTTATACTTTTATTTTCTTATACTTTCAGTATATATGAGAGACCAAATAGAAAAATCTATTTTAAAGTGGATACAGCACTATTTGTTAAAATATGTATATATATGGAAAGATAGTGTACCTTAGTGAATAGACTCTTGGACCTGGAACCAAGAAGATTGGAAGAAGGAGGGATTTGAAAGAATGGAAGGATGTCAATGACAGGTAGCAGTGACAAGTGATGGTGGAAGGGGCTTTCTTTGTGGAATATGACAGTGTACCAAAAGACACAGAGGTAATAGTAGGGGACAACACGAAATTGGTGAACAAAGACTATTATGTGACAGTTACATGATGGGGATATAGTTAATTTATAGTATACCAATTACTTAAATATTTTCAGAGCATGTGTGGGTTAGCAGAGGGGATTTGCATTGAGCACACACTGGACTCCAAGACTTACTTGTTGATTTACATTGTATGTCTCAGGCATAAGCAAGAAGCACCTGATGGCTTAGCTGCTGTCCAGTGTTGGTGACAGGTTCACCTCTTAGAGTGTCTTGTGTATGGACTGCACTAACACCCAGAAGACATTTCACTTGAAGTTCACTGATGTCACTAATTTTCCCCTTAATCTTATCTACTTCTATTAAAATTAAACATGTATTTTGTCAAAGTAGCAAAATTAAATTAAACCGTTGTTTACAATTAGAATTTTGTTCACAGTACATTTTCCAGTTTAACACTAACCTTTGTCCTAGTCTAGTTCATAACTCATGGCACTTTGATGACTCCATTGGGATCTGTAATCATTTGTAGTAAACAGTGAAATAAATACATTTAGTCTAACAGCTCAGTATCCTTTCTGATAATGTTTTCCTCTATATTTGCAGATAAATTATTAGTCTTAACTGTAGCAACCAAAGAAACTGATGGATATCATCGATTTATGCAAGCAGCCAAGTACTTCAATTATACTGTGAAGGTAAAGTATTACCTTTAAATTTGTGGGAAATGTTGGAAAACCATGCCTCTAAGATAAAAAAATAACTGGGAACCAAAGAAAACAATCAAACATTAGTTGTTATTGGTTAATGTATTATCTTTAAAATAATCTCAAGGCACCAAGTAGAGAGTTTTATGCATAGTAACAGCTTAATAATTATTCACTGATTGTAACATTTTGGTTTAGGATTAGAAATTAGGGCTTTGCCATTTGGAGTTTTTATTTGCAATCATTTCTCATACCTTCAGTGATTTCCAGTTTTTCTTTGTTAAAGAGTGCCTTTCCTGGATTTTGCGCTCAGTTTGAATTTCTTTGACATCAGCCTGCCCCACTGTTTAGCACAACTCCCTTCTCTGTTGCTTTCTTTTGTAATAGTGTCTTCTTCCATTGGGTTGTAAGTTTCTTTAGGATGAGACTGCATTTAGTATAGTGTCTGGCACATTTATGTTAAGTTGTTTCAGTCATGTTTGACTTTCTGTGATCCTATTTGAGGTTTTCTTGGCAGAAATACTGGAGTGGTTTGTCATTTCCTTCTCCAACTGAAATGACTGAACAAAATATTTATACACATACACAGATTATAATGTTATATACTTCCCACTTATAAACTGATAGTTCTCTCTAGACTAAAGCAAGTATTTGTAAAAGTCTAGGGCCCTGACTTCATAGAAATGGACATAACTTTTACATTTTCTGCCCCAAATGTCTTCAGTTCCTTTAAGATAATGATGTCTCCAAAGCTAATGATTTAGACTTTCAGGATCCCTTCATTCCCATAATTGTGGTTTCTCCTCCTAAACTGGTTCATTTTAACACACCCACCCTGCAATTGCACTTTGTATCCTTCTTTCTTTCTTTTTTAAAAATAATTTGTCTGCTTTGTGTGTTTCCCAATTCTGAATAAGGTTGGAGCCTCATTTTCCCCTGGGTTATATAGTATTTTAGCTGCACTGTGAGCTAAGTAGACAGACTGCTAACCATATTAAAAACTGTTTCTTTGGGCAGATGCTTTCTGCATTCCAAATAATCAAATACAACTATCTGAATAATGGATGCCAGTGATATGAGCTGGAGAAACGATGGAGTAGTAAAAAGGACATTATCCTAGGATTCAGAAAACCTACTTAGTCTATTAACTTAGAAGCAGAGATTAGAGATGCAAGGAGCCTTTAGAGGTCTTCTGAGTCAATGCCTTTATTTTTCTTGCTATACAGTCATGTCCAACTCTTCATGACCCCATTTGGGCTTTTCTTGGCAAAGATATTGGAGTAGTTTGCCATTTTATAGATGAGGAACCAGAAGTAAGCAGTGTTAAGTGATTTGCCCGGGGTCACACAGCTGTCTGAACCTAGATTTGAACTTAGGTCTTCCTGACTCTAGGCCTGGTGCTCTATCTGCTGTGCCGCCAGAAGCCCAGAAAAGTCGAGGGACTTCCTCCAGTCCCTGTAGTTCATAAATGACTGATCTGGGAATTGAACTCCATTCCTTTGACTACAAATGTGGGACTTTTTCCATTGTATTATGCTGTTTCCCAGAATTATAGGGAGTTACTGGGTAGGGGGGAGTAGGTAAGTACAAAGGAATAAGTCAAAGAAAGTGGATTTGGGGCCCTAAGAACCCACCATCTTGGCAGTGGTGCTTATAGTGACCCTGGGCTATGAATTGAGGATTTATTCAGCAGCCTACACTGTAAACATTATTGAAGCGAGGGTGAAGAAAAGGAACCCTGTAGGTTAACTGCTAGTTAGAGGGTGGCCAGACATCCACTGAAGACAGAGTCTGAGCCTTTGTCCTGTGAAAACCTTTGTTCCTATTATTTCTCTTGTTATGTTGCATTTTATTTATTTTCCCATTATTTACTAGGATCTATTCACTGATTTACTCACCAACTTTTTATTAATCAACCATTGTATAAAATATAGTGCTTGGGAAGATAAACAAATAGCAGGTTTTCTGCCCCCAATTTCATTTAAAAATATATTAGCCAGTTTAGGTTGAATTTGGGGATTTTTTTCCCCTCATAGGTCAGACTATTTAGGGGCCTATTCCTTCCCTTTGTGGCAGCTGTATTTTCCCTTCCAGAGCAGAAACCTGGTCAGTTAATGAAGCTGGGGACAAACAGAGCCAGCAGGAAATGTTGATTCTTCTTGGCCAAGCAAGTCCCCTGAGACAATAAAATTTCACTAATCTTTTGAAGGTTAGAGAAGACTGTGGTTAAGATTTATAAGGAGAGAAGGGTGGAATTTTGCTTGATGGCCTCAATTATAACCTGAATGATCCATTTTAGGTCATCAGGAAAATAGCTTAAGGCATAAAAGCGGCTTTGCTTTTATCCAGAATCTGTATCTAATTGAAGAAAGTATGGTCACATTTTTTTTTTAACATTTTCTTTTTTTCACTTAATTTATACCAATGTCTACCTATGGTAGAAAATAACCTTTATTTCTTTTTACTTTTAAAAGTTCTATTTTTTCCCCAAATGTTTTTGGGAAGTCTTTAAAAATTAAATGTTATATTTTAAAATTAATGTTGAACATCAATATAGTCACCTAAATTTGACTTGGTAAATATTCATTGAAATAGCCAAAAGATTCTAAAATTTTTTCAGTCATTTCTTCTGAATTCTTATCAAGATTATTTATTTTTTCCATTCATCCTTATTCACTTTTCTTCTTAGAGTGTCCTAGTGTATCTATCTGCTCCAGGCTTCTGGTTCTATTTTCTCCACCCCATTTAAAAATCATGAATGCATTCCCAGCCATCTCTGTATCCCTCATTTTATCTTGATTATTCTTTTTTCCTAATTATTATATACTTAATTACATTACAGTATTTTATTAATGTACTAATATTTAATAGAAATGTCTTTTTGTGGCAAGACTTCAAAGACTGATGTCAAGGTATAGAAAGTTCTTTCTTTTTACTAGAATGATTGATTATTATCTATTTTTCATTTTTGGTTGTAGTTTATCAGTAGTGTTGATTTTGTTTACAGGTCCTTGGAAAAGGAGAAGAATGGAAAGGTGGAGACAAGGCAAACAGCATTGGTGGAGGCCAGAAAGTGAGATTACTGAAAGAAGCCATGGGAAGTTATGCAGACCAAGAAGATTTGGTTGTGTTCTTTACTCAATGGTAGGAAAGTCTCTGTTATTTTCCCCCTTCCTACTTTGTAACATCCTCATAAGATATGAGCACATGGAAAGGTGTTGATAGTTTACATTCTGGTAGGATTTGTTTTGAATTGTTATATTAGCAATTTAAAAATGAAACATTTATTCAGTATAAAAACTGTGGCCTGTCATGGAGATAAAGTGTGACAGGAGCCTCCCTATGAGACATTGTATGAATTGATGCCACGTCAAATGTCTTTTCTCATTTTCTTCAGAGATGTAGCAAAGATCTCTGGAGGCTTCTCTACTATTGTTGAATATATGTGCTATTAGTCTTAACTGATAATCTATACCATTCACAATTGGAAAGAATCGGATCTTATTAAAAGAAAATTGAAAATACAAGCTGGAGCACAGGGAAGCATGTCTGTGTACATATGGGAGGAGAGAAATGGTCCTCTGAAGCTACCATTACCTAGTCTCACTCTGTTGACCCTCTCTTATCTTTCCTATGGTCTGTAAGACAAAAATGCTGTTATGTACTAGCTAATAGCACTTTCTGGGGGCCAGTGCAAAGAACCATTCCCTACCCCTTCCTTTTTTGGGGGCGATTCTGCAATCCTGCTTTTCCTCTATCATTTCTCAGAGCTCATATAATTCTGTCCCAGGCAGTTTGACTGACATATATTACATATACATGTAAGTATATATGAGAAGAGTATTAAAGGGTATACATGAATATATACATACACATTTGTGTGTGTATATATATTTATGTGTGTATATATATAAAGAATATTAAAGAGGGCATGTGACTATATGCATAAATGTATATATGTATATTCATACTTGAGAACATATTTATATGTGCATATATACAAATAAGCATGCACACACACACACACACACACACACACACACATATATAAACTCTTAACTTATGACTTCAAAAACAGCATCCTTTCCCTCTGCTTCTTCCACTTATGAACCCCTAAATCCAACTGCTTTGTTTGTATAATAACAGTCCTTAGAATATGAATAGAGAAAAGGAATGCCTTACATTTTGAAGTGAAATTGGATATAATAAAGAACTGGTGTCATCAATCTTTAAAGACACTAAAAGTCACCAAAAGTCTCTTTCAGAGCTTTCATATGTTTATATTTCCTTTCCTATCTTGAACTAAGAAAATCCATTTTTCTAATAATTTTTAATAGAAATTCAATATGAGTGAATAGATATTTATCATTTAATTGATTTTTAAAACATTGAGTCACTAGTATTTCAGACACTGTCTTATTTTATGCATACTTTTTTTTTTAGCTTTTTTTTTTTGGAGGGCAATTGGGGTTAAGTGACTTGCCCAAGGTCACATGGCTAGGTTTTTGTGTGTGTGCCTTAAGTGTCTGAGGCCGGATCCGAACTCAGGTCCTTCTGACTCCAGGGCCGACACTCTACTCATTGAGCCACCTAGCCACCCCTTTTATGCATACTTTTTATTGTGACTGTATGGTATTTCAGCAGGATTGTGAGTGAGCCTGGGAAACATTTATTAATACCTTTTTTTGTTAGATATTCCCTCTGAACTTTATATAACCAATTCATGAAGGAAGCTGTGTGGCCCAGCTTTTATGTGATGGAGGCTTTGTGCCATATATATGTAGCAGATTTGTGAATGTATTTATATGTAGATGCACATTGAGAGGTAGTAAGGTCTCTAGAGTAGATGATGGGCTGACCTTGGAGATAGGATAAACAATGTTCAGGGCCAACCCCTGATGGATATTTTCTATGTGGCCTTGAGCTTATGGTTTACCTACTTATTGCTGTAGCAGCTCTCTTAAGACAGTAAGTTACTGATCTGAATTGTTGGAGGGAGTTTCCATATTAGAAATATTGAAATCAGAGATTTAGTACCGTATATTTTCTCAGCCTCTAGTTCTCTGTGATCCAGCTAGAATGGCCTTTTCTCTATTCCCCACACTTGACTCTCCATGGCTTGTCTTTGAGACTTTTCTTTAGCTGTCTGCTATGCATGGAATGTCCTCTGTCCTCATCTGTGCCTTATACAGTACTTCTGTTCTTTTGAACTGCAGTTTAAGCACTTTATTTTACAGGGAACCTTTCTGGATTCTTCCCCAACAACTGGCATTCTTCTTCCCAAATTATCTCTTGTTTATTCTCTTTGTATGTGTGTGTATGGATGTGTGTATGTTTGTGCATATGTGTGTGTGTGTGTATGTGGATGCAACTCTTCAGTGCAGTGGAAATAGTGTTGGATTTGGAGTTAGAAAGACCCGAGTTCAAATTTCCCTTAGTCACTTGTAGTTCTATGATCTTGGACAAGTCTTCTAAACTCTCTTAGACCTCAGTTTCCTCATGTGTAAAATGAGAATCATACTAAAGCTTACCTTGTAGCATTATTGTGAAGATTAAATGAGGTAACATGTACAACACTTTGAAAACCTTAAACACAATATATAAATGTTACTTGTTATTAGAGTGTGTGTGTGTGTACATGTACCACTACCCTCTTCCTCCCCCCACACAGCTGCCTGTTATATCACAAATTCCCAATCAGAATGTGAATGGTTTCATTATTTGTATTTCTATGCTTAGCACCTAGCACAGCACTTGGCCTACATATAGTAGGTGCACACTAAGTCTTACTGATTAATTAATGGATTGGTTGCTCCAGATCCCTCAAAATGCATAACATCCATATGCTGTTGTATACAGCTTAGTTGTAAAATATATCTGGTCTGAAATGAATTTTTTTTAACAGAGACAAAAGAGAGGGCCATTGTTTTACCATAGCATGTAAGTTTGGAGACAACTTATTTGTGTTTTAAGAGTGTCCTCAAACTTTGTCAAATATATCTTAGCAAATTATCATAGAAATGCCAGAGATTTTTGTTTCCTCTTGAAACCACTCTTTTGTATTAGATGAGAACATAAATTAAATAATATTATCAAGACTGCACTGAAATAGTAATTTACATGAATGATTTAAATGAATTTCTCCATTTCTCTGAGGCCTGAAACACTGGATATTAGAAGGTTTTGGACTATATTCAAATACATACTTCAGGATGTCCAAATTTCTGTGATTTCCTCGGGGTCCAGATCAGTGCAGCAACATGAAAACTCTAACTTTGGTGAACTGAAGTTTGGATTTTTATTTGACCTCAGGATTGGTCAAATCTTTTGTACTCTTCTAGGTTGCATATGATTGTAGCTGAGCAAGGATCAACAGTCTGTGTGATGTGCATTTTATCTTGGTCTGGCTCTGATTTTATCCATCTAGGGATTTGATGCCAAAACTTCCTCCCTCACTTCAAAGCAGCTACAACTTAGAGGTTTACATCGCTACTTATGGTATTGGGAAGTTATGTGACTGGCCCAGACTCATACAGATAGGAGAATAGTTAGCATATTTTCTGACTTGGAGGAATTCTGAAATCACATGATGTAGCTATCACCAGAGAGCTTGAAGGATGAAGGATCTGCTCAAGAAGTGTGTGTTGGTGATCATGCATGGGAAATTTGTAGAGAAGGCACAGATTCAGAGGGACCCAGAATCAAAGTATATGAGGCTTTCAAGTTACAAAGTATTGCATGGAATTGTGATGCATCAGCTCTTCTTACTGATAACCTGGTTTGATTCAGTTTGAAGAATGTATGTAAGATTCTACCCGTACTGGCTCAGCATTCCTTCAGAGCCTGATATGTAGATATGATAAGAAGTTTTTCAAAATGATGATATAAATGAGAGGGAATAAATGATATCTTTAATTCTTCCTCTTAGTAAAACTACTATTTCACAATGCCCACATAAACTCTTATGTATTAAGGGGATTTTTCTGAGGAGTGTATATTCTACAATTAGACAGTAAACTGTGTGATTTTCTCATACCAAAGATATCTAGCAATTGAAAATAGTCATTACATTGTTATGGCTATTACAGTGTATATTTTCTTATGTACATTTAATTTTGAGCTTTACAAAGAAACATAGAATATATATTAGGATTTAAATTTAACCAGAATATAGGCAGTCAATTTAAATAGAATCTTGAAAAATAATACCTTTTGTTCAAATACTAATGTGTTCCATTTAAAGAAGCTAATATAACTAATTGAAATTTATGTAATAGAAAAAACTGGAAGTGATTTACAAAAAAAGTGTTATATTTACCAAACCATCTCTGATGGCTTCCTTTATATAGTAACTATTACTATCTATAATTTTTTTCTTTCTTTGTAACCTATTGCTTAGCACAGTGCCTGGACCTTCTAGTTAAGTCCTCAGAAATGTTTGTTGAGTGATATGTGAACACAGATGCACACATATATGTGTGTGTTACATAAATGAATATGTTATACACAGATACAAATAGGACAACCAGAATTGTCAGAAGATCTCTGGATGAGGAATCAGGATATCTGGGTTCCAGGTCTAAGTTTGTCACTAATTAATTAGCTGGGCAAGTTTGGGGAAGTTACTTATCCTCTCAGGGTCTCAGATCATTATTTTTTTTTTTGGAGGGGGGAAGTCAGGGCAATTGGGGTTAAGTGACTGTAGCAGCAAGCACCCCAATATCCCCAGGGTGACTGCCAACACAGGTTCTTAGATCTGCTTTTCAAAAGGAAAGCAACTCAAAATGGGTTAACAAGCTTACTTTAATCAAACATACATTACCTAGTTCAGGGGGAAAAGGTCAGCACCCCAAACTTCAGAGTTACAGAACTTACAGATCAAACAGACAGGCTTCCAAACTGTCCCAACATTATATCAATACCAAATCACAGTTACCAGAGAGGGAAGCATCAACATCTGGGTTTTCAAAGCCGGGGGGCTCTCAACAACGGCTTCCCAGAGTCTCATCTGGTCAAATCACCCAACACTTCTCAAAGTGAGCCCCAAAGCAAAGCCTCTCCTCAGGGCTTATATAGCCTTCTCCTGGCTCAGAGATTGTAACAACCTTCTGGACCCACTGCCCAATCACAAAGTATCAAGGTGTGGGCTTTCCTGAAAAACAAGCCTCCCACCACAGGCTCCAGGTGCACTTAAGCTAGGGGCAGGGAAGATCTTTAAATCTGCATTTCCATTACATTCGGCCCCAAGATCTTTCTTGCCCAAAGCATACACAATTTACATTTGAATTAGCACTAAAACATCTCTTAGGTCACATTTTCAAGGTACATCTAAAGTTACCAAAGTGGCCACTGGGTCTTAAACAAAGTACATTGCATTTTCACATCAATTCACAAAATACAAAGCATTATCACATAAAGTACTCTTGGGAGGGGGGCGGTGTCCTTCCCCTCACACTGCTCCAGCCCCTGCTTCCAAATCCAGAGAGGGAACTAAGCAACAAAACCAAAGTGGGGTCCTTGGGGTCCATGGCACTTCACCCCACCCATCAGTCACAAGTCCATCCCCCCTGGGTCCCAAACTGTGGGATGCAGCAAGGAAATACATTCAGTGCCCCTGCTTTGCCTCACAGTCCTTATCTTGTCCTGTGGCTGAACTCCAAACTCCTGGGTTCCTTCTCCTCCAGCAGAAGGCAGCAGCTCCAGGCTTCTCCACAGGTCTCCATAC
The DNA here is from genome assembly GCA_011680675.1 of Gymnobelideus leadbeateri. Classification (NCBI taxonomy): domain Eukaryota; kingdom Metazoa; phylum Chordata; class Mammalia; order Diprotodontia; family Petauridae; genus Gymnobelideus; species Gymnobelideus leadbeateri. The sequence continues at coordinate 226,074 of WOXC01009878.1, read as the reverse complement.
AGGCAGCTCACCATTCCTGCTCTCAGCTCAGTGAAGTCAGCATGCAGGCCGTTCCTCTCTCCTGCTCCATGGCTCCACAGAATCACAGCTACCACAACTGGGAAACAAACAATTATCCCAGCCCCCATACTTTCCTTTTACTCAGCAGATCCCATCCCTCGTCGCCATTTTTGTAGCAGCAAGCACCCCAATATCCCCAGGGTGACTGCCAACACAGGTTCTTAGATCTGCTTTTCAAAAGGAAAACAACTCAAAATGGGTTAACAAGCTTACTTTAATCAAACAAACATACATTACCTAGTTCAGGGGGAAAAAGGTCAGCACCCCGAACTTCAGAGTTACAGAACTTACATATCAAACAGACAGGCTTCCAAACTGTCCAACCATTATATCAATACCAAATCACAGTTACCAGAGAGGGAAGCATCAAAATCTGGGTTTTCAAAGCCGGGGGGCTCTCAACAACGGCTTCCCAGAGTCTCATCTGGTCAAATCACACAACACTTCTCAAAGTGAGCCCCAAAGCAAAGCCTCTCCTAAGGGCTTATATAGCCTTCTCTTGGCTCAGAGAATGTAACAACCTCCTTGACCCACTGCCCAATCACAAAATATCAAGGTGTGGGCTTTCCTGAAAAACAAGCCTCCCACCACAGGCTCCAGGTGCACTTAAGCTAGGGGCAGGGAAGATCTTTAAATCTGCATTTCCATTACAGTGACTTGCCCAAGGTCACATGGCTAGTGTTAAGTGACTGAGGCTGGATTTGAACTCAGGTCCTCTTGATTCCAGGGCCGGTGCTCTATTCATTGTGCCACGTAGCTGCCCCAAGGGTCTCAGATTCTTTATCGTAAAATAAACATTTAGACTAGACAGATCTCTAAGGACTCTTCCAGCTCTTAAGAATCTGTGAATCTGTGTAAGAATGGGAGAATATGACAGATCATTAGCTACTTGACAGTGATGCCTGGGGCAAAAAAATTTTAAACTGAAAATTAGGAAGTATTGTGAATTAAAAAGCTATAAGAAGCAGAGATAAAATACATCTAAAATTTAATCAGAACATATGGATTAGCCTTAAATTAATCTTTAAAGAAGATATAAAAGGAAGGAGTATCTGTATTTTTGGTTTCGCAGATATGGCAATGTCCCAACTTAATTAAATTTGAAGGGATTCACCATTAGAAAGCTGACCACCAGGTGATAGAATTTTTGGTTATGCCAATTCATGATGACTGAATTTTCTTTCGTGTTAATAGTGGAAATACTTACTGTGATTAAATCATTTGACTTTGGATATATTGCATTAGTTATGTGAAAATAGTCAAGAATCTTCTAAATATGCAGTCTTTATGGGTTCCCAGGATTAGTCTGAAACATTTCTGGCTGAGCAGTGGAGGGAGAGATAATCTTTATAACTCAAACAAATTCCTATAGCAGCTCAGTTTTGGCCACATTTTGCTTAATTTATGAGATCATATAATACAAAACAGTGGTTGCAAAAGGGGGAAAAAAACCACTGGTATTTCTATGACTACTTGGAAGATGTCAGATACTATTAAGATGGTTTTAATTTTATTTTTCCTTGGAAGTTGTAAAAATTACTTTTAAAGGTAGGAAAGTGTTGAAATTTTCCAAAGCTACATCCTTGAGGATAACAAGGGTTTCTTGCTTTGGGAGGTGCCATGATGGCATTGTTTCTGGCTTCTCAGCTATGCCAGGCAATGTTTATTTCTCCATGGGCATCCCTTAAACAGCTGTTTAGTTAAAATTGTTAGGTTAATGAATCACATTTTTAATGTATAAATTCTGTGAAATCTAAAATCCTAAAGATTTTTTTAAAAAGTTATTAATCTCTCTTGAAGACACATAGACAAACCTTGAGAGTTGAGGTAATTCAACACAGAACCATTTAACCTTTCTTTTAAGTAAATATGCTGTTTAATGTTTCTGGATGTCTAGTAATGAAAATTTATAGTATATGGGTTTTATGTATCTCTTCTGTAGTGGTGATAAGCAGTGCTATTTATCTGAAGGAGTGTATGGGTAAGAGCCAGTGTGGCATGGTGGAGAGAAAGTTGACCTTGGAGTCAGGAAGAATTAGGTTCAAATCTAGTCTCTGATATTTACTGGCTATGTGATCATTCTGTAGTCACTTTAATTTCAAAGTGCTTTACACAATTTAAGACAAGCAACATTAGGCTGTGGAGAGAATGTTGAACCAGGAGGTTTAGGAGCCAAATTCAAATCCCAGCTCAGCTTTGTGACTTTGACTAGATAGATCACTTAACCTTCTGGGCCTTTGACTTGCTTTATAAGAGACCGCTGAGGCCTTTTTCACTTCTCAACTGTGATCCTGTTAACATGTTAAGACCATGATTTGCAGAAAAATTACTGATTAGCATCAGTAGAGGTAGATTTCTCACTGGGAATTTCTTAAGCTGACTGATGAAATTATAAAATTTTTAAAAAGACAGAACAACAAAAACAATTAAAATATACCAACCATGCAGGTAAAACGAACTCCACATTTGCTCCCTCTGCTAACTTTTCAACTACAAAACTAGATTTTTATCCAGTGTTATTCACATTGTCACTGAAGCATCTGTCTTTTTAGAGATTAAACGAGAGATAGAGTAAAAGAACTCTGAAAGCAATAATTTTCTGTCGAAATGTCTATAATTTTAACTAAGGAAAGTAGACTTTTCTTACTGACAAAGACAGAAGATTAAAGCATGCATACACAAAGAACCTAGTCATTAGTTATGGGCAACATGTCATTATATTAGTGTGATGGCAAGACAAAACATATTCCAGTCCCTGATATCTGCTATTATTTTGGGGGTAAAGACTGTTCCACTTAAGTTATGGATAATGATTGATTTTATTTTCGACACATTGTTCTGCTACCCACTTTATCTTGAGAGGTATAAAGAATATGAAATGTTTAAGAATGAGCAGAACACTAATAAATAGTTCTTGTGTGGTGATCTGCCCCATGTACTTAATGCACTCTGTGCATACACAAAATGAATGCGTTATAGTGCAATCTTGTATATGTGTGAATTGATTGTGACTCTTTGCAACTCTAAAAATTTATGGTAAACTTCCTGTAGAAGGGCACGGCAAAGTTATTGATCACCTGGTAGAAACTGGGGCAAAGAATGGAGATAGAACATCCACCTCACTGCACTTACCAGGATATCATGCTATTTCTGGTACCCATCATATCTTACTTGGACTATTGCAGTAGCCTCCTGATTGGACTCCCTGCCTTAAGTCTCTTGCTTCACCAATCAATAATCCACATAGCTGCCAAAGAGATATCATGAGTCTAAATCTAGTTGTAAACTAGTGAGAATGAAGGACAAACAACAATCAAAATTCTGTGAGTAGTAACAGCTGCTTCACTGGGGACCCAACGGACCAATTCCAGTTGGATAACACAAATCCATCCATCCTTCCTTCCATCTTTCCTTCCTTCCTTCCTTCCTTCCTTCCTTCCTTCCTTCCTTCCTTCCTTCCTTCCTTCCTTCCTTCCTTCTTACCTTCCTTCCTTCTTCCCTCCCTCCCTCGTTTCTTTCCTTTTTCCCTCCTTCCTTCTCTCCCTCCATTCTTTCTGTCTTCTTTCCCTCCATCCCCGCTCTCCCTCTGTTCATATAGGGTAACATACCCTTATCTGTGGGTGCTCTTCTCAAAGGAATAGAAAGTTTGATCTATGAAGCCTAGCAAGGTATCTTGGGGTTTGTGGGCTTAATTTCTTTTTTAAGGACCATGCCTTAAACCCAAATCACTCTGGCTCTCATTGGTTGGCCAACCAAATCCACTCCCCCCCAACATCTTCACTTGGTCATTATTTGGGCTCCAATGGCTCCAAATGAGTGTAAATAGCAATTGTTTCTATTTGGGCCAGAAACCCTCAGAATATTCTCCTCCGACATTTATTTAAATTTTTTTTTACTAGATAAAAGAGGCCATTCTTTGCCTCTTTTCTTACCTAGCTTTTATCACTGAATGGGCATTGCCTCAGTCAAACTGAGACCTGGGAAAGAGCTTAGCTTAAAAAAAGCCAAGGTCTCCGCTTCCAGGCTCATCTCAAGTTATCCTGTTCTATATTTTGCCATTGTATCAAGATGGTTCTGAAGGAGAGAATGAGGCTGGTGACTTTGCACAGCCTTTCCTCACTTAAATACAGTTCACTTACAAGTCATGACATTATCTTCCCCATGTTACGGTCCTTTTCCAGAATGAAGGACAAACAAGAGCAGACTACTTATATCCCTCAACTAAGATGCACCCAACCATTAATTGACAATATTATTAACACTTTTTAATCTAGTCTTGAAACCTTCCTATAACAACAGTTTCTTGTCCACTTCTAATACTGCTCCTACATAACAGTGTTATCAGGGAACCAATTAGTGCTGGCCAAGGTTTGCCTCATAAGGTATAAGACATAATCTTTACCTTCAAAGAACTAACTTAAAATCTAGTTGGATAGACCAGAGGTATATACAAAACTATAAATAATTCAGGATAATATAAGTGCCAAGTAAATTGGGAATGCAGTTATGTGCTTTAGATGATCAAAAAGATCATGGATTTGTAGAATTGGAATAAAATGGAGAACATCTAATTTATCCAGTCACAATTCACATATAGAAGATTGTACTATACTGTATTCATTTTGTACACACACACACACACACACACACACACACACACTCTCACACCACATTTGCCAAGCACCCATGGTACGAACCCAGTTAAAAGTTATTACAATACCAAAATTCAAATGTAAGATTACTAACCATTTTCTGATTGTTCCTAACTATTGCTCATATTTTTTTTTTTATTTTGCCAGATAGATAATCACATTTGTTTAGCTCATACCCCCCCTACCCATCATGGACATGAAGGTGCATATTGAGGATTTAGCAAGCAAGATCTTTTTTACTCAGTGTGATGCCCTTTGTTTATATCACTCCCTAGAGGTCAGGTCACCTAAAATCAGTCAGATCAGACCAGTGATGGTTTGGGTTGTAAAAATAATTCTTTCTTCTTCCTCTACTTCCATCCCTGACCCAGCATGAATTTGTTTGGGAGAAAACTAGTCACCTAAGTCAGGCAAGGAGTGAAAAACAGACTTGAACCCAAGAAATTCAATATAACATACGTTTTTAAAAATAACCATATTATATATTTTCAAATTTCTTAGAAAATCCTTTAATCTACTTTCATGGATTTTACTCCCCTACCATTTTTATTAGAGTTTTAAAACTTTTTCTTCATTCCCTGAATATTTATTATCCTTCTCCCAAGCTTCTTTCTTCTCTTTAATTCTCTGTTCCTGCATATCAACAATATTCTCCCATTCTTATCGCGGGCATCTTTGTCTTCTCTCTGACCCATTAATCTAATGTGAAAGAGGTTCATTGATTCCATGTCAGAAGTCTCTTTCCTCTGTTCTCCTTACCTGCTTTATTGTAGTAACAATGACAAGTCTTCAGCTCTCCAGTCCATCCTACACACAAGCTGTCTTATTAATCTTTCTAATATATGATCGATCTGATCGCATTATTCCACTCTTTACAAATGTCCATTGGCTGCCTCTGTGATTGAATTAGGCCCAAATTCTTGTCCTTTTAAGGATTCTCTGCTATTTTTTTTTCAAGCTGCCTTCACCATCCCACCCCCCAAGACATTTTTCATTCTTTATACCATCCCTGTGCTGTCCTTTTGCTCACTATTCTCTTGCTTGGAATGCCTTGCCCACAAACTCCTCCAGACTTCCATCTGCCCACATTCTATCTATACTCTAAGGCCCAGCTCCAGTAGGAGAGATTCTTCAGCATCATGTTGTTACCAGTGAAAAAACAGGACATAACGATGACCAATGAAAGGAAATTGTACATTCCAGCTTGGTATAAAACGAAAGCTTCCTAAAATTTAAAGCAGTTTAAAAGTGAAATGTGTTCTAATTAACAGGCACTTGTGTGGTACAGGCAATGATTGACCTTGAATACCATGCAATTTACAAAATAATGGAATATAATTAAAGTTTCTGAGTTTGGGAAATGATACGATCAGAGTTCTTTGTACTTGAGGAAGATTACTAAAGTGGTCATATGTGGGATTAGAGTCAGCAAGCATTTATTAAGCCCCTACAACGTCATAGACTGGAACCAAAAAGGATCTTTGGAATCTGAGTTCGGATATCTCATTTTGTGAAAGACAGATATGAGCAATGACCAGACTTAGTAATGAGTTGAATTAAGTGATTTTTTAAAAAATATGTATTTTTGGTCTGAATATGTTGCCAACATTATATGCCAGCTTTAGAAGTTATTTTTATAAGTAATTAAAAGAAAGATTCAACAGCTTTTCTGCTATTTGAATGTCTCTTATATGGTAGATTGAAGTTAAGGAATAAGGAACGTCTCAGTTCAAAACCTGCCTCTGGTACTTGTAAAGTCTGTGAGCCATGGACACAACAGCCTCTTTGGGCCTCAGTTTCCATCTTGTAAAATGGGGGATAACAATGCAGATAAGTGACACAATGGTTAGAGTGTTGGCCCTAGAATAAGGGTCCACTGATTTCAAAATCAGCTCTCAGACACTTACTGGCTGTGTGAACCTGGGCAAGTCACTTCACCCCTATCTACCACATTTTTCTTAACTGGAAAATAGGGACCATCACAGTCCCCACCTCCTGGGGTTGTGAGGATCAAATGACTTAATACAGTATTTTTAAAATGCTTGGTATAGCACCTGACACACAGTAGGAGCTTACTAGATGTTTTTAATCTTCTATTTTCCCCTCCCCCACACCTAGCTCATAGGGTTGATGTCAAGCTCAAAGGTGATGCTATAAGTAAGGTACTTAGCGAAATTGAAAGCATTATGCCATGTCAGCTATTCTTTGGATCCTCAATTTTATTAGATATTAATGCTTTAAATTTTAACTAATAATCGACCTCATCCTGAAAGTATTGGAGGATAACTGGATTGAAGGAAGAGTGAGAAATTGAATCTGGTATGTTTTAACCTTGTCTAGTCCATTGATATTTTGACTTTTTTTTAGTTATGAGGACTGAGTAGCCTTGTTAGAGATGAAAATGTGATATGCCTGCTGGAGGCCTGAACTTTGCCACCTAACTTGGCAAGCTGATGTTTCCACAGTGTATAGCAACACAAGATTTAAGGAAGTGGAATCCCCCCACCCCATATTTAAACAGACTTGATTCTTTTGGGAATGAAGTTTGTGCATTTTTAATTGTTGAATTTGGCTATTTGTAACTCTGAGTAGCCAAAATTGCTTTAAGAAGAAAAACAGACCTTTGGTCCTTTGTCAAAGTTTAACATCATTAAAAGGATTTTAGGTATTTCTCCTGAGATGAATTACTGAAAGGGTGATTCTTCTGAGGTCAATCGGCATAAATGCCACCTGTATACCTTGTAAGGTTTTAAAAATACAGGGATGCTAAAAATTCTTCTAAATTCACAAGATTTTAAAAGCTTTAACATTTTAATTTTCAAGAAAGCAAGCTTATAATTTATATCCTAAGTAACATTTTAATGTGACTTGCCAATTTTCTGCTAACATTACTCCCAAATTTTTAACCAAATTTCTAACTAATCTGAGTGTCTCACATCTGCACCAAAATATACTGGGCAAAAACGGTACCGTGTGCCATTTGAAGTACCGGGAAGCAAAGGTGGTGTATGTGATGTATTTTCCATTTAAATTAGAAAACCAAAGAAATATAAATGAAATTTTGCTGCTACTTAAACATCTTTTGTGTGCCAGCTATTTTAGACTTTAATGCTTGAGATCAGAAGCATTTGCTTTAGAAATCTGGCGCTTTACTTATAAATTATTTCTGCCTCAGTGGTTTTTGATTAGTATTCTTGTTCCTCCTCTCTCTCTTGCACATCTATTCCAGGTTAGTGTAATGCTCTCCAGTATTGCTAGAAATGTGGAATTTTCAACTACAATATTCCAATTTTCGTAAGTAATTTGTATTGAGAAAGAGGTGGTAGTTGGAAGAGATGGAGAAATCTTAGAACGCACAAGCATTAAGCAGGATTGCCAAGTATGCTTTTATTTATTGAAAGAGGACAACTAGAATAAGAATAGAGAAATAGGAGAGATTCATAAAGCCATTCCTAGTCCATTCTTACGCAATTTTCTATTCTGGATTCAAGTTTCTGAGTTTTTTCGCCTCTAAGCCAACAGTATTAACAATGGATCATAGGATCATAGATTTAAACCTGGAAGGAGCTTTGAGGAACTTGGTCATTTTTATAGTTCCCTTGGGGAGCTGGAGGAACCCAGTTATTGCTAAGTGTGTACTCTTAGGAAGGAGTTTTGTTTGGGCTGAAAACCTCGAGAGTATTTCCAACATAATTTTTCAAGAAATAAAGGAAGTTATCCTTATGCCATTTTGTGGTCAGATTTGGAGATGGGGTTGGTATACATAATGCATTTTCCATTTTAGATTAGAAAGCCAGAGAAAATAGAAATGAAATTTTGCTGCTACTTTGATAGCTTTGTGCTCCAACTACCTTAGACTTTACTGCTTAAAATGATAAACATTGACTTTAGAGACTTATTACTTGGGTTTGATTTTTCTTTTTTTTGGTTAAATAGTCATGTTATATTAGCACTTTAACCTAACAGTTTTCTGGTACTATATGTCCTTTGATTTAAACATATGCACAGACTGATTTTTAAAGTAAGGGTTTCTTCATAATTTAAGTAGGGACAAATGCCAGTACTAGGGCATAGATATCATTAGATGAACCTCTTAAAAATGAAATCTGTGACAAGCCACAATTCAGCAACCCTGCCTTACTGTTCCTCAAACACCCATCTTTTGTTTCAGTGCCTGTGAACTCACTGTCTCCCATTCCTGGAATTCCCTCCCTCTGCACTTTCTTCTTCCTGTCCTTTTTTACAGAAGTCAAAAGATTTAGATCAAATTCCACTTCTATCTGAAAGATAACTCCCCAGCCCTTCTCCAGCTGCCAATCCCTTCACTTTGAGATTTTCTTTATATTCTCTCTCTCTCACATACACATCTATATGTGTGTGTGTATGTGCGCGTGCGCACGCGTGTGCTTGCATATGTATGTATGTATGTGTGTGTAAGAGAGATACACACATTTATTGGCTGAATAAAGTAAAAAAAATGGAAAAGACAAGGGAATGAGCATTTATGCCGTACCTACTACATGCCCAGCATTGTGGTTAGGCACTTTAAAAGTATTATCTAATTTGATCCTCACAACAATCCTGTGATGTAGGTACTGTTATTATCTCCATTTACAATTGAGGACACCTAGGCATACAGAATTGTTAAATGACTTGCTCAGGATCACAGAACTAGTAAGTGACTGAGGCCAAATATGAATTCAGGTGTTCACAACTTCAGGTCCAGTGCTTTATATAACTGTTCCAACTTGATTCAACAACTTAATTTCTCCCTTTTGGATCTATTTCCCTATATCTTTAATTTTTTAAATGAAATCAGAGAAAATTTCCATGTTTCTGACTGCTTTATTCTGCCTAAATCTCTCTGTGAATGTTGTTCTCTTAAACCCTCCTTAATTCTCTGATTCTGTTACTTCTGTTCTGCCGACATTCCTCCATTCACAATCTTTAGTTAACCAGATTAGGCATTTAGCCATTTCCAAAAGGTATATTTTTCCACACTTCAGTCTCTTGTACTTTGACTGTTCATACCCCATCAACTTTGCTACTCACCAGATGCTGAATATTTAGTCTGAGGAGCTCATGAGACTAGGTATATTACAAATACATGCTACGTAACCTCTCTGCATAGTAATTCATTGATTCATCTCTGATGGAGGATCATGCTTCCCATAGCAGCTATTCCAGACTTTTTTTTCCTGAAATACCCACTTTAGCTTAAAAGGCTTTAATTGTGGCCCAGGTACTGTCTTTCAAGGATCAGCGTAGTTAATTGTGGTTAGATTTATTCCTTGGACACCAGATGATGAATTCCTATGTCCAGAGTATTTCAGGAAAAACCTTCTGCTAAGAACCATGAGGGTTTGCGACCTGCATTGTGGGAGAAAGAAGTACATACACTGATAGGATCATGGACCTTTGAAGTAATACTTAATTTCAGGCACAATAGCATACAAAGGCTATAATTATAATGGAATCCACAGAATTTGTGTGATACAAAATTTGTTCTATGCGCTTTGGGCTATATTGTCCTATATACAGGGTGTCACAAAAGGATCTATTAAAGCTTAAAGCTGCCTTTGGACCATCCTATAGAATATCAAGATTCCAAAGGGTGATCCTCAATCAGTTCCAAAAGCTAAGATAGGATGGGGGAGGGTCATTAACCTTCTTTATCCTTTCCCTTAGCTATGACGTCATCTTTGCTGGAGGCCCTGAAGAGCTACTGAAGAAGTTCCAAAAGCTAAACCACAAAGTGGTCTTTTCAGCAGATGGAATATTATGGCCAGATAAAAAATTGGCAGACAAGTATCCCATTGTCCACATTGGAAAACGCTTCTTAAACTCAGGAGGTAGGTGGCAGTAATTCGGTTTCAGTCTTAAATTGTCATGGAATATTAACAAATTCAGGTATAGTAGACATGTAACTTGGTTTTGTATATGAGAAGAAGGGGGATATGAGAAACTAAGTTGAAATAATTTTTTCTATTACAAGAAAAAAGACAGTTTGAAGCACTGTTGGTAAGAGAGAGAACACAGACTTTGAGATCTGTTTTTAAATCTTGGTTCTGGCAATGGCTGTTGTTGTGTTTGTCTTTCGTTCTCAAAGAAGACCATGTCTTCAGGGAGAAGATGGCATGACTTGCAGTTGACTTTCACTTGAGTGAGGAAGGGCTGTGCAAGGTCACCAGCCTCACTTTATCCTACAGATGCATCCAGGTCCAGTCATCAGGATGACTGGAGTTGACCCAGGATGCAGGGGGAGACCTGGGCCCTTTTAGGCTAAGGTCTTTTCAGGTTCTCACTTTGAGGTAATACTCCTTCAGTGAATAGGCCTCTTTAAGAAGTGAGTCAGGGGATGGCCCCTTTAATTAAAAAAAAATTAAACTGAGAGGGGAAGACCCCCGGGGTTGCAGGCCAAAAGAGAAACAGTTACTATCAATGGGATTCTGGCCAAGTCACTTGATCTTGGTTCCTCAGTTCTCTCTTATATAAAAGGTAGCCATTCCCTAACAATTAAACAGACTTCTTTTGAGTGACTAAATTGTATAAGTACTATTTTGAAATTCCAGACCTAATTATGATTTATTTCATAAAACGTTAGTTTTAGTTAGGAAGTTTTATCTTAGTCCTCAGATCTTAGGATTTCCTTATTGCTTCCATTCCTTCCTCCCTTCTTCCATTATTCATTCCCTTTTCCCCTTTCTCCATTTCTTCCTTCTTTTCTATTTTATAAAACATTTGCCTTTGGAAATTATTCAAGATTTTTCAAATTTTTTTATTCATTTCTTTTAATTTCTCCTCTTTGATTTTCACATTTTCTTCAGTACTAGACATTTTAATTTTCATGACATTGCTACCCTGTGGCTTGGCATGACTTTGAATTCCTGATAGTCATTTTAGGAGGTAATTTTGGTCATGGCTGGGAAGCTGGTTTATATGTGAGAAACAGGTTAAAGGTAAACTAGCCCCTTTGGGGATGGAGATGTTTTAAAATTTGCATAAAAGAATTTGTTCTGATGTAATTTGAGGACATTCGATACATTTAAATAGGAATGAGGGAATGTTTTACATATAAATTGAAGAACTTGGTAACAGTAGATAATCTTTTACATAGAAGTATTTCATGGTGATGTCTCTGCCTTTAATGATACTTTGCTTGGGACACAGGATATGGGTGATTGTTTGGCAGGAATTGTAGGGAGCTCTCCCTTTTTTGTAGAAATAGGCACAAATGTTCCAAGTAAATGTCAAATGGACTGTCTCAAGAGTTAAGTGGATTTTACCCACGTTGGAAGTCTTCACACAAAGGCAGGATGTCTGCACGTTGGGTATGTGGTAGTATGGATTTTTTAAAAAAAAATTATTGGACCAGATGGCTGCTAGATCCCTTTTACCTCTCGAATTGTCACTCAGACTGCCTGTAACTTGCAGGTCAGTGGAAAAGGAATACATTTTTGAAAATAGTTAAATAAGGAAAAAAGGTTATCAGGAAAAGGATACAGGAGACATTTTCTGGAGGCATCAGCTTGGTAATATACTCCATGGCCAAAAAGCCAAAGGAATGTTGGCCTCACCCATAAATACTGGAAACAATTTGGAAAAAGACTTTCTGTCCTGTTATTTCAATGACTGGTCAGAGGAACAGAAAGTAGTTGTTCCATGAGCTATGTCAAGTTTATAAGATCATGCCTCCTGGTAAGAGACACACCTGGTTCTTCTTTTTCCTCATTTTCCTTTTAGCTATGTTTTCTGAAAGGATCGGAAAGTGTATTAGAATTCTCCTCTCTGCTTTCTCACATTTTGATGGATACATCTTCCTATTGAGGAAAAATAAGGGAAGCCTTAGTATCTTACTTCGTAGAAACAAATGTAGTCTCCATTTATTATTGTTTGGGGCTTTGTTCCATAGCCTCAGAAGAGGATTTGAACCAGAGGAGAGAGATGATTCTAGCATTGGTTTCTCTTATAAACAAATGTTACTGGCCGGTTCTGTGCTTTTGCCATTAAGGACAAGGAGAGCAGGCCAACTTCAGACTTCCTTCTTGGGTCTGGATGCAGTAAACAGAGCCAAAGCAGGAGTTAGCCACAGGAACAGTGAGATCAAGTATAGGAAAAAAAAGCACCAGTGTCTTAGACATAAACCTCCGGCAGGATGTTCAAAGCCAGTCACCGATCCAAAATTCCTTTTATTGATGTGAACATCTTTGGCATCAATCTGCTAGTATTTCTTCCTTTTAGAAACATTGAGTCCTTTACAGAAAGGGAAATAAGGGGAACTTTTTTTAATTAAATAAAAACTTTTTTAGAAAAAAAAACAAGCTCAATTAGTCTTAGTCTTATTCTATGAAATTTTAGTCACCTGTATTAATTTTGGGAGTGTTCTTGTCCAATATCGTGGTATATTAGAAAGATACTGGCTCTTCCATCAGAGGATTTGAATTTAAATCCTGCCCCTGATACTAACTGTGTGACCTGAACAAATCACTTAATCTAAATTTTCTGTTCTGTAAAATGATGTGTGGACGGTAGGAGTGGGGGTGGGAGATGTGTAATAGGTGGCCTCTGAGGTCACTTCCAGGCCAAATTTATGACTCTGTGACAGGTAAAGAGAAAACCTAATAGAGAGACTTTAGACCTAGAATCATATAGGTTAAGTCTTGTTTGGGACTCATGATCACACCCACAGTGTGATCCTGGAAAAGTCACTTAACCTCTCAGGATCCCATGTAACTAACTGTTTTTAGGATTGTGTAAATGGCAGAGACAGTTTCCTTTGAAGCAGTTCCCTAAACAAATAAAGATATAGATTCAGAATTGTTCATTCCCTTTCCTCTCTCTTCCCCCCACTAAAAGAGAGAGACACAGAGACAGAGAGACAGAGAGAGACAGAGACAGAGAGAGGAAAAAAGGCAAAAGGTAAAATTTCCCTCCCAGTAACTGATGTGCAAAAGTAACGGTAAAATTTCCCTCCCAGTAACTGATGTGCAAAAGTAACGGTGTATGTACAATCATGTACAAAAATAATGATTTAAAGTGGACTTTTAGGTTTATCCTGTTTGCCTGGTGCTGTGGATCATTATTGTGCCAGGAGTCTTAATACTGTGTTTTGGAATCATTTGGTTTTCTGTATGTAACAGAAATGTCTGACTTAGTCTACTACCCTGTTCAGGTTTGATGTTGGCATTGGTAAATCCTTTAACAGTTCACTAAATGAGGTTTAGTTAGCTATAGCATAGAAACACAGAAAAAATATTCAATAAGGATATTGCAGCACTTAGTTTGGAAAGCTGGACTACCCTTTGAAAGTGAGACTAATTAGCAGGGCAAGGTATGGTGACTCATGGATTTTGGGGTTATTTGCCAAGTTTGAAGACACCTGATTATAAGGAATTGAGTCTCTTTATGTTCTTAGGTGACCAGGGAATTACATCAAAATGACCAGAGGTAGCTAGGGGGACCCACTCAATCAAATACCAGGGACAAATTACCAGGGAAAAACTAGCCTGACTCCTATTGTAAGAAAAAAATGAACCGTGGGAGATGGTTGTCCAAACTGACTACAGAAGTATTTTTTTTAGCAATTATGATGTTCAGAGTACTTTTCATTCTAATGGGGAGTGGTGTCCAGAATAGTGTCTTAGTTTGAAAAGTACAGGGATGGATACTGGATCCATAGCAGATGAGACTGACACACCATTTCTTGGAGCAGTTACAGCATTGATTTCATTATATTTTCATATTTGAAAGTGTATATTCAAGGGGGAGAGTGGACAGTGAGGAGTTGGCTTAGGGTAGGAGATGAAAGCATGTCTGGGGCCTGCCAGATATAATGGTGGCCTTAGGAGGCATTGGCCAGTCAGGATAGTATGGGCCCCAGGACAGGGGTTTTAGAAGGAAAAGCTTAGACTTGTTTTAGGATCTTCTTCTCCCTCCCATTGCAGGATTTGTTGGATACGCACCCTATATAAATCGCATCGTTCAGCAATGGAACCTTCAAGATAATGATGATGACCAACTCTTTTACACTAAAATTTATATTGACCCACTGAAAAGGGTAAGTAATAACCTATGTTTACTGTCAGTTACAAATACTGTAGTTTTCTTTTTCTCCCCACTTCCCCACCATAAATAATTGGAAAGGTATAACCCTTTTTATTTTAATAGTCTGGAAGTCTATAGATACTATGGTGACTAAGCTTCCTTAGGGCATAACTCAAAAGAATTCTGTCACTGAAAATGTTTTTAATAAGAAATGAGGCATTGATTAGTGAGAAGGCAAATGATTTATAAGCAAGGGACCTGCTTTTATGAAAGGCAACATGATGTAGTGGAAAGAGTTCTAGGTCCCAGACCTTCCATTTATTAGTTGTATGATCTTGTTGATGTTATTCAATACATTTGAATGTCCTAGAAACCCAAAGTTGGCAGGGATGTCAGAGAGATGTCAAGTTTAGCACATATTCAAGGAGAAATTCTCTTCATAACATCTTCCACAAATGGTTCTCCATTGTGTCACCTTCAAAGGCAGCCAAATGGTGCTCTTCCACTTCTGGACAGTTCTTAGCTCTTAGGATAGTTTTTCCTCATACAAAGCCAAAATATATGTCCCTGTAATTTCCACTCAAAGCTCCTATTTCTACTCTCTTGTCCAAGTCAAAGAAGTCTAATTGTTCTTTCACACGATAGCCCTTAACATAGTTCAAGATTGTCATCATTTCCCTAGAAGTCTTTTAGGCCCATGTTATTAAAAGCCTTCATTTCCATCAACTTGTCCACCACTTTCCAGTCCCCTCACTATGCTCAACATCCTTTTCTAGATATGACTTACTTTGTCAGTGCCTTTCTGAAATGATGGTACCCAGAAGTGAATACTATATTTAGTCAAACTAGAGAAGACTCCAGGGGGATGAAAATGTTCTCATTCCAGATACTGTTCCTTGAATACTGTAGCCCATCTCTTTTTGTTTGTTTGTATTTGACAGTTGGAGCTTTTAGCCCACTAAAATCCCAATAGCTTTTTCACATGTACTGGTAACTAGTTTTATCTCTCCCATTTATATTTGTACAGTTGATTTAAGGGTTTTCTCACCTTTTCCCCCCAATTCTCCACCTTTTAAAAAGGAAGAAAGCAGGGAAAATAATACTTGCATTATCTACCTCACTGTAATTTGTGCTTAGTTTCCATTACTATTAAATTTTGAACCAAAATATGGACATTTAACTAAAACAGATAGCTACTTATGTGTCTGTATACTGCAAAAGACAAGAGTGAATAGAAGGCTAGACAGGAAGCCTTGCCTGCTTCAAATCCTTTCTCTGACCACAATAATATCTAGTATTTATATGGCATTTTGAGCATTTTGCCAAGTGCTTAACATATTTTATTTCATTAGATGTGCCCACAGTCTTCCCATGATCATGTCTCTCTCAGACTAAGTCGAAGGCCACAGATGTGTCACTTACCCTCACAGTATCCTAGACAACATGAAGACTCTGTGGGTTAGAAAGGGGGGTGTGTTTGTTACTCTGTATTGGGAAATGGAGTTTCCACACCAGAAATTCCCTCCACTACTGAAATCAAAGCTCCAGCTGCTTTTTCCCCACAAAAGAAAACTGCTATCAAAACAGAGTTTTGCTGAAAAACTAAAAGAATGGGTAGAGATCATGAGAACTCTACTACCTATTAACTTGAATGAGTGGCTCTGAATGAAGAACTAGCTTTTTAAACTCAAGTATTGCCAAGTATTATATTGACCTTGTTAAGCTGAATCCATTTGATTTGTTCCTTAAAAGAAATGTGTTCCATAAAGCTAATGTGATGGCATCAATAATGTTCTTATCTCTTAAAATGTTTATTATTTCCATTTTTTAGGAAGCTCTTAATATTACATTGGATCACAAGTGCAAGATTTTTCAGACCCTAAATGGAGCTATCGGTATGCTTGTCAACTAGCTATTGAATGAGTATAAACACACTAGTACTTTCCATTATGTTTTTGCTTCCTTCATTATTTTTGCGAAAGTGACTGGAGTTTTACTTTAATCAAGAACTGAGGTTCTTAACCTGAGTTTGAAAAAAGTATTTTAATGTTTTTATTAATCCAGAAATATTTTAAATATTTAGTAACTTTATTATAGTTGTGAAATCCTAAGTTATTGTAATCCTGTGTATTTTATTTTGTGTATAATTTAAAAACATTACTCTAAACGAGGGATCATAGGCTTCATCAGACTGTCAAAGGGAAAAGGGAACAAAGAAAAATATTAAGTCAAAAGATGCTTATTAGGCTAAGTTAGAAGTTATGTTAACTCATGCATTTAATAAATGAATTTTTTACCATATCCCACAATGCAGAAATTGTTTACCTGGAATCCTTGACCTTTTTTTAATATTTGAAAACTGTATTTTGGTATATTGGTTTCCTTTGGAATCTTCTGTGTTTTATCTTGTGCATTTAAAAGCATTCTGAGAATGGATTCACCAGATGGCCAAAGGAAACCAAAAAGCTTGAGAATGCCCAAATGACTTGCAGAATTAATCACAGGATAAATGAACCTAGTCTGTAGTTATTAATACATGTGGTTTCCCTTACATTCAAACCTTTCTTCCATCCTTCAGATGAAGTTCTTTTGAAATTTGAAAATGGAAAAGCTAGAGCAAAAAATAGTTTTTATGAAACGTTACCAGTGGTAATTAACGGAAATGGCCCAACTAAAGTGAGTATCTGTCAATGTTTGTGTATGTTTACTATGATCAGTTAGTAGATTGGAGATTGATATAATATCGTCGAACAGAACCTGTGTTTGTAAATGTCTTGGAGCCAACTGGCTTGAGTTTACTGGGAGAGAATCATTTGGCTCCTGTTCATGTCCACCACAGTGATACTTGTTTAATTCACATCCACATGTGGCTTCTACTTCTAGCGTCCTGATGTCAAACCGTGATTTAATATTTTCTCAAATAGAAAAAAAATTAAAATCATTCTACCTTCAAGTACTCCCATTTTAAGAAGTGTCAAAAAGTTTTGAAAAATGTCAATGAACTTATTCACAATCTTTACTTAGAATTATATTTTTATAATGATTGATTAGCAATACTATTTGTATAGTATAAGTATAGTGTAGTGGGTATTAGGGCTAACTTTGTATCCAGAAAGCCCTGGGTTCAAGTTCTATCTTTGACATGTAGTTGGTTGGTTGTTGTCCTTTGTTCTTGAAGAGGACCAAAATGACATCACTACATTAGAGTCAAGTTACAGTGTGTTTATATGATACACGATTATAACCAGCAGACCATATACAAGCTCAGAATGCTTGTCCACAGGTTAGGCACAAATAATGCCCGTGAACATTTGGGATGAATCCTCTAAATTTGTACATATCATGTTTCTTTTGAGCTCCTTCAATTCTGCTTTGTTCATAAAGCACAGTCCCCTCTCTGATGTTGGCATGCCATGCTAGGCTGGTCCTGTGCCAGTGTCTGCCATGTACCACAATCAATTCCAGAGTCAGAGGGACCTTGAGAGTGTTCTTGTTACTTCGTCTGACCACCTTGTGAGTGCTTGTCCTCACAAGCACTATAACATAATCTTTTAGGTAAGAGTATGTTTGGCATTCAAACAACATGCCCAGCCCATCATAGTTGTGCTGTCTGCAGTTCAATTTGAATTCTTGGCACCAGTGGAATGAAACAAGGCTGTGTGCTTGATCATGCTTTTCAGCATGATGTTTTCAACCATGTTGTCAAACACCTTCAATGAGGATGAAAACGGCATCAAGGTTAGTTACTGTACTAATGGTAAATTCTTCAACCTTTGATGAATAGCAACTATGGGTCCATGAATAAATTACTTCACCTTTTAGTGTGTCTGGCAGTCTCTAAAGTTACAGATAAGATGCTGGTCTGTACTGGTGGAGGGTGTTTCCACTCTGAGAATTCACGATGATGCAAATATAGATCTAGAGGAGTGCACACCACTCTCCTGCCATCCCTATCCCCAACAAAAATTTTATTTTTAAAGCATAGGATATAAAAAAAGTTTACGGTATCAGAGTTAGCTCCAGGACTTGTTCCTGCGTGGCCTCCTACTCTACTATATTTCATAGGGACCTAGAATCACCATAATCTTAGAGATAACAAAGGCACAGGTATAAGTCTTACAGGCAGCTGTGGAATCATCTCATGGTAATGTTGTTTACTGAGCCTTGTCTTGCTACCTTGAGGCACACAGACATCATTCAGTCATATTTCCCCTGCTCCCTGGAAACCATTTCCAATTTCCCAAGCTCCTGTTTTTAAAGCTCTTCACACTCTGGCTCCAGCTCACTTTTCTAGGTTTTTTTGTGTAATTCCCCTTCTCACACTGGCTGTATGGTCCAGTCAAAATGGCTGCTTGCTCTTCTTCTTATGTCACTGTCTTTCTATCTCCTGGCTCACTGTCTTTGTACAAATTATCTTCCGTACCTGGAATGCCGTTTCTTTTCCCCTCTACTTCTGACAATCTTGAGTTTTCTTCAAAGATTAGCTCAAATGTTACCTGCTTGAGGCCTTTCCTAATGCCCTAGGTATTAATGTCGCCCCCCCAATTTTTTATTTATTGTATATGTATATAAACATACACACACATATATGCATGTGTACACAAATGTGTGCACACATCTACATGTATGCTTATGTACACATACATATAAACACTTGCACATACATATACACATATTCTGTACATATTGCACACACATATAATACATACATGTGTATACATACATACATACATACACATGTATGAAATTTCATTCACACATTTGTCTCAGTAGATATGATAGTTGGCAGGGACTGTTGGTTGTTGTTTTTGTTTTCTTTTGTTTCTTTGTTTTGACTTCATAACATTCAGCACCTAGAATAGTGTCTGGCATATATTGGTTAATTAATAAAAGCTTATTGATTGTTAACATTTATCCTCATTATGTGGTTATAATTGTGCATCATGAGAGTTCCTACCCTGTTTTACATAGGGACCATTAGGAAGGGCTCAGGTTCACATCCAGGTGCTTCTATCTTGTCTTTTGATGATTAATATCATTCTCTTATGAGCTGGGTACAAAGAAGTTTCCATGTTCTGCACAGCTCTTCAGCTTTGCCTGCGTGTGTAATACTTCTCAAGCCAAGGACGCTTTAATATTAATTTTAGCATTACCAATACTAATCAGTTCCATGAATTAAATTTCAGAGGCCATTTCAGCAATGAGACTGACAAAAATCTTGAGTTTGTTGCAGATGTTAACTTAGATCTGTTGGATTCCTAAAATAGTATATCCTGTCACTTTTATGTTTTGAATCCTTAATACTTGAAACTTTGAAGTAATTTAAAAAAGTCAGATGGGATAAGATGTACAAAGCTTTGCAAACCTTAAAACTCTATATGAATATTTGTTGTTATTGTTGTTATTATTATTATACATGCATGACTCAGTTGAATGGTTGAAACTAAATTTACAAGCAGATGTCCTTACACCATAGTTTCACAGGTTGCCAGGGCCAGAGTATTTCATCACCTATTGGCAATGGGCTTCTTGGTACTTAGCTAGGCTGGTCTCAACAGACTCTATCCATTGCCAGGACCATGACTGGTGACGCTCCAGTCTGATGGAACCTGCCAGAGCCTGTGCTTCACTGGCATAGCCCTTGACAAGACGGGGCCAGGGTCACCTCCACACATGCCATGATGAAGTACTGGACTTGGATTTTAGGTGAAGTTTACCGTAAGCTACCGTAATTGGATCTGGCTTTAAGACTATAAAGCAAGAGCTGAAAGTTAGCTTGCAAATCTTCTAGTCTAATCCAGACTTCTCATAAGGTTTGAGAAAGCAGTGATCATAAGTTGGCAGGGGTCCTCAGTACAATGATGCCTTTCAGTAGCTAATTGGTTAAAAAGACAATCACTTATCTTCGTAGGTCTTCATAATGTACAAGGCATCCCAAAATGTGTTTTTTAAATGATTGAAAATGCTCTAAGACTTTTTGGACACTTTGTCTTTTGTTCCTAACATTAAACTTTAAGTGCTTTGAGGGTCAGATTGTTTTTACTTTATCTTTGAAAATCCAGCACTCAGAACAGTGCTAGGCACATCAATCAATAAAGTCCTATTGATTATTTGATTCACTATATGTTGCTACTTGTGGATTCATTATAATGTATAATAATGTTCACTCCTACTAAGAGTTTAGGATCATTGAGTTTCAAGTTGGGAAGATGTAGAGATCATCTAGTGTTCAGTTCAAGAACAATTACTCAAATAATATTAAGTACCTACTATGAAGCTACTTTAGGAAGTGCTGAGAATACAAAGACAAAATGAAACTATTCATAACGTCAAAGAGCCTACTTTCTGTTGAAGAGATAGGACACATATAGAGATAAGTAAATATTGATTTGTCCAAATTAATTCCAGTCAGTCATTCAGATAGTAAACATTTAATAAGCACCTGCTATCCAAAGAAGGGTAAAAGATAGTCCTTGCTTTCAAGGAGCTCAAAATTGAATGGGAGAGGCAACGTGCAAACAGCTCTAAGCAAGCTAAACACAGGATTAACTGGAAATAATTAACAGAGGGAAGGCATTAGAATAAAGATAGATAGGGGTAGGCTTCATGTAGAAGGTAATATTCTAGCTGGTACATGAAGGAAGTCAGGGAAACTATGAGGTGGAGATGAGATGAGAGAGCATTCCAGGCCTGGGAGATAACCAATGAAAATGCCCAAAATATGGAGTTGGAATGTCATGTTTGAGTAACAGCAAAGAGTCCCGTTTGTCTAGATCAGAGTTATGTGTGTGTGTGTGGTGGGGGGATAAGATATAAAAAGACTGGAAGAGAGGAGGGCAGGTTGTGAAGGGCTTTGAATGCTAAACAGAAGATTTATATTTGATCCTGGAGGTGATAGGGAGCCATTGGAGTTTACTGAGTAAGGGGGTGACATTGTCAGATGTGCACATTAGAAATACCCCTTTGATATCTACCTGAGTGGAGGAGAATTGGGATAGGGAGAGATTTGTGCTAGGGAGACCCAACTAGTGGGTAATTGCAGTTTCAAAAGGGGGTGGAGTACTAATAGGAGATCAGGAAAGACTTTGTGTAGGAGATGACCCCTGAATTGTTCTTTGAAGGATATGAGGATTTTAAGATGTAGAGGTGGGAAGAGCATGCATACCAGATGTAGGGGGTAACCTGTGCAAAGTTTAGGATGCCTGGAAATAGTAGTGTATATGTTGACTTGAAGTATGTTGAATGAACTGTATCAACAGATGCAGAACTTTAAAAGATCCATGAATTCATTGAAGCAAGTTTCTTGAGTTAATATTAGAACAAAGCTCAGAATTAGCACGTGATTTTCAGGTCTTAATGTAGTTTTCCAAAGTGTCTACTATATTTGAAGGTGACCAGATTGTGACTGATACCTGGGTGGCATCTGGCTCTTACAGGCTGTCTTTCCCTCATGCCCATGGATGCCATTAACAACTGCTGAAAAGACTATTGATTGCTTGATTAAAAGAAAAAAAATAAAGGGAAGAAAAATGTTTTTATGGTGTCACTATCAAACCACAGGGATACAGAAATTGACTCAAAATTTTGATGCCAAGGAAAAATTAGTTCCTGCTCTGTTTTCCATTGCAGTGATGTTGGGGCTACTCATATGTTCTGTGTATTGCCACTGTATTTTTCCTAGGTTCTGGAAACTGTTAATTTCCCATGCATGCCAAGAAATGTCAATGCAGGCTTATAACCAGAAATCAGAAATCATTTGTTTTTCTCTAAAATTGAGCTTCTTCCTACTCCATCAACTCTTTTACCCTTCCTGTTAATCACTACTCCTTCTCTGAATTTGTTGATTCTGTGCTGATCATACCGTCTTACCTCCAAGTCAGGCAAGAGTGATTATGTCTCCTTGAAATGGCATGAGTAGCCCATTTGCTTCATAGATTTCAGCCTTAGTGAATGAAATGCAAAGGAAGAAAGGCAAGACTGACTGAATTTACTTTTGGAGTTTAAATAGGCAGGGAAGGAAGTTTTATAATGTTCCAAGTCTGTTGACTGAAACAAGGTGGGTCCTAGACAAAATAGTCATATAGGCTAAGTGTTGACGTTTCACTTCTTTTTGTTTGTCCTCTGAATCCTTTATTCCTCTTTTGGGAGTCTTCCTATGAGAGACAGTGTTATGATAGTAAACCAACCTTAGAACCAGAAAGACCTACATTACCTCCTACACATACTTCCTGTGTGATAGTGGGTCATGACCTTTTACTGCTCTAGGTGATTCTTTCACACGATGAGTTGCAGAGAAGTTGTGTAGGTGAGGGGATTTTCACATTTAGGACTTTCATTTATCAGTGGAATCCCATGTGCAGTTTATTCTTACTTCAAATTCCTGTACCTTGATAGGATCTTCTAGTGATGCCATTATTTTAGGAATGACCTGATTCCCATACTCTTTCTCAATTAATTTTTTTTTTACCTCCCTTTAGGATTTTCTCAATCTCCTCAATCACAATGATTTAGCAATTTATCTAAGTTAAAATGACCTTGAAGACTATTTGTAATGCTTGAAGTAGCCCAGCATTTTGATGTGTCACCTGGGTCACTCACATCTAACCTAAGTCCTTCATATCCACGTTGTCATGGAGACCCCATTACAAATCCCAGACAGTCAATCTTGATTCTTACTTGTGATAATTATAACAGTAACTCATATTTCTAGACTACTAGCAAATTTGCAAAATACTTTTTAGTTACACCAACATTTCAAGACTGTTTAAGAATTATTATCTCAGGGTGGCGAGGTGGCGCAGTGAGTAGAGTGCTGGCCCTGGAGTCAGAAGGACCTGAGTTCAGATCCGGCCTCAGACACTTAACACACACAAACAAAAACCTAGCCATGTGACCTTGGGCAAGTTACTTAACCCCAATTGCCCTCCAAAAAGCAAAAAAATATATATATTATTTCAGTATTACAGATGAAGATACTGAGACCCAAAAGGTCTATTCAACTTTCCCATGCATGGATAGATCCAGGGTTTTAACTCATGTCTCTTGACTCCCAGTCCTTTGCTCTTTACATTGTGGAGAGGGAATCAAGAAAGGGGAACACTTATGATTTTTAGCAGGTGTTAGCAATTTTTATATTCTCTACAAAATATTTTCACTTAGGTCTGGTAGTGTTTCTGGGAATTTGGGGCAATATTAATGTTAATTTAGTACTTTTTTCCAACTATGATGCATTCTAGTATCTTTTAAAATTTTTAAATCCTACTTTTATTGTTTTTTGCATCACATTCCTTTCTGAATATATTCCCTTCCCTCTTTACTCAGAGAGTCATTCCTTGTTATATGGATTAAAAAAAAAAAGAATTGGGAACAAAGCAGTTCAGCAAAAGTGAATTTTGACCATTGAATATATCAATTATGTGTGATAGTTCTCCACCTCTGCAGTCGAAGGAGGGAGGTACATTTTCTTATGTCATCTCTTGGGTTATCTATTAATTTTGACTGCTATTTATTTTGAGGTTTAATGACAGAATTCCCAGAAAGGCATTCCATGCCCTTTTATTACAGGCTAATGAGGGGGAAAGCAAACTGTTTTCTGTTTGGATGAAGATTCCATTTTTTTTTTAAAGCAATTGGGGTTAAGTAACTTGCTCAAGGTTACACGGCTAGTCATTATTTATGTGTGGGTGCTCATTTTCTGAGGCTGGATTTGATCTCGGGTCATCCCAACTCCGAGGCCGGCGCTCTTACTCACTGAGCCACCTAGCCGCCCCTTTAGGGCAATTGGGGTTAAGTAACTTGCCCAAGGTTACACGGCTAGGTTTTTGTTTGTGTGGATTAAGTGTCCACACCTGAGGTCGGCTCCGAACTCAGGTCCTTCTGACTCCAGGGCCGGCACTCTATTCACTGCGCCACCTAGCCACCCCTGAAGATTCCATTTTTACTGAACAAGATAATATTTGTTTGGGTTTGAAAGCTAATGCAAATTGTTTTCTTCCTTCATGATGGACTGGAGTGACTCTGCATTCTAAGAGGCTTTTCCATTGGACCCCAGACTATGGAAGATCTTCCCTAAGCTAGAAGGACTTTCAAGATAGCTTAAGTTTAGAAAGACTCATCACCAGAAATTTGACTAAGAGAGAAATATTTTTTTTCAGTTGCAGCAATTTATGCAAATAGATGACCTTGATATGGAGAACTTGTGACCTCTAATGTGAAGGGACAACCTTATAAATGAAAACATGGATACATGGGTATAAAGCCAATCATGAGCAGCTCTCCTGAGGACTGCTGCTGTGAATAACTTTAAGGGTCTAATCATATAATATAATGAACTCTCTATTTGGGAATAGACTAGATATTGTTCAATAAAGCAAAGCATAACATTCACAACAACATACCAACTTATTTCTAACGTGGCCACATAGTCTAAAACAAAATATATCATTTCAGTATATCCTGTAGTAATCTTCAAGGGGTAACAGAAAATACAAACACCATCCACCCCTAGGACACAGTAAACTGCAGTCTCCTCAGTTAATACCGAGTAAAGTAGTCCTCCTTCATCTTGACTTGCAGCTGGCTTCCAAACCCCGTGGGTTCTTCTATGATCACTCCCATCTCTTACTTGGATTGAAACATAGGCAGCTCTCCTATCCTGTGCCATATCTCAGCTCATGGGGACTGCTTCACCCAAGCTCTTTGCAGTTTGTGTTTCTAGGAAAACAAAACTTAACAGGCCTACAACAATATTTGCACACATTATCAGAACTATCATCTCAATTCACTGTATGAGAAATCAACACAGAACGACAGGACTTCTGTCTGAGAAAGTGACAGAGATCAACAGAGAGTGACAACATCACAAACATTTTCTCTCTCAGTTCTGCCTGCTCCCAGCTCTCCTAGGGCTCTTATTTGTTCCTTTCTGTTTCACCCTTTTTGCAGCCTCCTCCCACATTGGGCTCCCATGTGATTACATTCAGCCTCTTAAAGGACAGGTTAGATCTTTAAATTCCCTTAGGCCTGTTAAGGCCAATACAATGTATACTGTTTCCAATCAAAGACTCTTGATACAATCAAAGACTCTTGGTACCATCAAAGACACTTGATTAGCTAAAACTCAGTCAAGAAAAAACTGCAAAAAATCCTACTTTGCTTGCCATTATATTAAGCTAGAAGTAAATGACTACTAAAGATAAACTATTTTCTGTTTATGATAACTTGATGAAATAAGATTGTCATTAAGAGCAGGTTTAGGTTCTTATGTAGCTTTAGTCCTGAATTAAAATAAAACATCTGTCTCTATTAGTGGGATGATTTATTAGTAATTTGAATGTCCCAGATTTTACTATTCCTTTTCTTCTGACAAGGTTAGAGAAACCATATCTTAGTAGCATCTTTTGAGAAACTTATGGAAAGTTATTCTCATCAGACTTATATAAAATTGAGCCACAGGAAGGAATCTAATTGCTCAAATAACATGAAAAAGAAGTATTTTATTTAATAAAAATAACTTACTTTTAAATTTAGTTAATATTTTAATTAAACTATTTATTGACTTCTTTTACATTGTGTTCATTCTCCTACCCAGAGGATTATCTCTTTTAATAATAAATAAAAAAGGGTGGATAATTCAGTAAAACAAACCAACACCTCAACCAAGATACTCTTTACTATCCTATACCCTTAGTGTTCCACCTAGGCAAAAAAAGGAAGAGAGATACATTTTCAGGAGACATTTCTTTCTAAAATTAATTTGACTGGCATTAAAATGGAGGTGCCTTAAATTTCATGCATATGTCATCAAATAATGCAAAGTATTCAGGTCATGGTGACCTTGGAAATTTGAATATGGCTTCCATACTTGTTTTGCAAGGGACTTAAGTGAATTGAATAGAGTGGATCAAATTTGATTGCCACTGAAAGTGACATCACATTTGGAAAGTTCTTTGGGATTATGAAAGATAGATGAAAACATCATTGCTGAGCAGAATGGGATTGCCCAGACCCACTGTTTAACTGCATAATCAGTTTTTAGTCATTTCAATAGCTGCCAGAATAACTGTCTGAAACTTTTTATGGAGAAAACAGATGTTGTAGAAAGGGGAAGCACTCCTACTGTTTGAATTACATCAAATATCCAGGAAAGGGAGTGTTCCAGGCTATAGATTATTATTATATATTTTTCTAAATAATATTTGATGATCTAATTAATGCGAAAAGCAAATTATTGTAAGATGAAGTCTTAATTAAAAAAAAAAACCAGTACCTTTGACCCCAATAGTTTCTTAAAAGGATAATCAAATCATCACAGGAATTCTGATGCTCTTGATTATTTAATATATAAATTAAGGACAGACCTATGATGAATTTAGAGTGAAATAATTATCTCCAACTTTACGTTTGGAAGTTTGAGAGAAGTTTTTAAATTATTTCTGGGATTTAGTATTTTTAAATTTCATTTACTTATCAAAGTTATTTGCAAAAACATATGTCTAATGAAGGATGATATTTGAATTTTCCAGGATCCAAGTTTCAATCATCCCTAAATGGAATTTATCAAGTGAACTCATAAACCATGATTTTTAAAAATACTGCTTTTCTTTGTAGGATAAGATTTTCCTGAGCTGTGGAAAATGTGTTATTTAATGAAAGGGTGGTGGATGTCAGGTATACTTTGACATCTGGCAGTGAAAATTATATCATTTTTTGTTGTAGTGGTTCACTTAAAGGACATCAGAGTGGTTCTGTAGATGGAAATTTTTTATAAAAGCTTGACATTTCACTAATGAATGTCATGACTGCTTATTTCTTATCTGTCATAGAAGCCTAATTCTTGAATTCCCCTTGTCCTTGCAAAAATGAGGAATGCATTATTCATCATTGTCATGCTTCTTTCCAAAGAATAATATCCAGTTATATAGTTGGATGTTCATATGTGTGAATATGCCTATATATGGATATACAGCTATAAAGAATGTGTTTTGTGTGCATACATATAAGTGTAATGATTGACATTTATATAGTGGTTTAAAGTTTATGAAGTACTCTGTTTAAATTCTCTCCATTGAGATCGACTTCATATTGACCTGAGAGATAGGTTTTACATTTATCATCATTCCCATTTTACATCTCAAGAAACTTAAGGCAAAGACGTCATGAAACATTCCACCTTGGGGCAATTCTAATTATTGGATAGTTGTTCTTTTGGTTTTCCTGACTTCAAGCCTCAGTGGTCTAAATAGACCTAGATTATTCAGTGACTCCCAATATGGAAAGAACTCAAGACTCTTTACCATCCTGGTGGCCTTTTCCTGGATACTTCCATGCTTATCAATGCCACCCCCTTTTTAAGCCAAGGTACCCAAAATTGAACACATTACTGCTAGTGAGGTCTGACAAAGGCAAAATACCGGATAGAGTACAGACTAAACATATCCATATTCCTGGAATTGATACTCTTCCTAATATGGCCTAAGAATGCATTTGCCTTTTCTGGCTGATATATCACACTGCTGACTCATTGAACTTGCAATCCACTAAAATCTTCAAATGGTTTTTAGAACTGCTCTTTCTCCATGTAATAATTGGGAAGTTGATTTTTTTTTCTTCCACCAAAGTACCAGACTTGACATTTTTCCTCATTGAATTTTTTCTTCTTAGATTCAGCCTCATTCCCTAGCCTGTCAAGATCCTTTTACATCTAGATTCTCAGACTAAATGTGTAAAGTAATTTAGCCCTTCTGGGCCTCAATTTTTTCACCTGTAAAATGGGAGAGTGGTTTTAAACCAGATGACCTCAGATTTTTTTTCCAGTTCTAAATGTATGATCCTGTGATAAAATAGGCTATGAGAGGCAGTGCCATATAATGGGGGAAGTTAATGGTTTTAAAATCAGAGGGTCTAAGGTTAAATCTCAGCACTCTTTCTTCAATCACCAAACATTTAGGAAGTACTGGTTGTTTGCCAGTTACCATGCTAGGGAGGCAGAGACAAAAATATGAAACAGTACCCAATTGTAGGGAGCTTATATTCTCTCCTTGCTATCTGGGTGACCATGGGTGAGTTATTTTTCTTCTCTGACCTTCGGTTTCCTCCTCTGTCAAATCAGGGGTCAGAGCTCCAAGGGTTCTTCTTCTGTCTCTAAATCCTACAATCCTCTATAGAAGAAAAGAAGTTACCAGGAGACAGAGGGAGAAAGAACCCATTTAATTTCCCCTTGGTGGTGCTTAAGAGATTTAGGAGATTTTTTTCTTGGAGGGAGGGGTTTTTTGTGTTTTTTGGTGATCCAACAATCATCCAGTATGTATTAAGCACTCACAGTAGGCCAGGCATTATACTGAGGATGAAAAACAAAAGTGAAATGATTCCTCCTCTCTAGCAGTTTCCATTCTTCTGGGGAAACAACATAGGAGCATACATTTATATACAAAATAAATACAAAGTAAATGTAAGAGGCTATCAGGGAGGAAGCCTCACTTAAATGATACTTGAATTGAGCCCTAAGAAGAACTAGGCATTATAAGTGGCATCTTCTAGTCCTGCAGGCTCTCTGGCTCCTCACAACAACCTGGTGAAAAGAGGGTGCTTGGATAGGTGGTGCCAACTTAGCATGAGCTAAAGATGTGATGAATTGAAAAATCCCCAATAGAATAATAACCCAGTTCCCTGTAAAAGATGGAAATTCATGAAATTGGTGTCTCAGTCATACCTCTAAAAATGTTCATCTGCCTTCAAAGTTATTGCAACACATGGCTTAAGAAGATTTAGTCATATGGTATTCTTTTAGGTTGCATTTGCCCCTAAGCCAGACAGTAAAAACCAGGCTGCCCTAAGTAGTCATTTATTGGACTTTTGGGGCTCATTAACTGAATTAGGAACATTGAATGTCATCTCTTCTAACACCTACATTTCTATTATCTTACTACTATGTTCCAGTAAATTATTTTATTGTTCTTTAAATGAAAAGGGAACACACTCCTATTAGTGATGACTTTTTTTGGCTCATCCACCTACATTTATCTTATTTTTTGCTGAAGTGAAAGTTTGGAACTCTAGATGACATGAATAGTAGTTGGCTTTTTTTTAAAGGAACCTTTAAAAGATATAAAACTGACTTTGTAAATAAGTGATGTTGGGCTGAGAGAAAATAGTTGGGAGAGACTTTCCATTACTAAAGATATTTCCTTTTGTTTACTAGATTCAACTAAACTATTTTGGAAATTATATCCCTAATGCTTGGACACAGGAAAATGGATGTATTCTTTGTGATTTGGATGTAATTGATCTCTCAACTTTAGAAGTAAGTATAATGGTACATACAGTATGCATACAAACTATGAGTTATTATTACTTACTGATGTATGTGGAGGAAAATAATCAGTTGAATTATTTTTGTTCTTGTTTGTTATGTGGTTGTTTTTTCTGTTGCTGATGTTGTTCCTACAGACCTGTGAGTTCATCACTGTTGGGAACTTCCAGTGGAGGAATTCCCTCGATCATTACTTAATTTATAATTTAGAGAGTTGCTTGTTTTTCTAAGGGGTTACATGATTTGCACACAGATATAGTATGTGTTACCTGTGGAGCTTGGACCCAAGTCTTCCTAAACTCCAAGGTCAGCCCTTTATCCTTTATGCCGGCCTACTTCTCTAATAAGGTGGATGTCAAAACATCAAATGTAGTCTTTTAAATAGAGCTGATAGGTGAGAGACTGAGTTTCTGGGTAAATAAAAATCAGTTATATTGACTAAGTCTAACAAGTAATAAACAAAAACTCGTTCATTGTCCCCATGGTAGCCAGAGGCTGAATCTCTTGAACCTTTGATATTTATAAAGTCTTTTGAGAAAAGGGGTGAAAAATGTACTGAAGATGAAAATCAACTCTAACTGGTGAAGAAGAGAATGGGTAATATAATGGGAGGTGGGTTATGTTAAAATGAGGTTCTTAGGACTGGTGTCTTGGATCACCCAGATTTTGACTTAAGGAGACATCAATTTCCATATTACCTATCTGACAAAAGGGAGACTGACACTACTGAGACCTGTCTGAGTAAACACAGTGAGCAAGAAGGCACCAAGTCAAATTAGAATTGCTTTAGCATCTGATTAGATCTTAGCCTGGGTAAATCTTTTAAGAGAGACTGCCTACACACTGGTTGATTTCTGGATGAGGAAGTAGAAAAGGGGAATAACCTTAGTCCTGATTCAATAAATAGTTATTAAATATAAGAAAGAAATAAGGCATTTTTAACATAGGTTTTCTGACTTTAAAGATGTCAGTTTCTTGTAGGTCTAGCTATTCTTACCATCCGAGCTATTTTTGACTGAATACCCCAAGCTCCAACATGAGTTTGGCTATTTTCTTTGAGTTAATACTATGTTAGTTAGCTGTCAAGTTGGTCATAGTTATTAAGAAGAAAGCAAAAGGTGTAATAGCCACTTAGGACCATTTTTTAAAATCAAATGTTACTTGTTTGTTGATTTTTAGAAAGATTTTCCCTCTGGAGATTTAGTTACATTTCTATTTTACAGCCTTTATTTCAAACGAAGAGGCAACCTTCTAGAAATAGTTATTGTTTATGCATAGTTTTTTTTTTCTTCAGAACTAATACTGTTGAAGGAGTGAAGAACTTTCAAGATACAATATAGCATTATTTTGCTTCAAGGAAATCTCTTTCATGACCTGGAGGGGTATATGGTAGAAATAGTATAAAGTCATGGAAATTTACAGGAATGCAGTTTTACAAACTGCTGGCCTCATCAGTAAGGAATTATTCAAAGGAAAAAAATAACTCTAATATAGTCAGGATTCCAAGAGTAAATAATTTATATTCTTACCAAAGTCTAAAGGTAGATAAAAATAAATTGTGCACATTTAAGAGCTACTGAACAGGGACATGTTTTATTTTAAAAGAAGATATTTGGCCAGTTTCTTAAACAACAAACCGAGTATTTCCTACCCAGAAAGAACGCCAGAATATTTCTGGATAGAGATAGGATGAAGAGATGTTTTAAAATGATATTTTTTGCAGAACTTAATGTTCTGCCCTTATAAAAGAGAACTACTTCCCCTGCTTGTTTCATCCTCATTCATTTGAACTGTCTCAGATAGGAATTAAAAATACTTCATCCCGATGAAAACCCCTTGATTCTTAAAACAACTGTAATCTCAGAGCAATTTAAAAATAGCAATGGAAAATCAAAGTTACAAGCAATATTAAATCATTAAAATCATCATCTCAAAGTTAATATAACTGGGTCCTGGGTTTGGAATCAAGAAGGACCTGAGTTCTAATGTAGCTGTGTATCCCAGAGCAAATCTCTTAACATCTGTCTGTCTGCCTTTCCTCATATACAACATGGGGATGATAATAGCACCTCCCTCCCAAGATTATCCTGACAATAAAATAAGATAATAAGCTTTAATTGTTATTGTGATTATTATTATAGTTATTGTTATTTTTATTATTTATTTCAACAAGGGGCTAAAATTGAATCGTCTCTGATTCCTTTACTTTTTAACATTGTATGTTCCAAGTTTCTGATGTTAAGATGGAAGTTTTTTACTTTAAAGAAATAAGTTTTATACTGTACAAATAATATGATTTTCCTTCACAACTACCTCCCCTGCTTCTTTTATTAGTATAAAGGGAAAAGTCAAGGGCTAACATGAACATCTATCATTAGGTTTAATTAGTTAGAATAGCTGGAAAACCACTCTGAACAAAATTCAAGACTGAATTACCATATACTAATTTCTACCCTTTGCAGATCATGCATAGTGAAGATGTGTGTGTGTGTGTGTGTGTGTGTGTGTGTGTGTGTGTGTGTATGTATTTTTTCCCTGGTCAACTTCCTTTTTTGTTTGTCCTAACAGGCTGCAGGGCAACATTTCCATATCTAATCAATACTTGAATTTAGTCTAAATTGGGGCTTACTTGAATAAAACATTTTACTGCCTTTTCCTAGGACTATCCAAGAGTAACAGTTGGCGTTTTCATTGAGCAGCCAACTCCTTTCCTACCTCGATTTCTAGAACTGTTGTTGACACTGGATTACCCCAAAGAAGCTCTTAAATTCTTCATACATAACAGTGTAAGTATTTGGATGGTGAGTTCTGTTGGGGAGGGGATGGGCAGTTCTCAGAAGGATGGACAGTCGGTAATAACTTAAACACAAGAAATGATGCTATAGAATCACTGAGATATTCAAGGGGAAAAAGCGAGATTTTTCACCCTGACAAGGCAAAGACTAAGTGATAACAAAAACCAATGTAAATCTATGATGGACGTGGATAGGGTGAACTTGGATAAATCAATAGAATCCTGGAGAATCAGAACTAAGGAAGATGCCTGAAGTTTGAAAAAAAGAATCACAGGATACAAGGACAAGTAAACTTCTGAAACTCATTATATCCAGACTGGTACAGCCTGGAACAGGATTCATTTTTTAGTGCATTTTTACAAGTAATACAGCAACTGAGGAGTTTAAAAGAGCCTGGGGATATTAGGGCTAACATTCGTGTTGACATCTCTGAAGGAAAACATCCTGTGTCCAAAAAGTTCCTCAGTGCCCTTGTCAGAAACAGGATACTTGGCAGAAGGAACCATCGGCTTGGCCTAATGTGGCCAATTTATCTTCTTTTGTCTGTGGACTTTGGATAAAAATGCAATATATGATGCCATCTCTTCAGGAATTACAAGGGAAATGTTCTATGATATTTTTTTTTAAGATCTGGGTTATCCTCTTTGCAAAAGACATGCTTTGAATAAAATCATGACTGAGTTGATTCAGAGATTTTTTTTTTTGATGACACACATAACAACTCCCATGTTACAATGAAACTGGTGATAAATGGCCACTAATACAATTGATAATATATCAAATGTTGTGAATAATACCTGTGTTTATCGTCAAAATATCAGTAATAAAATATCCATTTTTATGGTGGATATGAAGAGAAAAAAGCCAATATTTTTGCCTCAAAGTATTATAAGGATAATGACATTATGTGTGGTGTATTTTCAACTTGTAATGTGTTTCTAGGATTCCAGAATGTGTTTTAGAACACACTTTCAAGGCATTTTTCCATTATTTTGACTTATTAAACTTATGGTCCAAACCTTTATATCTGGGGAGAGTCTCTATGTATATAATCAAAAGTTTTAAAATGGTCTCTTTTTAAAATAATGATCAAATGCATGTCACAGAAAACACTGGTTACATTTGAACAATAGTAAAATGCAATATTTACTAAATGAATCTTATTTTGTTATAAGAATCCTTTGCAAAGCAAAGTATGCTGCAGAAGTAGCATTTCAAAACACATTCATCTCCCCTTACCTTTCTTCTTTGGTGTCATTTTCTCTAATTCTGAATTTTATAAATGTTACAGGAGGTCTGTCATAAAAATCACATCATATCTAAATCTGAATTTTATTAATATGTTACAGGAGGTCTATCATGAAAAGCACATCAAGGAGTTTTGGGAAAAAGCTAAAGATGTGATCAAGAATATAAAAATTGTTGGTCCAGAGGAAAATCTAAGTCAAGCAGAAGCCAGAAATATGGGGATGTATGTTTTGCAAATTTTACAGTTTGTTTATACAAAAGAGTAATCAAAGAACTTAGAGAAAATAATGGTCTTTTTACAGAAATAAATGTAACAGTTCAATTGAGCCCCAAGTCTATATGCCATATGGTGTTAGTTTAGAAGGCTATGGATGATAATCATTTGTAATTTTTTTTACTAAGTTAGATTTAACCTGTTTAAACAAGCCATCTTACTTCCTTGAAGACCCTAAAAATAAATGTGCAGATTTGAATGAGCAATAGAAAACTGGTATAGCAGTGGTTTAATTGCAGAGCATAGTAGGCAAAAATTGTATATTTGCTAACAGTAAAAATAGATATAATGACACAGACACAAACAGGCAGTAGTGACTCCTTCCTTATCTGGAGTTCACATATTCTGCAACTTCAACTCTCTAGATTAAAGCCAGTAACCAGTCAAAACCACATTTTTTTGAGCGGCTCTAGGTGCTCAAAGTTAATGCACATATAACACAAAGGGAATCTACTTTATACCTGATAACCTTATTTTACATTCTATGTGTATTTTTTGTACCTTTTGTTGCCTGGCATTGTAGCCTCAACAGATGAGCCACAATCACTTACCACGGAGCAGGAGGTATTACATGTGCTAGAAGTAGGCTTACCTATAGCCTCTAGAAGGAACACTTGGGAGTCTGACAGTGAGGAAGGAGACTGAAAATCTTAATAAATCCTGTACAAGAATGCAGAGCACTGCAGGATGGGGCCAGTGAGGCTAGTAACAAATGGTCTTCTCCATTTCAATAAGGTTCTGAAAGCCTCATTTGTAAAGAACAAGAATTTATGTTCCCAATGATGATCTTGAATTGTTGTGTACTGTAAAACTGTCTCAATTACATTTAATTGTTTATATTTTTTAAAA
Source organism: Gymnobelideus leadbeateri (assembly GCA_011680675.1). Taxonomy (NCBI): domain Eukaryota; kingdom Metazoa; phylum Chordata; class Mammalia; order Diprotodontia; family Petauridae; genus Gymnobelideus; species Gymnobelideus leadbeateri. Next base: position 190,842 of record WOXC01009878.1, on the reverse strand, counting down.
AAGTTTGAATATTTAAAGGAATTAATTATAATTACATGGATAAAAAAAAAACACCTTAATCTCTATTTAGGTGATACTGTGTATGTATATATGTTTGTGCATACATATACATATGCATATTTATATACACACATATATAAATATATATCACAAACAATTTTTGTAAGGGTACAGTTTTTAAAAACTCAAAAACCATTTTGGTTCATAAAACAAATTATTCAAAAAGTGATAGAACAATTTTTCATCTATTAGTGAACTATATAATGGCATATTTTAATTACAGTCAGAATTAAGTACAGAACTAAGGTGACATTCTAACTAGATATATATGATAAAATAACAAAAATAATGTTGTTCAGTCATGTCCAAATCTTTGTGACCCCATTTGGGATTTTCTTGGCAAAGATACTGGAGTGGTTGGCCATTCCCTTTTCCAGCTTATTTTACAGATGAGGAAACAGATGAGGCAGATAGGGTCGAGTGACTTGCCCAGGGTCATACAACTAGTGTTTGAGTCTGAATTAGAACTCAGGAGGGTGAGTCTTCCTGATTCCACTCTATGCACTATGGCGCCACCTAGCCACCCCCAAAATTAATTTCAGTGTGTGGCAGTTTGTTAAAATGGAGATAATAATAGCACCTACTTCCCAGAGTTGTTGCGAGTTAACAAGTAAAGCACCTTTGCATCCCCTAAGCACTGTATAAATGCTAGCGATTATTGAACAAGTAGAAGGACAGAGTATACAACTTATAAAATCACTAACAAACATTCTGAGATTTGGTGTTTCTTGAGGGGCTATCTCACATTAGCTTAAAAATGAAGAGCACTTTATGGGAAGCTAATTTTTCTTATGGGTGTTATACTAAAACTTTTTAAATTTAGAAATGATTAACTGTCCTATTGCAGTTCTGACTACGATATTTTTATTTGTTTCAGGGATGTCTGTCGTCAAGATGACAAGTGTGATTATTACTTTAGCCTTGATGCAGATGTTGTTCTGACCAATCCAAAAACTTTGAAGATATTGATTGAGCAAAACAGGTACTCAGTAAGGTTCTCCAGGACCCCTGTTCAAAAGGTCATCCTTATGTACAGTTCTCTTTGAGATTTAATCAGTGTATTTAGTTCAACAAATATATATATATATATATATATATCAAATGATTAATATTTGTAGGGCACTATGCCAGGTGTTGCAGAGTTAGGTAGACACTTTTCACAGAGAACTTACAGTTTAATGGGGGACATGTATACAAATAATTAAGGTCTAAGTATAATAAATTTAAAGAAAGTGCAACCCTACTACCCTTGTGGAAAGGATTGTGATATCTTATCAGAAGAAACTTCACAAAGGAAATGACAGTTGAATTGAAATTTCAAATAGGACAAGGATTTCAACATACAGAGTGATACAGAGCAGATTCCAGTCATGGGGAGTGGTCTCTACATTTAGGTTGAAGAGTACAAAGTGGGATCCAGGAACATGTAAGCTTGTTTAGTTTAGTCTTTGGTATTTCCAATAAGGAATTTATTTAAATTTGGCAGATTGAGAGCACATGGCCAGTGTTTTAAGTATACATATCCATCTGATGCAGTCATTGGGTTCAAGCCATGTTTGACCATAAAGGCAATAAATCATTCACCAAACACTTAAATGCCTAATTTGTGCCGGGCACTATGATAAACCCTGAGAATACAAAGAAAGTCAACTAATAAAGCTTTGATTATGATGCACAATCTCAGAACATAAAGGCAACATACCAGCCATATTATTGAGGTGCCTTGAGGAATCTGGCTATTTGTGTAGGGTATTTTATCTGCCTTTGCACAATTAATCTCATGCAGATATTAACCAAGGTTGATGCTTTCTATTGTATGTCTTTTTGTTGTTAGTACTTTACAGACATGCAGATATTTTACTTTATGGTAAATGCTTGATTAATCAACTTAATGACAAGTATTTATTGAGTGCCTCTTATGAGAATAACAGTTTTATGTGTGTAAAGCACTTTGTAAACCTTAAAATGCTAAAAACATGCTGGCTTTTAAATTATTGTTATTGTTTATTTATTTGCTTGATTAGGTACATTTATATTGATTGATTATATGTATTTCTGGGCATTTGGATAATGCAATAGTGGACATAGAGCTGGGCCTAGAGTCAGGATTCCTAGCTGTGTAACCCTGGACAAGTCACTTACCCGCTATCTGCCTCAGTTTCCTCACTTATAAAAGGGAAATGATAATAGATCACCTTTCTCACAGAGTTGTTTGGTAATATCTGTAAATACTTAGCATTGTACCTGGCATGGAGTAAGTCCTTACAGAATTCTAGTTCCCTTCCTTTCTGTTCTGTTCTCTATAAAATATCTGAACATGACTCTTTTTGTAAAGGGAGAATAGCCTTTTTTTTTATCTTGTTGGTTGGTGAACTGTTGCTGAAAATAAATTTAGTAAATGGAGCCCGATGAATCAAAGAGATCAGTTGTGGACCAGTGCTATTTACATATATATATATATATATATATATATATATATATAAATGTATGTATGTATGTATAGATTGCGCTTCTCAAATATGCAAGGGCCACAAAACTGAGCATAATAGCTAATATACTAGGTGATTAATTCTGTATAAAAGCTCTTTAGAAGCTTAATATGCAGATGACTGGAATAAAATGGAATTTGATAGGGGTAAATGTAAAGTCTTACAACAAGTTTCAAAAAAATCACCTTCAGAAACAGCAGATACAGGAAGAATGGCTAAATCACCATTCATGTGAAAAAAAAATATCTGGGATATTTAGTGGATTACAAGCTCCATGAGAAAGCAGTGATAGAACAGCCAGGAAAAGCTAATGGCCTGTAAATCTACATTAAGAAAAATACAATGTCCAGATTGAGAGAAGTAGGATACCATGGTTAGACTACCTCATTAGTATTGTATTTAATTCAGTTTTATGTTGGACATTGATAATATAAACAACATCCTCAGGAGGGCAACCAGGATGGTGCAATGGCTTAGGGTCATGAGGATCATTGGAGCACTCAGTTTATAGTCTGGAGGAAAGATAATTGTGTGGGACATGAAAGCTATCTTTGATTATTTGAAAGCTCTCATGTGAAAGACAAATTAAATTTGTTTTGCTTGGTCTCAGAGGGCCATTGGATGGAAGCTAGAGAGAGACAGATTTAGGTCTGATGTCAAGAGAACCTTCTTTTTCTATAATTAGAACTCTCCAGAAGAATGTGCTGTCTCAGGAGGTAGTCATTTTCTTTTTACAGTAAGTCTTCAAAGGAATGTTTGGGTAGAGATTTTTCCTGTGATTTCTTCCAAATCTGAAATTTGGTAATTGTGTGAACAAATTTTCCAAGTGAATGCATCTTCAGAAAGCAGGTTGTCAACATTAATTAATCACTCATTCGAAAAATGTATTTAGTACTTAGTATGTAGAAGGCATTGTGCTAAGCCCTGAAGGAGATACAAAGATGAATGCAGCAAGGCCCCTATCCCCTATGAGCTCAGATCCTTCTTCAGATGAAAAGTTATCTAGTTATTCCTTCTGTAACTTGTATCATTCATTCAATAAAGTTAGTACCTGTTAGTTAGAAGATATTGTGTTACTCACCAAAGATAGACAGAATACAGATATAGATAGATAGATAGATAGATAGATAGATAGATAGATAGATAGATAGATGGATGGATAATTTATTAAACACAACACACTAGTCACTGTCTAATAAGTAGGCAAGTCAACTTTTTCCCTTAAGGAGCTAACATTCTAATGGATCAGGTGAGTGTAAGACAATAAATAAAGGGAGCTCGAAATGGGAGGGTACATTCTCAGTGGCATGGAGGTGGCCGTGGAGTATTGTTGTGACCTTGGCCCCAGCTAGATAAGTCCAAAACTAATCTGTCAGAGCCAGGGGACACAGTAGCAGAAAATAGTGTGTTGGTATGAGAGTAAAAATTACAGTCTAGGTAAAGGGAATACCTGAACAAAGTCGTGGTGTAGGATTTGTTCAGCAAAAAAGAGCATAGGATAGAGTTAGACTGTGAGGCAAAGAAGAAAAAGTAGGCTGTGGAAAACTTTCACTGACAGAATAAGGAACATGGGCCCTAATATAATAGGCAGCATGGGAACCATATATGGTGTTGGAGCATGAGGTTGGCAAATATGGTATTGAGTATTTAGGATCTTTCTTGAATGAAAAATGATTCTAGGTAGAGGTCAGTTAGGATACCATTGCAATAATCCTGCCCCACCTCCTAAATAAAGCCAAAATAATAGACACAACATAATGTGAATTTAAGATATAGTAATGTCAGCAGAGAAAAGGAGGAGCCTATGTGAAAGACGAATTAATAGGATTTGTCAGCAGCTGGTTGGTGAAGAAGAGAGGGGTGAAAAAAATGAGAAAGAAATGCTTCAATAGATATCTGACCTCATCAATCCAGCATTCAAATCTAATCAATACATCCATCATGCCCAAAATGATATACAGAGTTTGTTTATGATTTTATTTAATGATGGCCATTAGTAAAAGCACACTGTTATTAACTTAGGAAACCTGAGTAAAGCAACTAAATTAATAAAATAGCTTTATTTTTGCTTCCATTTTAAAAGCTATTCTTTAATTTATTGGTGCTTTTATTTTAAATTAGTGTAATTATGTTTGCTTATATGGTTTTTGATCTATAAAACCCCATTATTTAATTTGTCTTTATTGTTAAATAAAATAAATTAGAATGTGAAGATTACTCCCCTCCTGCCTAACTTAGTTGTTCTGATGTTTATTGTCTTAACCGCTTCTTTTGGGGGAAGGAAAAACAGGTTGTCTGCCAAAAGAAACGTCTTATTGAAATGCCTGCAGATATTTATTTTTACAGTCTTTTTATTTGATGAAAAGCTGGGTTGTCTTAAGAGTTGGGAAGTTGAACGCTCCTTTATAAGAATGAGTTTTGAATTACAAGGAGTTTTATTGTACTCTTCAGCTGATGACTTTTTTTTTACATTGGGAAATTTTAAAAGACTGTCCTAAAATAGTTAATGCTTTTTAAATCTGTTTGAGAGTCAGGCATGGTTTTTGAAAGTTGGAGAGATTTTGTAATTTACTCAGTTTCCTAACCAAAGATTTGACTAATTGGTGATCATTCTCTTTTAATTCATCTGCAATAACTAAAGAAATAGTGTAGGTTTCTGTCATCAATTTTTATTTCTAGCAAATTCTGCTACTTGGAAATCAGATATTTATATTACTTCCTTAACAAAGCATCCTTGTACCCCTGGCCTTAGTCACTTATGTGCATGACTAAGAAACCCTGGAAATAGAACTGTATATCAAATGAACTTCTATAAAGGAGTATTCTCTCCTCAACTGAGGTGGAGAGTATTCTGAGCTCAGGTTGGTTGGGTCCTAATTAGTTTAGGTAAATACTAATTCCACATCCACATAATGGAGCTCTTATACAGAAACTGGATTTCCAAGGTTGTATGATTTACCGTCTTCTATCATAAACATCTTTCTAAAACAAGTTGGGGTTTCTTCTTCTTTCCTTCAGTGGGGTTAAATGACTTGCCCAGGGTCACATACCTAGTAAGTTTAAGAGACCAGATTTGAACTCGGCTACTCTTGACTGTAAGAGGCTCTATTTATTGCACCACCTAGCTGCCCCATTTCTCTTCCTTTCTAAGGCAGTTTTCTGGGTTTCTTTTTCATGTACCTAATATCTGTATGGGGCTGATACAGAATTGACATTTCCTCGCTATCATTTTCTGTAGAAGTGCAGTTAGGGTTGTAGTACAAAGACACAAAACAAACCTGTGGTCACTTCTTGCCCCTCGTTCCTTGATTCATGGAAAAGGTATAAAGCTTCTCTTGCATGAGATACAGGAGATTGTTTAATTTAAACTTTAGGTAGCTAAAATCACCAAGATCTTCACATTAGTTTCTGGAATGTTATCCCGCCTCATTTCAGCTGCTTTGTTTCCTTAGCTTCACATCTCACCTTGCGTGGGAGGCCTTTCTCATTGCCCTTCACCCGAATTCTAGTGCCTACCCCTCTGAAATTTCCTCCCTCTATTACAGATATGTCCCATCTATACCTAGTTCTTTACAGGTTTTCTCCTTCATCAGAATGTAAACTTTTTGAGGCTGGGGTACTACTTTAGCCTCTCTATATATGCTCAGGACTTCACATAGGACCTGGCACATAATAAGGACTTATTATGCTTCTTTATTGACTGACATTTTGAGATCATAAAGAAATGCCACATATGTGTGCACAGAGACTTGCTTCTAAGGAATTAGAATCTTGGCTCAGATTAGACTCTGAGAGTCCACCTCATTATGGTGTGGCCAGCAACCCCAACTTCTCCAAGGCTATGCCTGTGGAACTGGTAAGTCAAATGAGCAATCATTTATTAGGCACCTACTATATGCTTGGTATTCTGCTAAACTTATTTATAAATGAAAAAAATTTAAGTATGGTCTCCTATTGGTCTCCATGACTAATTTTAGAGATTTGCCAACTTAGGAAGAAAATTCAGAAAGGCAGAGATGGTTTGTAATTGTACTAGTAGAAGGTGTTTGTTGTTGTGAAACATTTGGTCTTTTGACATGCTGAAATAAAATCAGATCAGATACATGTACATTAAATGAAGTACAAGATAATGGAAATAGTGCTAGATGTAGAACCAAAAATCCTGTGTTCTAATTATTCCTTTGCTATTGACCACTACATGTGTAACCTTAAACAAGTCTCAATATCTCTGGTCTTCAGTTTTCTCTTTTGCAAAATGAACGGGTTAAACTGGATGACCTGAAAGGTTCTTTCCATCTTTAAATCAGTGATGATGGCCAAGTTCTGAAGTGACATACCTTTCCACTTTAAGAAATGCAGCTTGTACAGAATTACATACTCACAAACATATACAGTATTTGTAGATTATATAGATTTTAAATATGGTGGTTTAAAGGAATTAAATGTTGCATTTACTTTTTTTCCCCTTCTCTCCAGAAAAATCATTGCCCCTCTTGTCACTCGGCATGGAAAGCTGTGGTCCAACTTCTGGGGAGCGCTAAGTCCTGATGGATATTATGCTCGATCAGAAGATTATGTAGATATTGTCCAAGGTGGGAGAGTGTAAGTTGAATCATTTCATTATTAAATACCAGATCAAAGGATCCATATACAAGAATTGTTACTAATTAGAAAGTGTTTCAAAAAGTTTTCATATTTTATGGATAAATGGAAAACTTCTGACCTTCTGGGAGCTCCTGTACACCATTGCTGAATATGACCTTTCATTGATCTTACTGTTGCTTTTCTAAATTATTTGTGCTCAGAATTTTGTTTGAAAAAAATAACAATGAATAACTTATTTTCCCCTTGAATAGACATCATAAAACTTTTAAACTCTACTGGTTGGTGTTTCAGATAATGCATGAAAAGTATAAATTTCAAAATGCAATATAAATAGAATTTGCTCATTTTTTTCTGAAATTTAGGTAAGGGATCTAAGATTGATCAGGGTACATAAAATAGTTTACTTACACAGCTTAATTCCTCAAAGTTTAATAGGGATAGGAACTGTGATTTCATTGGTTAGCTGTGATCTGGAGAGCTGTGATTTCATTAGTTAAAGGGAATTCCCAGGTGAGAGAACTCTCTCAGCCAACGCAGACTGAAGGGTTTTCTGCAGTTAGAGAATTTCCTAGAGCGCTGAGTGGTTCAGTGACTCCCAGGGTAACACAGCCCATAAGTGTTGCAGGCAGAGCTTGAAGGAGGGGACAACTCTCTATCTACCATGCCAGGTGGCTCATTATATGCATAATGAACATGGCAGTGATGACAGCATCTCACATTTATGTAGTGAGTGATTTAGTATCTGAATTTCTAGGTATAAGAAATAGATCCTTACAATATCGATATGATTGATGATTCATTTAAGCAGTGGGGAAAATTCATTTCCCATGTATTTTCCTTCTCAGAAGCATTTACATATTAAGTTCTCTTTTTCCTTTCTTTTTGCTTTATAAACTTTTATTTAGTCTGAACATATTCGTTTGAAGACAAGGAAATGAATGTATAAAATTAAATTAGCTACCTGAATTCTCACAATCATTTCAGCCCTACTTAGAGAGGAAAGCACAAAATTCCACAGTTACAAAGAAATTTTTTTTTTCCTGTGCAGTAGAATAGTTAAAAATCATAGGATTCTAGGTTTAAAGGTGGATAGCTAGGTGTTACAATGAATAGAGTGCCTAGCCAGGAGTCAAGAAAAGCCTTCTTCCTGAGTTCAAATATGGCCTCAGACAATTACCAGCTATGTGACCCTGGGAAAGTCACTTAACCCTGTTTCCCTCGGTTTCCTCATCTGTAAAATGACCTGAAAGAGGAAATGGCATATCACTTCATTGTGTTTGCCATGAAAAACCCACATGGGGTCACAAAGAGTTAACACAGCTCAAAATGACTGAACAATAAAAGATTTAAATGTAGAGGTCATCTAATTCACTGCCTTCATTTTATAGCTGAATAAACTGAGGAAATACTTGTGAAAATCTTAGGAGGTTAAAGGACTTGTTCAGGGTCACATTGGTAATAAGTGGCAATACCAGGGTTCAAACCCAGGTTTTTGGCTTTGAATCCACTATTCTTTCTGTTATACCACATTGCCTCTCTTTTCATGTGTTTTTCCTTCTCTCAGTAAAAAATATCATTTAGTATTAAAGATTTATGCTGAAAAAATATGACTGTGAATTAAAATACTTTTGAAACTGTCCCTGGAAAACCATCTGGGACCACCAATGTAACGTGAAGATTCCACTTCATTATAATATTAAGTAATTTTTTTGGTGACACTGGTGTTGCTTTTCTAAGCTGCAGCCTGATGTGAGCAGTGGGTAGCAGCAGGGTTAGAAGTTCATAGCTGTAGGAACCTAGAGCAGAGAATTCAAATTTGCATTTAAATTGTTTTAGGCCCCAGCTCTATTTTATTTTGTCTTTGTTCCTTGATGCAGGGACATAAAAGGTTTTGATAAATGGCCTTGATGTAATTAATAAAAACAGTATTTCATATCCAGAATCCATATTAGAGAATAGTCTTAGTACAACAGAGATATCATGCTGTCACGTCATCAGTTTTATTAAAATTGAATTATCACATATTCTTACTATGATTAATTTTTCTGAATCCAGTTGTGAGATTTTAAAAGATGTGAGACTTTTTTTTTTTAATGTACAATTCCTTTACAACCAGAAAGCCTTAATCATTGAGTCGGAATGTTTATGTCTTTTTTTTTAATACTAGTATATACCTATAAATTTGGTTAATAGGACAAGTATTAGATGAAACAATATTGGGTAAAGAGGCAATTCATTACCATATTGTTATAATTACAAAATCCCTTTTTTCACAACTAGCAATTGGATTATAAAATCTTAGAAGGGCCCTTTCTGGAGACCTGAGAATGGTTCCATCTGGACCAGGAAAGACTTCATGGAAATACACACTCAACAGACCTGAAGATTGGATCTGATAACTGAAGTCATTGCTATGATCCAGCAGATTTGTGGAAGTTATTAGAATATTGGATTGTGTATGTGCTGAAAAAAAGAGAGGGAAAGCAGAATATCCTAGTAATCCTCTAATCTCTAATTTATGATCTATCTAGAGACAACTTTCATGAGTTTATACAGTTTGAAAAAAAAATCTGTTGTTGACAGTGGGGAAAATATACTCCATCTCAAAAGAACAGAAAGCAAAGGGAAAAATACAGAAAGATTTTAAGTTGCAAAAGGCAGAGAGTGAGGAAATACAGCTGGAACTTGGGTATTTGGGAACCAGCCCCTCTTCCCTTCCCCCTCCCCCCCTTCTTTTTCAAAAGGCTGGAGGGATTGGGTGACACAAAGTACAGTGACTTTGAACATGAAGAAGTTGGGCAAAGAGATTTGTTGACATTTTATTTTATGATTTCTTTGTATTCTAGAAGTATTATAGTAGTTAACTTCTTACTCTCTATTTTGCAAATAAGGCTGCTGCTGACAGATTAAAAGCCCAGGTCTTTTCCATCAAACTGTTTCTTTCTCTGATATTTAACTTCCCAAGGAAAGGATAAACTTTAAAGGATAAAGGATGCCATTTAGCCAAGCCTGATTTTGGAGTTCACCTTAATTATGCATATTAACTATGCCATTGAAAAATGACTTTGGTAGGGTATACCTGGGGCTAATTATTTTTTTCAATTCAGATAAATTCAACAAAAAATATTAACTATTATAAGATACTGTGCTAGGTGTTGGATGTATAAAACTGAAAAAAAAATTACATAGGTCTCGTCCTCAAGAGGCTTAAATCATTTGATTATTTTAAGGAGTGGAGCTTTATATACATCTATAAATAAATATATTTGTATCTTTTATATTATATACATTTTATATAGATTGGCAGCTGGATGGCACAATGGATAGAGCTCCAGGCCTGGAGCCAGGAAGACCTGAGTTCAAATTTGGCCTCAGATCACTAATCACTATATTACCCTGGGCAAATCACTTAACCTCTGTTTGCCTCAATTTCCTCATCTGGCAAATGAAAACTGTAAGTGCACAGGAGAGGTTAGACAGAAAGGCATGAAAGACTCCAGGAAGGGGGATTCACTTCCAACTGAGGGAAGTCAGAGAAGGCATCATGGAGAAAATAACATCGGAAATGAACCTCGGGAAAGTGAAACTCTTCCGTCTTTGTTCTCCATGAGTTACAACCTTTGGGAGACAGAGGCTTTCCTATCCTTGTACTTCACTCAAGTGGTCTAAACATGGAGTGAGTTAGGACTGTGGAAGACAATGTAAATTAAATGCTCTGTCATTACAGATGCTAAACCTCAGGTGGGCTGAGCTTATTGTATGGTATGGCTCATGCCTTCTACCCAGAGAATTCCTCACATAACTTGCTAAAAAGCACACTCTTCCATAGACTGTTTCAGTATGCATACTTTATGGGATAAGCAAGGTATATTATTTATTCAAGCTGTCAGGCAGGAATTCCAAACTGGAATTTTTCCAGGAGGCCTGCAATTGATGCTTTAAAAAAATTATTGTGAAATATCAGTGAATATTTTATTGGGTCCTTTGGGTGGTATAGTGGAAGCAAGGATTGACATCGAGGTCCAAGAACTAGATCCAAATCCTCATCTCCAAAGCCTAAATGACCTAGAGAGCAAGTCACAACTTCTCCATGCTTCTCAGTCTCTTTATTCACTAATTGAAGCTGGTGGCTTCTAGAGTTTCTGCTCTGAATCTAGGATTCTAATGACTTCATTTACACATGAAAGCTTTGATATTATCAATACAAATAGATGAAATACATCCTGGAATGTTTTGCATTTGTGATCTTAAAGAATGTCTCCTGTTTACTTTCATAGAGGGGTATGGAATGTCCCATACATGGCTAATGTGTACTTGATTAAAGGGCAGACTCTCCGATCCGAGATGAATGAAAGGAACTATTTTGTCCGTGATAAATTGGACCCTGATATGGCCCTTTGCCGAAATGCTAGGGAAATGGTAAGGTGCCTAGTGGCAGATGGCTTTATTCTCTCTTGCTCTTGGTTTGTTGTCATCATGTTTGAATTGTATGTATGTCTTTCTACTTAGGAGTACTAGACAATTTTTTTGAAATACCATTCTCAAGAAGTAGAATGGTTTTGGCAAATTATTTTTTTAAGGATTAAATTTTTCTCTTTCAATCCCAAAAAGAAAAATAATAGAAACGGGTTGGAGTAATTTATCGCTAACAGTTACAAGGCAGATAGTTCCAAATTATCTAATTCCATGAATTTACTGGCCTTTGTGCCTTTACACAGGTTGTCCTTTATCCATGGAATGTTCTCCTTCCTCATCTTTACCCCTTTAGAATCCTCAGTTTTCCTCATTTCAACTCAAGTGCCACCCCCTACCACAAGCCTTGTCCATTCTTCTTGGATTGCTAGTGCCTTCTGCCTCCTCACATTATCCTGCATTTATTAAAGTGTGTAGAAACTGTGTTCCCTAGAAGAATGTCATTTCCTTGAAAGCAGGGATTATTTTTTTTGTATCTTTGTATCACTGGCACCTACCATAACTGCTCTTGGATTGACTTCATGAATGTCCTGTATCTAAATGGACAGCCAAGACCCTGTTACTGGGGTAACCAGTGGCCACCATAATGAATGAATCAATCTTGCCTTGTTACTATGATGCTGACATCATCATCATTACTGAGATTCTTACAGCAATTGGAAGTTTACACAGCTCTTTGAACACATCATCTCATTTGATCCTCATAATAGCCATGCAAAATAAATATGGTAGTATATCTAGAGTAATATTATTATTCTGATTTCTAGAGATGTAGATGGGGTCCAAAGGAGTACAAGTGATTTTCCCACGGCTGCAGAGCCAGTGAACTTCAGAAGACAGTTTCAAACAGAGGTTCCTCATGATTCTGAAGCCGTCTTTTCCACTCAGAGGTGTCAAATTTGTCAGTTTGTAAAACTCCCCATTGCCATTGATCCAGGTTATTTCATAATTAGAAGACGTTTAAGTGAATAAATAAGAGTATAACATAGATTATATCCATTTATTTATTTTTTTAATAAACAATCTGTGACCTGCCAGAATCCATTTCTTTTTGACTTTTACACCACTGCAATTTACGAGAATGCCTAGCTGTACTAGGAATCTTTGAATCTTTTAGTGGCAAGCAATCCCCTTGGCTGCATCCCCTAAGCATTTCATTGCATTTCTTTGGCAGAATGGAGTTGTCTTCCTCAACAAATATTTATTGAACAGTGGCCATGAGTTTGCTACTGTATTGGCCACTTACTTGGGGTAGATAAATTCCCAATGATCCTAGTTCTGACTTAGAGTACTTTTGGCAAGAGGAAAAAAAATGTTTTGAATATTCTAGTAGCTAGCTCGCAAATATCATATGAAAAATTATGTTATGTTTAATATAAAATATAATAAAATTTATAGTTGGTCCAAATGGAAATAGTTGTGATTATATGCCCAGCAATTTTACTGTGCCAGGATATGGGTTTCCATATAAATTTTCAGACTATTTATATAATGGACAGTAACGATGTATTATTGAACAGGCAGGTCCCAAAATACTCGATTGTGTTGTTTAAGTTCATATACAAGGCTTTTCTTTTTCTTTTTTTTTTTTAACTCAGAACATATTTCCCCATAGAAACAATATTATGCATACAATATTGTCTAGCCCAAGTACCTGGCCTGTCTGTAGGAAGTACATTTCCTTTTTGTAGGAAGATGTATTTCAAGGCTCAAACAAATGATTAGCAGCTGGAATTTTTGGAGCACGATCCATTTATAGATTGGGGGCTAGCATAGTCATTGGCCCAGACCTATTTTCCTTTATTTCAATGTCAGCACATTTCATTGCAATTACCATGAAACAATAATTCTTTTTATATCACTTATATTTACTCTTATTGTTTACACTTTTTTCCCCCCAAGACTCAGTCTTCTTGGCTCACCCAGCCTGGAAGTACAGGAACTATTCCTGGGAGTTTGACCTGCTACATTTTCAACCTGGTTCAATTCACTCCTCTTTAGGGAACCTGGTACCTCCCCTCTCTTCAGGGCTCATTGTATTAATTCTGAACTTAGTGTGGAGACCTGGTTGATTAAATTAATTTCAGTTCAGAACTCCCAGGATGGTTAGCAACTGGGTAGAGTCAATCCATCATTGAAGTATCTACTATGTGGCAAGCACTTCATGTAGGAGGTGGCATTTGTGTTGGACAGTTTGGGAGTCATCTGGGTTTATCTTAGCATATAAAATGCTATTTTAAATGTTCAAAAAAGTTGGCTAGTACTTTTTTTAATTTAACCAAGGCATGTGGTGATCTATGATGTTTGTTTTACGTAAAAATATACAATTCGTTGTGATATTCATTGAATCTTCTTAGCTCTGGCGGTTGCAATCTTTGCACGGAATGTGCTCATCATATTCAGCTAACCTGACTTCACAGCGCCTCACAGAATGGCCTTCTCTTTTGTCTTCCATCTGTTTCTTAACCCTACACCTCAAAACAAAACTACTACAGCACGAGCTTTGTTGTTACATATGAACAGAAACGGGGGCTGGAGTTGTGTCTTTGTCCTGTTGTGAGCTTGGCTTGTTACTGCATGTTGTCCATGTGGGACATTTTAGAATGTCAGCTTTTGATCAAAGGCTGTTATTTTCTGTTTATCTAAGAATACCTGAGAGAGAGGATGGCAGGTCAACTTACACGATGCTTCTCCTTCATTTTAGACTATACAAAGGGAAAAAGACTCCCCTACTCCGGAAACATTCCAAATGCTCAGCCCCCCAAAGGTGTCATTTTATTTTATTATATCTTTAGTTAATGTCAGATATAGCATAATGTCTTATAGTAAATGTCTTTTTTTCTATCTTCTTAGCTTGGTATACGTATATTTTTAAAATTGTGGTTTTAGACTATGTTTATTTGGGGGGGGGGGAGGACTTGCTTTTTGTAATGAACTGTTATGAAAGTCCAAAAAGTAGATAGAGTGTGGACCTGGATGTCAAGGATACGGGGTTTCCATTAGCGATCCTACATTGACTTGGTATTTGTGGTTTAGAAATTCAAACGACTTTGCTCTCACATTTTCCCTTTTTATAAATGATGTTAATAATGTACTTGCCAATAGCTTTTCCAGAGCATTGCTGTTACAACCAACTGTTGCTTGGAACTGGGTATGATATGGTTTCATTTGGTACAGTCTGGTTTAGTTATTGAAAGCTCCTCAGTCAGGCATGGTGTCCATCATTTGTTAATATGGTTGTGAAGACATCAGGATTGCCTATATGGCATGTCAGTGTATAGATCTGTTTTTTTTTTTTATTTTTGTTGAGGATTGTAATTTCCTGAAAGCCTGCTATTTTGGTATTTGAGAAATAAAGGAATAAATGGTAAAAAATCATATTTACAAAGAGTTGGGCAGAGTTGAGACTGGTTTGTTGGTATGCAGTTTTCTCACTTTGAGTTTGAGTTAATATTTCTTTTTGTGTGAGTTGGCCCAGTAGATGGAAGCAACAAACATGAGCTTGGACAGATTTTGGGAGATAGTGGAAGTTAGGAATGTCTGCTATGCTATAGTCCATGCAACCATGAAGAGTCAGACATGCCTAATCTACCCTATGCCCATATAGTCTTATTTTGATAGCTCACCATGATGCAGAGGTAATAGGCCATAGCACTTGTTTTGGAAAGTTCTAGAAAGCTGGACAGGTCTAAATTTGCATGGACAGAGGATCATCAGTCTAGTTATGTTTAGAGAGGATTGTTACCAGTAGATGACCATAGGGTTTTGAAATTTTTTCTTGACTACAGTAACTTATGTAATGGTTTGCTAAATCCTAGGGGAGCTGCTATCTGCATTGGCAGAGGGTATATCTACACCAGTGGATCTCAGGTCATGGAAGAACTAAATGAAATAAGTGTAAGAGTTGTGTGCATGTTCAGGAGTAGTTAAAGGAAGCCCATAAAAGACAGAAGAGCAGGTAGATTGTATTGGTTTATAAGAGGAAATGTCTTGTTGTAAAACAGTTGTAGTAGTTTGATTTCTGTAATGTTTTCATACTGCACCACCTAATTATGATGGGAAGGGTTGAGAACTGAACACAGTTTAACATATTTACCATAATTATGTTATTTGAACATTTTTTTCAGCCTTGAAATTATCCTTGAAAGTCTTGGTTTCCACCCTGCTGTGAAGAAAATGATACAAAAATTAAAACAAAACAAACAAAAACAAGAAATTTTATATGAATCTGGGATGAATGGAGGGTATAGAGATGTGGGAGAGATGCAGTACTGAGAAACAGAAAATTATTTTCCTAAATTTCCTTATGAGGCTGGAAAAAATAGTTACTTAAAAGGAACACATTTCTTTTAGAAACACATTTTTTATAGTTGATAATTCTCTATGGTAGCCTTCCTCTAACATGATTATCTCTATGTGTTGGTGACACAGTCAACTCTTGATTATTTGGAGGCTGATGGGTAACTTTGGGGTCCCTGCTCAATATCATTATTATTGCTGGACAAAAAGGGAAGAGAAAACTAAATTTAAATGAATCCCTTAAATTAAAACTAAATTAAATTAAATGATATTTTTTGTAACTAAAAGAGTTAGGGAATGACTATGATAGATCAAAGATTTGACTAAAATGAGATTGGGGAAACATGCATGAGCTCCATTTGTTGATACTGTATTCTAGCTATGTCCCATTAAATAGATACTCAAGAGTTGATTATTGACTATTCTCTGCTTAATTTGAGGGTATGCCTCTTTCTTTAACTAGTAGTAGTGGTATCCTGCTTTCTCATCATCTGTGATTCTGTAGGTGTCTAACACCAAAGTGTAGTGTGATAAATTGTTGTTATTTTAATGCTTTTTCTTTTTTCACAGAATTTGTTCTGTTTGAGAGAGGAAACAAAAGATGCAGGCACTGTATTTGCCTTGATTTCCTAATAAGTAACTTTTTAAAGCAATAGGGACTGAACCTGTTTCATCGGTAGAGGGGACTTCCCCTACCAAGGCATGTCAGCACCTTTTTAATTATTTTTATTTATTTTTTATTTTTTTGCAATTTAACATCTTAGAGAGTTGTCTGGTGCTCTGAGAGCTCATGTGACTTTCACAAAACCAGGATGTACCAGGTCTTGAATCCAGGTCTCCCCAGTTTCAAAGCCAGTTCTCAACCTGCTTTACCACAGTGCCACTGTTCATCAAAACAAGAATCTACTTTCTGACGTCTGGTTTTAGAAGTCAATGAGAGAGGAGTAAAAACATTCCATTCTTGTTCTGTTTTTTTTTTTTAAGTTGCATGTTAATGATGCCAACTGTTTGTATGTGTGTGTTTGATGAAAAAGAAAATGAGCAAAATAATAGACGTTATTTGTTTATTTTAAACATGTGTGCATTCGAGCAAAAATGATGATGCATGCTAATGTGTGAAATATGAAAAAGGAAAGTCTTCTTATTTAAAATGTTTTTCTTCCTAGCTTTAGTTAATTCTTTGTTGTTTTCGTCTAAAATTGCTAATACTATTCTCTTTGCTACATAGGGTGTGTTCATGTACATTTCTAACAGACATGAGTTTGGGAGGCTATTATCCACTGCTAATTACAATATTTCCCATTATAATAATGACCTGTGGCAGATTTTCGAAAATCCTGTGGTATGTATCTGAATCAACGGTGACTTGATTTTACCTGTAATGTTGAATGGGTATAATACACATGGATAATTGATGAGCAATAGGTGCAAGAACACATGTAGGTGTTCTTTTGCATGTACATATTGTTCAGGTAATGGTCCAGATATTTAATGCCAGTCAGACTTAGCCCAGATCTGACCCTGAGTCCTCTACTGGATGTGAAAATTAACCATTCCTTCAGGCTGGATGATTTCCACCAATCTGGAAGACATCAATATTTTGTTCTCTAAATAGTAGCCTCCCATTTTTCATCTCCAGCACTCAGAGGAAGCTTGTTTGAGCAAGCACAACATGATAGTTTGTACTTTGATACACATAAGTAGAATTCCAGGCGCTGGTTTGGAAAACACATACTTAATCTTGCCCTTCTAAAGGATATGTCATTGTGCTTACGAAGTTGCATGAAGAGTCTCCAAGAAACATTTCATGGATAGAGAGCTGTCTCATTCAGAATATGATCAAAGTCTGGGTTTAGAAAGGATAGTACTATTTGAACTCCTTTTCCCCCCTTTGACAAAGTTTCTTTCTTTTTTCTCTCTTTTCCTCCTTTTCTTTCTTCCTTCCCTCCTTCCTTCCTTCCCTCCTTCCTTCCTTCCCTTCTTCATTCCCTCCTTCTTTCCTTCCCTCCTTCCTACCCTCCCTCCTTCCTTCCTTCCCTCCCTTCTTCCTTTCCTTTCCTTTCCTTCCTTCCTTTCTTCCTTCCTTTCCTGTTGGGTCAAACTTTCCACTGTTTCAGTGACTGCACAATAAGTTTTTCATTAGGTAGGATGGCACACTTCTATAAGAGAAAGAATTGACTTACAGCATCCATGAAGCATCTGCCTTTATAATTTGTTTGTCCTTACAATAATCTTAACTCAATTTCAGTATGTCTGATGAAGACTGCCTTTTATTTTCAGTTTTTATAGGAGCAGTCAGCATCAAGGGAATAGTAATATCTGACTATACTTATATATTCTGTTGAATAGATCAGGGATCTCCTTTGAAGTCTTGGGACATTCAAATACCTTTTGTTCATTTTGTTGTCTATCTCTCATCTTAAAGGGAGCAGGATTGAAAGAGGGCTTTCTCTAGGGGGAGTAAAATTACCCATTTTACTTTAGATTTAAATAGTTTGTTATTTTGGAGAGTTGAATTATCAGGACCCTTGGGGAATTTTTTTATAGTACCCTAAAGTATAACAGGGACTGTAAAATTTCAGATTAGCTTCCAAATCTCTAGAGAAGATATATAGTATGTGCCACAGGAACAAGACAGGAACTATTCTTTTCCTCCTCCCTGCTTCAGGGGCTTTATTTTTTCTGTGGTAAGATTATCCTGGTTGAAATGGCTCAAAGTGAAATAATTAATGGTTGAGTTTCCCAGAATGATGAGATTAAAGACAATTAAAGACAAAGTCTAAAATAGTTCCTCATACCTTATAGCTAGAATTAATTCATCAACATGAAATCTTGTTCAAAATTTAACAATCAGTGTGAGTTAAATCACATGCTTATTATATTAGGATTCATTCTTCATAGAAGAAAAAGCTTTAAATGTTATAATTTTTACTGCCCATGATCATCAAATAAGAAGATAAAGAAAGTTTTTTTCCCTGTGTATAAATGAAGCCTTCATTACCTGTCCATTGTATCCACTTGGGGAAAATAAGTTAAAGGACTAAGTCAGATGTCTGAATTAAAGATGGAGGAGGGAAAAAGAGGTGAATAAACATTTATTAAATGCCTACTGTGTGTGAGGTGCTATGCTAAGAACTTTACAGATCTTCTTTAATTCGATATTCACAACAGCCTTATGAAGTATATGTAATTATGATTTCCATTTTACAGTTAAGGAAACTAATGGAGAAATGTTAAGTGACTTTGCCAGGGTCACACATTGTTTGAGGCTGGATTTGAACTCAGGTCTTCCTGATTCCAGGCCAAACTCTCCAGCCACTGTGCCACCTCAGAGTTGTCTCTAAGTGGAAGATTCCCAAATGCTTGGATCTCCAATATCTATATATTTCAGATGAAATTGTTTGGGTTTGTTTTGGTTTTGGTTATTTGGATATGTTCTCACCCATTCATTTGGCACGGGTACGCAATGACTCCTAATTCTCATGTAACCACATTTTACTTCTGTACGTAGCTAGAAATATGATTAAATAGAGCAAAGGGTCACAAGAAAAGAGATACATTGAATTCTGCTGCTTTGATTCCCTTTTAATGACTGTTATTTTTATATTTTCAAATGACCCAGTGTTTAGATTAAAAGGGGCTTTTTCCTTATAATAAAATGTTTGAAATGAAGGCATGTAGCTATTATGACTAAATATAAAACAGACATGAATTAGGATGCAGAATTTTTAGCTTTAAATCCCTAAGCTATAATTATGGGTATCAACATATGGAAATATTTGTTGAACAAACTTAATAGTTATGTTTATTTTGTGTATTTCCATATATGTGTAATAATCTGAGAGAGCTTTTGTAGAGCACTTTTAAGTTTTGCCAGACCTTTTACAAATATTTGATTTGATCCTCACAGTATCCCCGGGAAAAGGTGTTATTGTTATTCCCATTTACACATAAGGTAACTTAGGCTCAGTGTCATATAACTAGTGTGTGTCTCTGGCTAGATTTGAACTCAGATTCTCCTGATTCCAGACCCAGTGATGTTCTTGTTGCCTCCCCAGAAAGAAGATGTTAGGGACTATTTCATATTTTTTGTCTTTGTATAACAATGTCTGGCACAAATGATCCAGAACCATATGAAAAAAAATACTAACAATGAGAGAAATGCAAATCAGAATTAGCAAATCAGGTTTCACCTCACACCCTGCAAAGTGGCAATGATGACAAGAGATGGAAATGCTTAATAAGTGGTTCTTGATTAAATGAATGATTCACTGGTAGGAACTAGTAATTATAATGTTTATGGTAAACAAATCTGAGAAAAAAGTGATTAGATATGATAATAGAAATGTAAACAAGACAGAATTAGGTAAGTGATCACCAGTGGTATGACTTTTGGTCCAACATGTTCATTTAGCCTCAGGCATCAAATGTATATTCATACACAGACACACATCCCTTCTCCTTACCCCCTCCATCTTCCTATATATTGATTAGCATTTGTTTATAGGCTATTATTGTATAGATACTGTCAGAAATATTCATCCTTGGAAGATTCCATGAATATGAAACTCTAGGAGACTTCCTTAAACATTGGGCATCTTATAGAATGAGGCAACCAGCATTCAAGTCAAAATATCAAATGTGCCCCATTGTTGGCATAAATTTAGATCATACTTATGACAAGTAGTCACTGTATAAATAACATAAATGTTCTGCAAAATGCTTAAGCTTTATATTTGACTGGTGAGATGCCTATCCAAAATATGCCTGATTTAATCTGCTTGATTGGTTCTTTGCAGGACTGGAAAGAAAAATATATAAACCCTAACTATTCCAAGATCTTCACGGAAAATTTAGTGGAGCAGGTTTGTGGTGGTGAATGAAATGTAGGGGCTTTGCTATTTTTTCAGGAGAGGTATTAATGCTATATTTCCTTGAATGGTGGTGGCAGGATAGGGGAGATTGCTTATGGAGATGCGGAGTATATTCTTTTGGTAAAATCTACTAGTAATAGTTAATTAGGAATGTGAATTAAAAGCGACTAACATAACAAAGAGTGATGAAATGGATTTTTTGAAAAAATGCTGAATTCTGATTTCTATATAGATTTTTTTAAAAGAACATACAGCTGGAAACAATTTAAGAACATCTTATCATGACAATGTAAAGTGCTTTGCCAGCTTTAAAGTGATATATAGATATCAGCTTTTATTATGTAATGTCATTTTAATAGCCTTCTAACAAAAAAAAAATCCATCTCCAACCACTTTATTTAACAGTTCATCTTAGCACTAACAAGTGTGTTGGAGCTTGATTCTGTGATCACAACGTGGCCTTTTTTTTTTTTTTTAATATATCTCAGAGTGGTTCTGGTTGCTTAAAGACAGAGAAGGAGACACCTTAACTGTTTTATTTCTTACCTCGGCCCAACTGAGCTGGAGCATCTCTATATAGTCAGCTTTGCCAAATTGAATTATGACAAGACCTTGTATGAATTCCTCTGAATGTGATAACTTTTTTTTTTTCTAAACACCTCCCTTGGCCCTGTTTTTACAAACCTCTCACAGCCCTCAGGCCACTGCTGCTTTAAAAAAAGTCTTTCCCTTTTTTCTATATGCGTGAGCCATTCCATATTTTTTTAGGAGAGAATTGTCTGTCTTACTTCACTGGCCCCCTCCACATTTATGCATTCATTCGTGGGTCTCTCATCCTGATTACCACCTGACTTTGATATAAGGACAGATGTCCTTCACAAGCTGAGTGCCTCACTGCAATCCTTTCCCAATATGTTGACACCAGTCATGTCCCCCCCCCCATGAGTGCCACTGATGTAACACAACTATCCAAAATTTTGTTTAGACATTGTTTCAAGCCCTTTCAGAGTAGAGCCATTATCTCTCCTGCATACCAAGTTATTTAAAACAAAACAAAACAAAGCTTTCTACTGTGAAACATTGTATGCTTTACTCATCTTTAACACTATCAGCAATTTTGGAAAAAAAGGATTTTAAACTATTTTATATTAAAGTAGTGGTTAGTTCTTATATATTCTCATTCTTTCTACTTTTGACTTTTAAATTAATAATTAAAAACCCACTAAACACATGAAAATTCGATTAATCTTGATGATTTTCTTTCCTTTTATAGCCTTGCCCAGATGTCTTTTGGTTCCCCATATTTTCTGAAAAAGCCTGTGATGAATTGGTTGAAGAAATGGAACATTATGGACAGTGGTCTGGGGGAAAGCACCACGTATGTTGCAATGTTTAATATAAAATACTCTCTCTGATGCATATGAATAATGGGACTGATTATTACAAAAAGTAGAAGATGAGGGAGCCAGATCTGAGTTTCTATTTGTATAAGACCAGATGACACATGTAAAGAGTCTTACAAACTTTAGAGTACATTATACGTATGAACCATCATAATTATTCTTTGGTTTCCAGTTTCTTCACCATCACTAAAACTCAAAGAAGAGGTAGAATCCATGAGTTCAGGGTTTCTTTTCCTTTCTGCAGTGCCAACTTGCTAAAAGAACTAAGTGGATGGCTTGTTGGCCTTGGAGTCAGGATGTTGGAGTCAGCCATCCTGTGAGCTAGAAAATAGAGATCTGATATACTCCAAATCTGGATTTGAACCCAGATTCTTGACAACAAACATAGCCTTCTTGCCACTATATCACTTTGTGAGGCTGAAAGAAAGTAACGAGGGAGACTGTGGGGACGGCATTCCTAAGACAGAGCATTGAAAATATCAATGCTCTTTTTTTTTCAATAAATAAGAAAGGTAAGCTATTTAGAATGTAACTGTGCAGTAACAAACTAGAAAAATCATCTAAGAAAAACGTTTCTCATTACTTTTTAGTGACCCCTTCAAGTAGATTTTTAAAAGAAATTGCAAATTATTCTGTGTCATTATGGCTAGATCGTTTGGGTAGCTATGGAAATCCAGTTGTTAGGGAAGCTATTTTGAGGTTGTAATTCTAGGGCAGATGGCAGGTCATTACTGAGCAGCTGGCTCTTTTTACTGCCCATTATGATTTTGTTGTTGGAAAACTTACAAGAAAATTTAAATGCATGTGGTACATAGGTCAGACTTTATGTTGATGGTGATGATGTTGTTATTAGGATAGCCGTATATCTGGTGGTTATGAAAATGTCCCAACTGATGATATCCACATGAAGCAAGTTGGATTGGAAAATGAATGGCTTCATTTTATCAGAGAATTTATTGCACCAGTTACACTGAAAGTCTTTGCTGGCTACTATACAAAGGTATTTAAGTCTTCTCTCTTCCCACCCCACCCCTACTCCCACCCCCAAGTTTTCTATTGAGGATGTGAGTAGTAACACAGATATTGAAAAAGATTCTTCTGACTTCTTCTGTTGTCTTAGGGATTTGCATTGCTGAATTTTGTCGTTAAATATTCTCCAGACCGACAGCGTTCCCTCAGACCCCATCATGACTCATCTACTTTTACAATCAATATTGCTCTCAACAATGTGGGAGAAGACTTTCAGGTAATTTAGAAGCTTTGTTATTTCATTTTTGAAATAGAAAAATGTCCATCCTTCCCCAAAACCTTTCCTTTAATTTTCCAAAATAGTTATCTTACTCAGACAATGTGGTTTAATTATAGCACTGCTTATTATAGTAAAAATCATAGAATTTGCTGAAATAGCTCTCTGTTCTTTTCATCATAGGGAGGTGGATGCAAATTTCTAAGGTACAACTGCTCTATTGAGTCACCTAGAAAAGGCTGGAGCTTCATGCATCCTGGAAGACTTACTCATCTGCATGAAGGACTTCCTGTTTTAAATGGGACAAGATATATTGCAGTGTCATTTATTGATCCATAAATTATTTTCCTCACATCAAATCAACTTACCTTTTATTTTTGGATGGCCATTCTACAAAAAAAAGAAGAAAAGGAAAAAAAGAAAGAAAAACGTTTCTTTTCAAATTATCAATGAGAAGAAAAGAGAATTATTTAAATAACTTCTACAAAGCAGCTTCACTTGGAACAAAAAGTTTGAAAGAAAAAGTTTTTCTTTTAATTATTCCATACTTCCATATAAATGTCTGCTCTGAGCCTTAAAAAAAAAGGAAAAAAATGTTCCTATGCTGCTCTTGGAGAGGATGAAAGAATTAACTTTGAATTGGTTGTTTTAGTTACTAAATAATTTAGACACCAAGGTACAAGTGAAGTTTGTGTTTGCAATGTTTGTTTTCTAATTTAGAAAAGCAGTCCCAGAAGAATTGTGTTTACTGTTGTGGGACAGAAACAATCTAAGTGCATATGATAGACAAGCAACATTAAAGCCCAAGGGGTCCAGGATCCCATTGTGGTGCTGATTCCTGGCACATATCTCTTTCCCATATGCCTTAAAATTTAGAAGCCATCTTCTTTCTGATGAAGCTCTTAAAAGGAGCTTTGAAGAAAAGAACTACAAAATGTGCCTCTTACCTCAAGTATATATATTATTGAGCGTGTGTCATCATGGAAGTGAACTGAGTTTCTTATGATCACCAAGTGCCCCTCAGTCCAAATGTTATTTTTGAAAAGCCAGAAAATAGTAAATAAATAAAAAGTAGAAAATTACATCCAGCCTATAGGTAAATTTTATAAATAATATTTCTTGTTTCAAGTACTTGAATTTTATATCAGGAAAATGAAGTTGTTGAGCCTACCTTCTTTCTCTTTATCCTGATCTTCTTTCTACCCCTCCCCTATTTTGTTTCTTTGTTTTATTATTTCTTTGCCTCTATTCTTTATTCCTCTATTCTCCCTTTTCTGCTTTCTCCTTAACAATGCTTTATTTGGCGTAGGAGAAGGTGGTGGGTTCTTCAAAATAAGTGTGTTGTCTTAATTTTTCCATCTAGTTTAATGAATGAGGTTTAAGAATTCTTACTGTAGCTACTGTTTGTAATTTAAAGGTTAAACTTGAAAAAAACAAACAAAAAAAGAACTCTTAAGTCATGGTGCCAAAGACCATTACTCTAACACTATGTGTTAGAAACTTGTGATAAATAAAAAAAAGACAAAAATGTGGGTACTTTTTTAAAAAAAAAGATATTATTAAAGGTTTGCCCTTCTGAGTTTCTTTATATGTTTCATACACATAAACACTGACACACACAGTAGTCAAAAAAAGAACGAAAGAAGACAGACTATCTACTCTTTGCTATTTATGCATAGTGCCACAGAAAGGTAAGTATATTGCCTTTCCATGATTTTTATATTTTATATATAACATATTTAGTGCTATTAAAGCATAAGCTAATATTTTAATCAGAAGAAAATGTTCATAGAATTTTGTAGCAGCAAGCACCCTAGCATGCCCAGGATGGCCGCTAGCATAAGTTCTTTGATCTTCTTTTGTAAAGGAAAGCAACTCAAAAAGGGCTCACGATCTTACTTTAATCAAATATATATCATTTACCTGGTCCAGGGGAAAAAGTCAGCACCCTAAACTTGAGAGAATACAAACAGAAATTATAAGAAGACAAAAATACAGAGAGAGAAACAGACCAACTTACAGGTCTTCTAGATGTCTGACTCTTACATCCATCGATCTGGGTTTTCAAAGCTTGGGGCTCAACAGCTGCCCAGAGTTTCATTCGGCAAAATCACACAATTCTTTCCAAAGTGAGCCCCAAAGCAAAACCTCACATCAGGGCACATATAGCTTTCTTTAGGGTCAGAGAACATCACAACCCTCTTGACCCACTGCCCCATCACAAAGTGTGGGTGTTTCTGAAAAACAAGTCTCCCATCACAGGCTCCATGTGACCACATTCAGCCTTTTAGGGGGCAGAGTATATTTTCAAATCAGGGAAGGTCCTTAAATTCACTTAAGTCTATCAAGGGGCAGGGAAGATCTTCAAATTCCAATTCCCATTACAAATTTAAAGATAGCTAAATTTGTTTTGGACCTTAGAGGTCACCTAGTCTAATACTGTCCATTTTATACATGACAAAATTGAAGGCCAGATAGGAACTGGTAACTTGCCCAGCCATTTTTATAAGAAATAAAAAGTAGAAATAAAACTTGACTTCCCAAGTCTAACTCATAATTTAGCTAGTGACACAGAACCAAGCCACATCTCTCTCATAGAGTAACCAGACTGAGGAAACCCCCCTAGTGATGCTGTATGAAGTATGATGTCATGGGGTCATTTAGAAGTCGCCATTCTTACATGGGTGTCTTGACTGCCATTTTCATATTCACTCTCAGTGCCTTTACTGTGAAATACTAAAATTTGTAGTTCTTGACATCAGTGAACTCATAGTGTTTCACCCGAAGAATATACATGATTGTACATTGTAAATGGAGTAGTAAGAATTTATCCCACCCCTGCTGGCTGCCACATGCCCATGTTCATTTTTCAACTCTGAACATTCTAGCTAGCCATGGCATCAATGATACTTTACCAGTAGGTGAAATGGACACTTTGGAGAAGATATGTAGCAACTTTAAATTGATCAATAAATTAACAAACATTTATTAAGCATTAGCTATGCATTGTACTACAGTCCCCTGCCTTCAAGGAGCCTACAAAAGTCTTGCTTGAGCACACATGTTCTTAGTCTTTGTACTATTCCATGGAAACCTACCTCAGAAGATGTATGTGAAAATGCCTAATTAACTGTAAAGCACTGGGTAAATACAAGCTGTTACTATTAGTCCTGGTTTTCTGCCAACCTTAGAAGTCCATTTTTCCTTTATGTTAATCTGTGAAGCTTTTCTTTGTATTAAATTTCTGAAATCTGTTGAAAGTTTTTCTAGGATCTTGTGTAAGGAGCTTGGTTCAGTTAGGGAATCTCCAAGTTGTAGGAAAGTATAACCTCAGAGATATTCTCAATATACTTAAGACTGGCCAGCTAATGGCTCCTTTGGAAAAGATGTTGGCCAGGTTGGAAAGTTAAAGCAGTCTTTATGACTCTATGAAAGCAGCCTTTGTTAACCCACAGAGAGAGAGAGAGAGAATGAATGTGTGTGTGTGTGTGTGTGTGTGTGTGTGTGTGTGTGTGTGTGTCCTCACTGTGGTCCATGAGGGTAACATGGTTCAAATGTCTGCTTCTAAATAAATTACTATTTTTTTAAGGAGTCATTGAAAGTGAGGAAGGAAGAAGGGAATTAAAAAAACACTTAGGACAGATGAATGTGGACTAAAATCAAGGGAAAACTATAGTCACAATAAGCCCTTATTAAGAGAACACATCATAATTTGGTTTCAAAATAACAAGATCCATCTCATATAATTTTGTATAATAGATATAGAGTTAAAAAGGGATCTTAGAGGCCTAGTTCAGTTCTTCAATTTTATTTATTTATTTATTTGCTTTTTGCAGGGGGAGGGCAGGGCAATTGGGGTTAAGTGACTTTCCCAGTGTGTGTGTGTGTGTGTGTGTGTGTGTGTGTGTGTGAAGTGTCGGAGGTCAGATTTGAACTCAGGTCCTCCCGAATCCAGGGCCAGTTCTCTATTTAATGTGCCACCTAGCTGCCCCTAGTTATTCAATTTTAAAGATGAAGATGGAGACTTAGAGAGGTTGACTCACTCAAGGTCACATAACTCATATAAGTAGCACATTAAGTAGCAAAGTTAGGCTTTATTCTGAAGCAGCATTACATACATACTTGGATGCCTATCAATATAACTATATACTGCTAGACTTGGAATTAAGAAAACCTGGGTTTGAATCCTGTCTCAAATATTGGTTTTGTAACACTGGGCAAGTCACCTAACCTCTCCAGACCTCAGTTTCCCCATATGTAAAATGAGGGGGGGATACTAGATCAGATACCTTGGGATCATTCTAGCTCTAAATGATTCAAATTCAGTCCTCCATCCATTGTGTCAAGTTGTCTCCTTTGAATCCTTTTAGTACCTTACATTTTTATAAATGTACCTTGGTATACTTGTGTAGATTTTAAAAATTTAAGAATCTGATTTGTGAATTATACATGTATGATGTCAAATATGATTTATCCAGACAAATTAGCAGTAAACTTTTTGCAGGATATTTTTGGTTTCATTTTACTTTGCCTAGTGAAAGTTTTTTTGGGGTGTGTGTGTGTTGTGTGTGTGTGTGCACGCATTTTGAGAGATTATCACTTTGATACTAATCTGGGTATTGGCTCAAATTTGGCTCAAAACATGAACTCCATGTTTATATTTTGAATCTGCATAGTAAATCAGTGGGAAAGAACTAATGGATTCTTAAAAATTCAATTTTACTTTTGAAGACTAAAATTTTCCAAATGGAATATAAGAATGAATGCTGTAACTCCCAAGTATTACTTTTAAGTAAAAAAAAAAGTAAATAGAAGAGTAAATAATGAAGCAAAAAAGTAGGTTACAAAGATCCTCATTTGATCCCAAAATATTCACTGATGCCTATTTTTAACTACTTTTTTAAACACTAACAGTGATTTGTAGAAACTTGGGGTGCTGATATTTTAGGAACTCAAGAATTTAAGATGATGATACAGTTGTAACCTTACTAAGGAAGTCACATTACAGGTAAACTACAATGCTCTGTGATACTCTGAGAATTTTTTTTTTTTACATGTGAGACTCTTAGGAGACTCTAAATTAGATAGACTGGCTGAGCCATTGCAAACTCAGGTTTCTCTGAATTAAAAACTAGATGGGTTGAGAGAAATAATATTATACATTTATATAGTGCTTAAATGCTGATAAAGTGCTTTTTCTTTGCAAACATGAAAAAATAGAACATAGTGATCCCATAAGTTTGATTTTAGATAAATTGCTTTTGTTTCCTGTGGCACTGAGAAACACATTTTTGGTGTCTATTTCTTTAAATTATGCCAGCATTTTCAACCCCAGTGACCCTTCTTGTGGTCAGTTGGCAGGCATGTCTGAATTTTAAGCAATCAACAGTTCTTTTGAACTTTGAGAAAAAAATATTTTGAGGTGCGGCTAGGTGGCGAAGTGAATAGAGCTCTGGCCCTGGAGTCAGAAGGACCTGAGTTCGGAGCCGGCCTCAGACACTTAATCCACACAAACAACAACAAAAAAATCTAGCCATGTAACCTTGGGCAAGTTACTTAACCCCAATTGCCCTAAAGGGGCAGCTAGGTGGTGCAGTGAGTAAGAGCCTTGGAGTTGGGATGACCCGAGATCAAATCCGGCCTCAGGAAATGAGCACCCACACATAAATAATGACTAGCCGTGTAACCTTGAGCAAGTTACTTAACCCCAATTGCTTTAAAAAAAATACTTTGAATTTTCTTGGAAGGTGTATTACATATGGAGATATGGAAGAGAAAACTTTTGCCTTTAGGTCTCTTTTTGCAATAAAATCATTAATAGTTGAACAATATATTGTCTTTTTAATTTTGATTTTGAATAGATAAAAGCAGTCAAAAATGTATGGTCAATACAGTAGCATGTCAAGAATTGACTGATATGTGCCAAGCACCATTTTGAACTCTGGGGTAACAAAGGCAGATCCATAGATCCTGTCCTCAAGGAGCTTGCATTCTAAAGAAATGGTCAACATGCAGATTAAGTGCATAGATACAAATTAAATGGCAGATAATCTCAAGAGGGAAAGATGCTTGTTTGGTGGACCTGAGGGATTCTGGTAAAGGCTTCTGTCAGATTTTGGGATTTGAGTTGAGTATTGAAGGAAGACAGGAAGTGAAGGGGAGGAGGGAAGATGTTCTGGTCATGGGAGATGGCCAGGGCAGTTCCATAGAGTGGCATGTGTTAATTTCCTTTTTACTCTCTTTTGACATCCTGTGATTGGCTATTTTGAGTAGAAGCATTTCATTGCACTGATAAGGCAGGAAGAACAGGCTCTGTTACAGTTAATACAGTGATTAATTTGTCTAAAAGGATTCTAGGAGTTTCAGAGGCGGGGAGGCACCCTAGAGATTTTACATATGAAGAAAATGAGTCCTAGAGAGGTGAAATAACCTGTCTTTGCCCAAGATCATGCTAGTTATAAATAGCAGAGCTGGAATTCAAAACCAAGTCCTTTAGCTCAGTTGTCCAATACTCTTTCCACTAATAATAGTGATCTCTAAATCTTTTGGTCTCAGGAACTCTTTACCCTCTTAAAAGATATTATCCTTTCTGCCTCAAAGAGATTTTGTTTCATGGGTATCTAAATATCTAAATAGAATTAAAACTGATACATTTTAAAAATGTGTTATTTCTCTTTAAAATGACAAATCCAAGACATTGGAGTAGTCTAGACTATTCCAAGTTCTCAAGATTTTCCCCCACAAAAGAGTTAAAACAGCACCTTAAAGTGAAAATAGTATGGGTTGAGATAAATAAGAATCGGGGCACAGCCCAGGTCTTTCTGGGACAATTTGAGATCAGAAGAAAAATCCCAGGATGCAGTTTGGTCCCAAGAAGAGCAAACACCTCCAGGCTAGGTTCTGCTTTAACCACAAGTGGAAAGCCCGGGGGTTAGTTGGTTTGGGGGCCTGCTTTGGCCCCAGCCACCAGAACTTCCACTCCCCCCCAGCACCCTCCTTCCCGCCCCGCTCCCCCACCCCCATAGTGAGGCGAGTTGGGTGTCTCAGTCCAGGAAGATCGAGGGCACTTCTGCTGACGGCAGGGGTGAGAATGGACCAGCACTGCCCCAGTGAGTGCAGAAGCAGGGGCATAGAAAGCCCCTAGCTGTGGGCACTTACAGGAGGCTGGAGCTTGGGCTATGGCACAAGACTAGAGGGATGAACTGAAGATCTGGGCCAGGAGGTACCATTTCCCATGCCCCAAGACTAGAAGTGATTACAAAAATTATTACCACAAAAAATGCCCAGACAAAGGAAAAAGAATCCAACCATAGGAAGTTATTATGGGAATAGAGATGACTAGGGTTTATCTTCAGAGAGGTGCGGCTAGGTGGTGAAGTGAATAGATCACCAGCCCTGGAGTCAGGATGACCTGAGTTCAAAGATACTTGACACTAACTAGCTGTGTGACCCTGGGCAAGATACTTAACTATAATTGTCTTGTCTTCCCTCCTCCAAAAAAGAATGACAAATCTATTATGTGTTAATATGAATAACATTTTGTGAAAAATAACTTTTCTAAAACAAATCAATGAGAAGAGTGGCTTTACATATTTTTTACAAGTTTCTTTAATGCTGTAATGGAAATGCAGATTTAAAGATCTTTCCCGCCCTTAGGTTAAGTGCACCTGGAGCCTGGGGTGGGAGGCTTGTTTTTCAGGAAAGCCCACACCTTGATACTTTGTAATTGGGAAGTGGGTCAAGAAGTTTGTTACATTCTCTGAGCCAGGAGAAGGCAATGTAAACTCTGATGAGAGGCTTAGCTTTGGCGCTCACTTTGAGAAGTGTTGTGTGATTTGACCAGATGAGACTCTGGGCAGCCATTGAGAGCCCCCCGGCTTTGAAAACCCAGATGTTGATGCTTCCTTCTCTGGTAACTGTGATTTGGTATTGATGTATATAATGTTGGCACAGTTTGGAAGCCTGTCTGTTTGATCTGTCTGTATACTCGGAAGTTTGGGGTGCTGACCTTTTTCCCCCGAACTAGGTAAATGATACATGTTTGACTGATTTTTTTTGAGTTGCTTTCCTTTAGAAAAGCAGATCTAAGAACCTGTGTTGGCAGCCACCCTGGGCATGTTGGGGTGCTTGCTGCTACAAATGCCTAGCTTAATATAAGACAATTGAATTCTCATATCTGCTTCTGCACTCAGTTTGTTGTAATATATTGCTTTGATTGGAGTATATGAAAACAATCCAGCCTCACCTAGTTATAAAACTGGAAAAAGGACATGTGTTTAAATAGGCAAACAATGTCTTAGAATTATTATAAAAACAGTTTTGACTCCAGGTGCCCTCTGAAAGGATCTAGGGACTACAATGCTCTGTGTACCACACTTTCCCTATGCTCTACACCATAATATTGGAGGGATAATAAAAGTATTCCTGATGTGATTAAACTGTTTTTAAAGGAAACTTCCCACTCCACCAGTGGGGGTGGGGGTTTGGGTGCTATGTATAGTAGCTTGCTATTGTTCAATTGTATCTGACTCTTCCTGACCCAATTTGGATTTTTCTTGGCAAAGATATTGGAGTTATTGCCATTTCCTACTCCAGCTCATTTTACAGATGAGAAAACTGAAGCAAACAGGGCTAAGTGACTTACCCAGGGTCACACAACTAAGTGTCTGAGGCCAGATTTGCACTCAGGAAGAGACTTCCTGACTCCAGGCTGAGCACTCTATCACCAACTTCCCCATATAGTGTCTTAGAGCTTGGAAAACAATTCACATTTTTTAATTTGGAGAATTATAGAAAGACTATGACTTTAAAGGGATTTAGAAATGATCCAAGTCAACCTATGGTGGGGAAAAGAATCCCCTTTTCCCCCAGCCCCATCTGCCATTTGACCAGAGGTCATCCAGCCTTTATTCTAAAGAAGACCTCCAGGGAGGGAGAATCTGCTGCTTCTGGGGGCAAAATGTTCTCCTTTGACATGGCTCTAATTATATGTTATATCTAAATTTGTCATTGTGATTTCCAGTCATGTCTCTTAGTTCTATTCCCTTTGACCAAACTAAGCAAGTCCAATCCCTCTCCCATGAAACAACCTTTCAAATACATGATGACTTCTGTTATTATCCCAACCGCTAAGTCTTTTTCTGGGCTAATTAAAATGGCATGATCTCCAAGCCTTTTACCATCTCCTGGCTATTTTCCGGTCTATCAAGAGGTTTCCTAACATGCACAATCCAGCACTGTATGTGTTAACTTATTTTGGCTGCCCAAATCAAACTGTTCTCACTCTTTCGGTCTGCTGACCCCTTGGTCACACTGAGCATCCCATCCACCCTCTTCATTGATGTTCTGTCTTTGATCATTCTCTCCTTGGCTTTTGTTGTTCTTAGCTTTTCCATCTATCCTCAGATCATTCTGAGTTTGAGCCTTCTTTTTGTACAATTGTATTAATCCTTCGCATTGGCAAAAAAGAAATCACCAATTTAATAAGTGAGAGGGGAAAAGAGATCTCAGTCATGTATTCTAGTAATTCAGAATGTGTGGGGAAAATGCTATGGAAATATGTGTATTGTGGGTGCTATAACAAGACGGATTCTGAAAGTTACTGGAGATAGTGACTGAAAACATAGCAATAACAAGAATAACTTGATGGTTTATAAAGCACTATCTCCACAGCAGCATTGAGGAGAAGTTAAGAGGCTTGGCCAAGGTCACATGGCTAAAAAGTGTCTGACTAGGGAGCAGCTAGGTGGTGCAGTGAGTAGAGCACCGGCCCTGGAGTCAGAAGGACCTGAGTTCGGATCCGGCCTCAGACACTTAACACACACACAAATAAAGACCTAGCCGTATGACCTTGGGCAGGTTACTTAACCCCAATTGCCCTCCAAAAGGCAAAAAAAGAAAAAAGTGTCTGACCTAGGATTTAATCAGCTGTCCTGAGTTCATGTGCAGTGTTTTCTTTTCATGGTACAGAGACTCAGACCAGGATTTGATTCATGGCTCTAACACTTGTTAGTTGTGTGATTATGAACAAAGGTTTATCTCTCTGTGCCTCAGTTTTCTGATTGGTTAAAAAAATGATGATGATAGGACTGTCTGACTCATGAGATTGCTGTCAAGAAAGTGGTTTTTAAAACTTAAAGTGCTATTGAAACGTGAGTCATGCATGGGCTATCTACTCCCTTGGTGCAATCTTTGTTCTGCAACTGGCTTCCCACCACTAATAGTAACGGTCCATCCATCATCAATGTGCCTTTGCATTGGCTAACCCCTTTGCCTGCAATGTGCTTCCTCACTTCTGTTTCCTGTAATCTTTAGCTTCCTTGAAGACTCAGCTCCAATGCCACTGTCTGTAGGAGACCTTTCAAGGGAATTCTAGCGGCCAGTGTCTACTCAAAAACTCCCCTCCTATATATTTTGTATGTATATTGCAGATAACTTTATTCTATGCTCATGCTATCTCTTTACCTAGAATGTAAGCTCCTTGAGGGCAAGAGATCTTTTTTTTATATACTCAATATTTAGTGCAATGTCTGGCATTTAGGGATTGTTTCTTGATGAACTGATTAAAACAATCAGAGACATTTATCTAATGTTTTAATGTTTTCAAAACATTTTGCCTGCATTGTCTCATTTGAGGTTCAAAACAACCAGGACAATACAGGTCTCCACATGTCGTTATTCCCTTTTATTCTTATAAATTGGACTTATGATCTCACTGGAGTCGAGTGCTCCCCCTGCCAATGTAAATTGTCATCTGTCCTGTAACTTATCTTAAGAAAGTTTCCTAGGCCACAGAATGTTTAAGTGACTTGCCCAGGGTCACACAGCAAGTATGTGCTGACAGCAGGGCTTGTATCCAGCTTTTGACACTGAGACTACTTCTTCAGTGTGTGACATAGTTTATTACCCCTGTTTGACAGGTAAAGGAACTGAATCTCAAAGAGCTTATATGCCTGCCCATCATCACTCAGGTAGTAAATATTGGGATCCGAATTCAAGTCTCAAGACAAACTTATCTTGAGAGAAACCAGCTATCTCTTAAGAGGAAGCTAGGTGTTGGGGGTGGCTAGGTGGCACATTGGAGTCAGGAGGACCTGAGTTCAAATTTGGCCTCAGACATATAACACACAAACTAGCCGTGTGACCTTGGGCAAGTCACTTGACACCATTGCCCTCCAAAAAGCAAAAAAAAAAAAAGAGGAAGCTAGGTGGCATGTGGTCTGCAGTCAGGAGGCCCTCAGTTCAAATCTAGCCTCAGATGCTTAGTAATTGTTTGATACTTATTATTAAATGTGACAATGATCTCTTTTTATCTCAGTTTCTTGAGCTATAAAAGGGGGATAATAATATCACCTCCCTCATGGGCTGTCGTGAGCATCACAAGACTTCTTTGTAAACCTTAATTGTCCTCATTGTTCATCACATCCAATTCTTCGAGGCCCCATTTGGGGTTTTCTTGCCGGAAATACTGGAGTGGTTCACCATTTCCTTCTCCAGCTCATTTTACATATAAGGAAACTGAGGCAAACAGGGTAAAGTGACTTGCCCAGGGTCACACAGTAACTGTCTGAGTCTGGATTTAAACTCAGGAAGAGGAGTACAGCACTATAGAAATTTGACTATTATTATTACTGACTACAAGTACCCTGTTGTTTTTTCTACTACTCTGTTGTACAACTGGAACCCAGGATAAAAGGAAATGAAAGTAAGCATGTGAGTGTTGGCATAAAGGCAAGGGGAATGTCCCCTTTAGGATGGGTGCTTGAGTACTGATTATGAGTTCAAGTTTTTTTTTGTTGTTTGTTTGTTTTTTGTTATTTTCAAAGCAAAGTCTTTCCTAAGGGGAAACAAAAGAAAGGTCTCAGTAAAACAGTAATCAATCAAGGCTATTGACATAATGAGTGGAGGGGGTGGGGAAACTGGAAAAAGTAAATTATCTACAGATTATGGGGTTATAACCTGAAAAAGTGAGGCCCAGAAATAGATGGCAGCCTCTAAGGTACCAGCAGGGAGACCAGCAATGCCGGACAGAGGGCTAACACAGTTATAAGAATTATAACCAGCTTGCCTAATGGCCCAAGCTTGGTTATTTAACCTTGCTATTCCTAACATTGCTTGGCCTTAAATAGAACTTTAATAAAATTTATTTTTATGTCTATTCTTCATAATAGTATTTCCAATTTATTCTGTGCCCCCCCCCCCCATATGCTTCAAGCAGTTACACATCAGGTTGGAAAGGAAATGTTAGAGAAAGAGTACATTTGAAAACACCAAACTGGTCATCTTTGGGTTTTGTCTTTTCACTAAATGTCTCATTGCCATGACTACGGTGTGCAAACACCCTGGGTGTGGCTCCGTCACTGATATTTGAGCAAGCAGGGAAACAGATACTGGCCTCCATCGTCTACTGTCATAGAAAGCCTAGCTGGAGCATGTGACTTAGAGTTTGTAATTGTGGATGGCCCCAAGGGTGTTCCGAAGGTGCCTTATTATGGAGAAGTCAAGAAAAAAAAAACATTCATTTGGAATTGGCATGAATGAACTGCAAGAAACATATTGAAATACAGATTGGTTAGGAAAATAGTTATTTATAATGAAAGAAAAGGGTCTCATATAACTTGAAACAGGTAGGTGACCTAGTAGACAGAATGCTGGGCCTGGAGTCAGGAAGATCCAAGCTCAAACCCGACCTAAAACACAAGCTGTGTGACCCTCATCAAGTCATTTAACCCCTGTCTGCCTCAGTTTCCTAAAATGTAAACTTCCTCACAAGTCTGAAATAATATATGTAAAGTGCCTGGCATATAGTAAGCACTTAATAATGCCTCTCCTTTTCCTTCCTACTTAGCAGGGAAAAAAGGTTCAAACATATTTGACAATGTTGAACCTGCTTTCTTTTTGGAGGGCATTTGGGGTTAAGTGACTTACCCAAGGTCACATGGCTAGTTTTTTGTGTTAAACTCAAATTTGAACTCCGGTCCTCCTGACTCCAGGGCCAGTGCTCTATTCACTGCACCACCTAGCCACCCCCTTGAACCCGCTTTCTTATAATGATAGAGTCAGACCACATTATTGAATTAAAAGCCATATTAATGTCATAGCCGTGAGATTCAGGAGTTGTAACTAACTGAATATATTTCATAATAACAATGATAATGCATACATTACATAGCAATACATCTTATAGCACTTTAGAGTTTGAGAAACATTTTGCACATATTATATCATTTGATCCTCAAGACAACCATGTTAGATAGGTCCTATTATTATACCCATTTCAAAGATGAGGAAACTAGGATTCAGAGGGCTTAAGAAAGCAACACAGGGTCACATGGCTAGTAAGTGCTCATCCTCTGCACACTCTTAGAGCTGTCTTTAATTACAAGCTCTTACTCAAATGCTGTAGCCTAGCAGTGGACAATATCTGAATTCATGTCTTCTTGACTTCCAGTTCAGTGCCTTGCTGACATTCTTCAATGACTTGTGATAATTAAATGTCCATACAGGTTTTGCACATGTGTACATAGGCATACTCCATCTGCCATTCCCTTCCCCATTTTCCCTTCCTGAAAAAGCTTCTAGATCCTGATTTGGGGAAATTTTAGTTGTTAACAGTTTTGAATTTGGTGGAATAGCACATGGTCTGCACAATATTAGAGATGGTTTTCCTTCCTTCAACACATTTTTTCCACAAATATTTACTCCAACATTCCCCCAGATTTTTATTCCCATATACACTAGAACAAAAATATATAAATGTGACTTCTTCTTGAATGGTGTAATACATTGGCTTCAGATCTCTACCATCTGTAGGCCTATATGCCAATCCTCATTGACAAGAGGTTGAAATAATTTTATTTTTAATCGTTTGATTTTAAATTATGCATGCTATCTGAAAGGAAAATGAATTTATATGTATCCTTGTTTAGAGATTATAAATCCATAAAATGGCCTTAAATGCAATGAGGCAGTTTACACCTACATCCAAGTGGAATGGTGTCCACAGTTCAGAGATTTGACTATAATGGAGTGAAGCTACACCTGCAGCATTTGAACTGATTCAAATCTCAGCTTTTTCACATTTCAGGGGTGATTTGTTGTTGTTGTTGTTGTTTTAAACATTTTTATCTCAAGATTGGTGTGGCAGAACTGGAAGGGATTTTAATATTCACTAAATTCAATTCATTTCATAGCTTAAGGAATGGAGGGAATTCTAAAGAGCTTAAATGACTTTTCCAAAGTTATTCAATAGTTCTATCTTCTCTGTCTGAAAAAAATTATGTGAATACTTTCTTTTTAAAAATACACATTTTTCATACAAAATATAAAATAAATTGTATTGATTTTCTTCTTTTTATATAACCTGCATTTTCTGACTTATCCTTCCACACTTTCCTTCCCCAAGAACTTTCCTTTATAATAACTAAAAAGGGGAATAATAAGTTCAGCAAAATTAACCCACGTATTGAAAATGTCTGTCTTTATATATGCTGTCAGAAATCAGATGAACAGATCTTTCAGGGAATTAACTTTTTTCTAACATTTTTTTCCCCTGAACTCTATACTCCTAGTTCTAACCTCTGCAAATAAGTGAGGAAGGTATATTCTTGTATATTCTTTGGGGCCAAGCTTGGTCTAACTTTTCAGCATTTAGTTTTGATGGTCCTGTACAGAGAGTTGAAGTGAATTCTCTAAGGCTATAGAGCCAGTATACAGTCAGAACAGAGCCTTAAGATTTCTGACTCCAGGTTGGTCCTCTATCCACTATACCATGAAGCTTATTGTTCTTTGGTGATCAATAAAGTGTAGTGAATGAATGAAATATTCTTGTTCCATTAAAGATGGGTTACTGTTTTCTGGCTATAAGCCTAAATAAAGTATATGATCATGGTATTTTGTATTGGTGGATTTGAAGGGCTAGAATTTATCCCACAAATGTGCTACCTTCTGAGAATGGATATTACTCATACTTAGATGTTTGTTTGAGCCACATCATTCTATGTCTATATATATTGAACTTGTGGGCAAATATCAATTTTTGTTTACCGCAAAAATCTAACATTATGACAGTTCTACCTCATTCTGTGCTTCTGCATTTTAAAAAATCTAAATGAAGTACTTGACTACATTGAAATTTCATGTCTATTTGATGACCACTTTCTTAGCAACATTTTTCTTATTAATGTTAAAGAAGGAATAAAAGAGGGAGATTCATGTTTGAAAAGCTTCTTGCCACTCTCTTGGAGGATGTCTCAGAATAAGACCTTTGTCTGTATTATGAGATGTTCCAGATGATGCTTTTTTGCGGCCAACATCGGGTTGATTGTACAGGAGAGTAGCAGGGTTCCTAAAAGACATCCAATATAATGTTTTAAAAAATCAACTTTACTAAACCATTCATATAGGAAAAACCAGATGGATGAGACATGCTTGATCTTTAGATATGAAATTGGATGACCAATTTATTGAGGTAGTAATCTGCAAATACATGTAGGAAAGCAATGAAAATAGACACGGAGATAGACGCAATTTATTAGGAAGAAGAGAGAAAGTTGCATTTGGGACATTTTACAATACTTGATCCCAACTTACTCCTTAGAGAACACACACACACACACACACACACACACACACACATATGCTTTTCATGGCAAATGTTCTCTTGGTGATGCCATACAGTTGTGGATCTAAGAGTACCACAATCTCCAAATAATCAAAAGATTTTTTTCATCCAAAAGTCAATGAGAGAAGCATGAATATAAGTAGTTTACTGTATATTGTTAAAAACTACCACCATACAAATAGATGCTTAATGATGCACACACATACATATACATATGCACACATAGTGCATGAGCACATGTATAGGTGCATGTGCATGTGTATATGCATGTGTATATATGCTCATATGATATAAATTTATAATATAATAAACTAAAATTTCATATTCTATAATTACTATATAATAATTATAGTGACATCAAGGAAATTTATACACATATATGTATATACATATGTAAATATATATGTAGATATAAGAAAAGAAGGGTCAATCTCAGGTGAAATCTGGACATCTTAAGCGGTGCACTGACACTCCAGAATTTTGCATAGGTCCTTTATGGAGAATTTATGAGAGAACTTGGACAGAAATCTATCAGAATGAGAAGTCATTGCATGGATTGTGATCTGCTTTAAGGAAAGAATGTTCACTTATTTAATACCAGTAATTGTGATAATATCATTAATAATGGATATACCTCTTTTGGCTTACCAAGAATTGTATATATTATCTTATATGATCCTACAAAAGCCCTGTGACACAGGTGCTCATTTTACAGATGAGGAAACTGAGGATGTGATTAAGTGAATTGCCCAGCCTCACACAGCTAATAAGTGTCTGAGATCTTTCTGACTCCAAGTGTAGCCCTCTTTTCCACTGTGTCTTCTAGCTGTCTAAGTATAGTTGCCTCAGTAGATCAAAGACCCCTATCAATGAAAGCAGTCCTAGAAATT
The DNA here is from genome assembly GCA_011680675.1 of Gymnobelideus leadbeateri. Lineage (NCBI taxonomy): Eukaryota > Metazoa > Chordata > Mammalia > Diprotodontia > Petauridae > Gymnobelideus > Gymnobelideus leadbeateri. The sequence goes on along the minus strand of WOXC01009878.1, from coordinate 150,881 downwards.
TCAAATGGGCTTTGGGGAGTCTTGTCTGCAACATTGTCCTAATATGTATAGTTTTGATAGTCCAGCTTTCTAAAGAAATATTTTTAAAATTTAGAAGTTTGAAAAATGATAAAAGTAAATGAATTTTAATATTTATATCATAGAACCATTTATTGTACATTTGAATCAATTTGTATGCAAGACAAAGAAAGTATCCTATGAACTAAAGTAGATAATTAATAACACAATTTTTTAACAGAGCTCAAGAAAGGAATTTTTAAAAGTGTCTTCCTCATTGGAATTGTAAATGTAATCTCTACAAATAAATGTCAGTTCTTTGCTGGTTGGATCCCATTTTTATTGGCCAAGCAACATTTGGTTTTAAGTAAAAAAATCTATAAATAATTAGCTTTATGCTTTAAACTACTTCACACACACTTGTTAGAGGTAAAAAGCTCTGGAAAGATTGTTATAACCAAGCTGTTTTCAAGATGGAATATCTGAAATGAATAACTGGTGTATTATACTAGGAAAGCAAACAATTAAGTGTTGCTGCTGTATTGTGTCATAAGCAAAGTTGTTATTTCATTAAGCTACTTATGACATGTTCCATATTGCAGATTTTCCATTGGAATCTCCATGGTGACCTCTTTAGCACAGTGTTTTTCACTTAGTATGGGATTTAGTCATTTTTTGCTGATCATTCCTGCAACTTAACTGTTGGTACTCCAAATGTGAGATCTTGGTCATATGCAATAAGAAATGAATCAAATCAGTTTTACCTATCTGGGTAGTTAGAAACAAATCATCTTAATTAACTCTTTTCTTGCTTACTAGCTAGTAATCACATGATCGGGGTCAAAAATACAATATTTGAGAATTATTCTGGCGCCCATTTCACTGCAAAATTTTCATCCCCTCCTAGGTTGAAAAAAGGCACCAGAATTCCTATTGATCTTTTTTTTCCCCTCTGCTCATTTTTGTAGTATAGGGTTCATTTTAATTTTTAATCTTGGACTCTAGCTCCTACATAACTAGAACAATTCTAGAAGACTATTATCACCACCGCTCCCCACCCTGCCCCCCGACAAAGGGCTTAGACAGGTTTTGGTGGTTTCTGTGACAGCTACTCAGGACGCTGAAAAGTTAAGATTTATCTTTGGAGACACTTTTGACCCGTTTCAATCATTTAATCCAGGGGATTCCTGGACTAAATTTAAGTCATTTTTCAGATGAGCTGTGTTGAACTTGGTGAACTCTAATGGCTCTTCCAGATGTCAATCTATGATCTTATTATCCTATAGGATTCAATGAACTATTGCTATATATGCAACTGTTAAAGATCTACAAAGACCTACAATGATTATTTGTGCCCTAATGCACTGAAAAACACAATTTTCCTTTCATTTCCAGGATACTTCTCCGTTGTCAATCAAGACACCAAAGAGTCTCTTTGGACAGCTCCTACTTCTTGCCCAAGGCATTTTGATTATGATGAACAAACCAGCAGAGCCCTGCACCAGTCCTTCCTTTTATGAAATGTTCATGCCTTAGGCATAACTACTTGGAACCCTCCTCCCCCTTTTCAGAATTTTCTAGGTTCCTAAGTTTCAAAATGCCCAAGTTGTCTTCCTTTCCTTTGCATCATAACCACTTCTGTATTCTGACAATGTGCTTTTGTTACTATACTTTTAATCAGCTACTGCATTTTTGTCATCATTTGATTTTATGATGTGGAAAACTTTTTAATTGTTTAAGCCACTTCTCATTAACTCCAAATTTTTTTTTGCTTTTGCTTTTTGGAGGGGGGGAAGGTAGGGCAATTGGGGTTAAGTGACTTGCCCAAGGTCACATGGCTAGTTTTGTGTTAATATGAGGCCAGATTTGAACTCAGGTCCTCCTGACTCCAGGGCCAGTGCTCTATTCACTGTGCCACCTAGCTGCCCCTTAACTCCAAATTTCTTTTCCTGGTCTTAAAGTGTTCAAATTTCAGTCTAAGTCTTCTGTATTGAGGAACTCCTCCTCTTTTTGGAAAATCTTTAGACTCCCCTTATAAGGGTAATTACTAGCTTTTTATTCCCACCATTTTTCTATGCCCTCTTTCCCTCTCTAACCCTTTTCTTTTCCCCTTCATTCATTTTCTACACATTTCACCTTTCATTTTATAAAAATTAATGATTATGTAACATTGTCCTGTAAACACTTTATTTTTCTTAGACTTTTCACATTCACATTTGAACTTTACACTGGCAGAAGTAGAGGTTTCAGTCTTTTTAGTTAGGTCAAATGATTTTTCCTCATTCCTCAAGTTATAGAATGTTTATAACAGGAAGGAGACTTAGAAGTCAGCTGTATCTTAACTAGTCATTAATAATTCCTTCCTCCCCTTTTATAGATAGGGAAAATGAGGCACAAAGATTAAATCCCTTGCTCCAAATGCTACAACTATTTAGTGGCAGAATTGGGATCAAAACCCAGGTTTCCTATTTCCTATCCCTTTATTCTTTTCGTTATACTCTGCTTCTCTACAATAGAGTAACTTAAATCCCATATCACAAACTATCCACTGGGCATCTCTTAATGTTATATAACCACAATATAATAGAAGAGCTGAGATTAGTGTTCAGACCATTAGACTGGTTTACAATCATTTCCCTTCATGGTGTCTAGCAGTTTTAAGGTTTCCTTTTCCTAAAATAAAATCTCTTACAGAACTGGTCACCTTCCTTTGAAATTGACGTTTAATGATAGACTCATATATGTATTTTTTTAATGCTAGTCATGGAATTCTATGATTAGTCATGAATTATTTTGTAAAGAAGTTTCTAATACCATACTTAGAACAAAGTGTTAATTTTCTTGGGCACACAGAATAGCAATATTACTTACTAACATTTGTATAACACTCCTATGTTTATAAAATGCTTTGCATGCTACCTCATTTGATCTTCAACTATCCTGTGAAATAAGTACCATTATTTTCACCTTTTTACAAATGAGGAAACTGAGAGCAAAAACGACTGATTGCCCAGTGTCACATAACTGGTAAGTGGCTAAGGCAGGATTTGAATATAGGTTTTCCTGACTCAGGTACCCTACCAACTATGCCACCTAGCTTCCTAAGAAATCTAATGAATACTTAGAAAAAAAATTGTTGGTTCAAATTGAGTTCAACGTGGGGTTTCCTACAATAATTGCATTTAGGTGTCCTAGATTTATTCAGCTATCCTTCATATATGTTGACATCACTGATGCTGTGTTTCTAATTTCATTGAACAGATTAATTTATTACTGCTTTGCTATGGTATTTGAAGAATTGTGAAACTGGTCAATGTTTTGTGGGGAAATATCACAGAGTTCTCTCTGGATATGAAATTATATAAAAGCTGGGAAAGCACTTTGAAAATTATAAAGTGCTATTCAAATTAAAATTATTAAATCATTGATGTTATTGTTCTCCTTCTCCTCCTCTTGTTCTTTTTTTCCCTCTTCCTCCTTCTCTTCCTTTTCTGTAATAGACTTATGGGATATGGTTAAACTTGTGGAATAAACTTAGATTTCAGTGGAATTATTCAGTTTATATTAACCAATCTATGCTTACCAATTTCAGGTATTTGATATGGCTTGAAGGTAATATAGCTATTTGAAAGTCTCTATATTAAGTTTTAACCTTGCTCCTAAAATCAAAACCCACATCACTAGTTATCTGCTGGATTTCTCTACCTGGATGGTACAATAAAGCAGCTGAGAAAGCTAATGTAATCTTAGGCTGCAATAAAATCAATTAATCAACAAAATTTTTATGAAACACTTATTATGTGTTGAGCACTGTGCCCGCACTTGGCATCCAAAACTAAAGATCAACATAACCCCTAAGAGGTACAGTACACAGAACTAGGGGAATAATTGTTTTCTGAGCTTTTGGTATACTGCCCTAGGAAGACCCCATATATAGTATTGTGTTCAGTTTGGAATTCTACATTTTAGAGAGAACTGGAGGGATCAATGTGAGCCTGACATAGGAAGGAGATGTCAAAGGAACCAGTGATGTTTATCCTCGAGCAAACTTAAAGGTGATATCAGAGCTGTCTTCAAGTCTTTAAAGGACTGCCATGTGATAGAGGTATTCCATTCATTCTGCTTGGTGTCAGAAAGAAGGGCTAGGTAGAAATTGCAGAGGCAAAATTAAGTTTGTAATATGGAAAAAAGAACTTTCCAGAAAGTAGAGACAATAAAAAATAAAAAGTAGTTTCTTTGACAGGCAGTGGACTTCCTCTTATTGGACACCTTTGAGCAAAGCCTGGTTGAAAATTTCTTGCGTGGGACTATATTTTCTTTAAGCTCCCTTCCATTTCTCTGATTCAGTGACTTTCTATATCCTGTTGACAACTCAAACTCAGCTCATCCCAAATCCAGTGTTTTTCTTCTTATGTCTATCCTGCAAACTTTCTCATTTCTGTTGCAAATGCCCCCATTCTCCCATTGACCCAGATTCAAAACCTATGGATACTGCTAGACTCTTCACTCTCATGCATTTTTCATATCTGAACATTTACCAAGAGATGTTGACTGAACTCCCAATCTCTTGCACCCATCCTTCTGACTCATGCACATATCCATGACCCTGCTTCAGGCCCTTTCCAGCAGAGGCTTTGGCATAGTTTCTGAATAGGATCCCCCTGCCTCCAAACTCTCAACTTTCTGATTCATTCTCCGCAAAACTGCCAAAATAATATTTTTGAAATTTTGTCTCTGGAATAAAATAGGAACTCTTTAGCCTGAAATCTATGGCCCTTGACAAACCATTTCTTTCCAGGATTACTTCAATTTACTCCCCTTCATGTACTCTCTGTTCCACTTGAATTGCCCTATTCATTCCTCAAATTCAACATTCCATTTCCTGCCTCTGTGTATTTGCATGGACTGTGTCCCATGCCTGGAATGCAATCCTTCTTTATATATTTTATATATATATATATTTTATATATTTATATTTTAATATAATATTTATATTATATTATTATGATAATATATAATATAAATATATTATATTTATTTAATATTTATAAATATTATATATTTATATTATATATATATTTATATATATATTTTATATATTTTCTCAAAACCTTATCTTTTTTCAAGGTTTAGTCTAGGTGCCCTTTCTACATGAAAACATTTCTGACCCCATCCCACCTCCCAATTGTTATTTCTGTCTTCCTCCTCAAAATTACTAAATAATTACATACCTCTCTTTGCATTATGTCCTCTGTTAAGTATGAAATCCAGTACTATTCATTATTTCTGGAGTCCTAGTATTATGTAGTTTAACGACTGTTTGTTCAATGGAAAAACTAGAGTATGTATGGCTGTAAAAATACCTTTCTATGTGACTTTCAGTGGCACCCCAATGCTTCTAAGATAAACTACAAACTCCTCCGTTGGATATTTAAAGGCCCCCGCCTTCTGGCTCCAGCCTATATATACAGGATGATTACACAGAATCACCCCCTTGCCTTCCCTCTTTACATATTCTAGTCTCCAGCCAAACTGGTCTACTGTTTTTCTCCCTACACCTCCTGTTGATGTGCCTTTGTACAGGCTTTCCCAAAGTCCAGCACATTTTCCCTCTTTGCCTCTGCTCTTGGATGCTTTTCAAGCCTTGCTCAGCTTCTGCCTCCTCGAAAGGCCTCCTAACTCTCCAATTGTTAGTGCCCCAAGGGGTGGTTGGGTCCAACATTTCTACTGCTCCCCAGGACTAGTTTTCCCAAAGTCACCATGATCTAATCTCAGAGTTCATTGCCAAATGTGGTGAGTTAAGTTCAAGAGGAAACAGGAGTTTATCTTAGGCCTGCCAATTGATTTTCTCTGGTGCTAACTCTTGAAGTTGAATGAAGAACAGGCCAGTACTTTGCAAGTTCCTTTGAGGGAATGCTTCCCAAAGGTATATTTAATATACAATAACAGTATTGTAAATTCTGTCAGAGCTTATATAGTAAAACATACTGAGTTTTGTTTTTCTTTTTTAATTACCAGTGCAATAATGACAACTATGTACAAACTTGCAACTGGTTATCCTGATGCTAGAGTGAACTATCTTCATACATATGGGGTCTATTTTCTAGGCACAAAGTAAAAGGCAGAGGAATATGAGCCTTGAGGTCCAGATAATTCATCTTACCCCTCACTTGAAACTGCGTATACTGCTATAATAAAACTATTTGATCAGCCATCAGAAGATTTGGATTCAAACTTATGCTCTGCTATTAAATATCTGGGTGACCTTGAGAAATTCTTGCCTTGGCTCTCCATTTTGGTATCTGTAAAATGGGTGTGATGGACTATGTGGTGTTTAATGTCCTTTTTAGCTCTATACTTATGATTCTAAGAATTGTAGGGCTAATATTTTAGCTATCTTACAGATAAGGATTTCTGCTTTCTAGAAAGAAAAAGTGATAGAAGTTGTCTTTTTTTAATCCACACCTTTGTCCTTCCTTTTTTTTGCAGTTATCAATTGTAATGGAAATGCAAATTTAAAAATCTTCCCTGCCCCTAGCTTAAGTGCACCTGGAGCCTGTGGTGGGAGGCTTGTTTTTCAGGAAAGCCCACACCTTGATACTTTGTAATTGAGCTGTGGGTCAAGAAGTTTGTTACATTCTCTGAGCCAGTAGAAGGCTATATAGGCCCTGATGAGGGGCTTGGCTTTGGGGCTCACTTTGAGAAGCGTTGTGTGATTTGACCAGATGAGACTCTGGGAAGCCGTTGAGAGTTTCAAGACCCTGCACTCCCTTCACGCCAAATCCAGGGCTCAGGCCTTAGTAATTGGGCCCTAAAAATGACAAATTGTGATATTGTGTTAAGGCAGTTTGATGGCACAGTACACAGAGCAAAAGTCTTGGAGTCAGCCCTGATTTCAAATCTTGCCTCAGATGCTTACTTGGATTGTGTCTCTGGGCATTTCATTTATCTTCCCTCAGTCTCAGTTTTTCAATCTATAAAATTATAGCGTCTACTTCTCAGGATTCTTATGAAGATCAAATGAGGTAACATGTAAAAGGATTTGCAAACCATGTTACAGTGGCTGGCATATAGTAGGTGCTTAATAATTGTTTTTTAGATTGATTGAAAAACCATTAAAGCACCATACATGGATTGTTGTTTTTTTAATAAGAAATCTGAGCAGAAACTATTTTTCTTAAAGTAATAAATAGAGAACCATATGGATAACAAAATTGAAATCTATATTCAGTATGTTGTAATTCTAGAATCTTTTAGATGCTTCCATATAATTAAGTTATCATTGAGAAATCTAAGTTCATATCTCAACTTGCTTCAGTCTGACTTCTGAACTCACTATTCAATGGCAACTAATCTCTCTAGAGTTATGGCGATCTCTTATTTGCCAAATATAATGACCCTTTCTCAAGTCTCATCCTTCTTGACCTCTCTTCAGACTATTGATCACTCTTCTCTTTGATACTCTCTCTAGGTTTTTGTGACATTATTCTCTCCTGTTCTATATTTGATTAGTCCTACATTTTCTTTGTAGAATCTTTATCCAGACCCTTCCCACTAAGCATGGATATACCCTAAGGCTCTCTCCTTGACCTTCCTTTCTTTTCCCTCTATACTATTTCATTTGGTGATCTCATCAGCTCACATGGGTTCAATGACCATCTCTATGAAGATGGTTCTCAGATCTATTATCCAGCCTTAACCTCTCTCCTGATCTCCAGTCCCCCATCCCCAGTTGTCCATAAAATGAATGGTTGGCAGACATCTTAAATTTGACGTCTAAAATTGAACTATTTATCTTTTCCTAATAACCCTCACATTTTCTTAACTTCCATATTACTGCTGAGATTCCTACCAATATCTGTCTTCTAGGAAATACAAACAGAAATTAAAAGCAGACAAAAATACAGATAGAGAAAATAACACAATTAAACAGACCAACAGACAGCTCTCTGACCATTACATACATACAGTGTTAGTTACCAGAGAGAGAAGCACCAACATCCGGGTTTTCAAAGCCGGGAGGCTCAACGACTGCCCAGAGTCTCATCTGGCCAAATCACACACACACACACACACACACACACACACGTGTGTGTGTGTGTGTAAAATCTTTCTCAACGGACAGAAAACATCACAACCTTCATGACCCATTGCCTGATTACAAAGTAACAAGGTATGGACCTTCCTGAAAAACAAGCCCCCCCTAATCAAGCTTCTCTTGTTGGGCTGCAAATGAGATCCATTAAGGGTCAGGGGAAGATCTTCAAATTCCCTTACCATTACACATTCTCAAGTACTCACTCTCTCTCACCCCTCATAACCAACTAGCTGCCAAATCTTACCATATAACACTTTCATAACATCTCATAATATGCCCCTTTTTCTCCTCACATAGTATCACCACCATCATACAAGCCTTTATCATCTTATGTTTGGATTATTTCAATAGATTACTGATTGATCTACCTTCCTCATGTCTCTTACCATGTCAGTTCATCCTTCACTCAGCAAATCTGCAAATCTGACCATGTCAATTAGTTCCACTGGTTCCCTATTACCTTGAGGGCCTAATATAGACTCCTCTATCATTTAAATCACTTTATAACATGACTTGCTCTTATTTTTCCAGTTTTCTTATACCTTGCTTCCTACAGCATATTCTTTGAACCATTGACTCTGGCCTCCTTACCCTTCCTTCCCTAAGTTACTCTATCTCCCCTCTATATTCATTGACTGTCCCTCATGTCTGGAAACTTCTCCATGCTCATAACCACCACTTTAGCTTCCTTCAGATGTCAGGTAAAATCTCACCTTACAAGAAGCTTTTCACCATTTCCTTTGATGACTGGTATTGTTGTTTCCTATTTATCCTGTATATGGTTTGTTTTTTACATAGTTCCTTTTATAGTACCTCCTGTATTATAATGTGAGCTCCTTGAGGGCTGGAACTAATCCCCCCCATACCCTCCTTTAGCCCAGTGCCTGACATATAACAGTTACTTAATAAATGCTAGTTGACTTGAATTGATTTCAGCTTTGTAAATTTAATGAGCAAGATTGACCCAGATGAGGAAATGTACCTTCCTCCGCTTGTTGGACAGATGTGGAATATTGTATATACTGTAAGACAGCCAGTGATGGTTTGTGTGTTCATTTGTTTTGCTTAATTACTGTTAGATTTGTTTTTTTTTTATTATTAGCTTGTTAAAAGGGGAGGCTACCTATATAGGGTGGAGAGATCAGAAGTGGGTATAAGATATATATGATTGTGATGTAAAAATAAAAGGCCACATTTTTCTTAAAGTTGTGCTTTGAAATTGGGCTACAAGGCAAGTTTTTTTTTTCTTTTCCATCTGTTCAGTTTTTGTGAGGGCAAAGGAGCCATTTATTAGACTATCCAAATCTAACATTGGTACTGTAATTCTAGCTTGCACACAATGATAGTAGGTCTTCTAAATGTCAGTTAATGGTACCACAGTTTGAGTAAAACTCAGAGATAGCTGGGCAGCTGAAGTGCTTCAGATTGATATTTACTGGAGATGTCTGTGGGCTCTAAAAGTCCCTATTCTGTGCTAAAGATTTTTTTTTAAATGAGTCTGGGAACACTCTAGTTTATTTTCTTCCAGGTAATAGACATGAGTGGTAATGTGTTTGGTCTGAACGTACTTTAAATCTGTTGAAAAAAAAGTTGTTTTCTATTTAAAAATATTTAAAATGTAATCCGCTCTGGTAAAAGATATAGAATTTCTCAGAAAGCAATTTTTTAAGAGAAGCAGTAAAAGTTAGAGTTTCTTAAAGTCTTTACTAATGTAAGCAGTGGGAAAAGGGTATTTTTTTAATTTTACTTTTAGTTTAAGTAAGAACTATCTGGGGAACCTCTAACATTACATTCTCCCAGAATGTTAGACCTGGAAACGACGAGGGGAATGATTGAATTTAATCTATTTGTTTTATACTTGAGGAGAAAGAGATCTAGAAAGGTTAGATAGTTTGCCCTAAGCTTACACAGCTAAATTCTGGCTAATCAGTGCCAGAATCAAAACTCAAATCTCTTGATTCTCTGCCCAAACATGAAAATATGATCCTGGAAGAATAAGAGGTCATTTAAAAGACAGGACTGACTTGAGGCTACCTGGTTTTCATTACATTGAAAAAAAGATCCTAATACTAATCAAGAATTTTTTGAATTGCCAATGGTGCAGAAAATTGGAACATAGATATTTTTCACGTTAAACAAATATAATATAACTTGAAATAACATTAATCATCTGTGATTTCTTCAATGCATCAACAATGCAGATTCCAATTAATCTATAAATTATGACAAGTATTAGAAAGTTGTCTGTTGTACAGAGAAGTTAAATGACTTTCCTATGGGCAACTAGGTGGTGCACGAGGTTTGGAATCAGGAAGACTCCTTTTCATGAGTTCAAATCTGGCCTCAGACATTTACCAGCTGTGTGACCCTGGACAAGTCACTTAACCCCATTTGCCTCAGTTCCTTATTGGTAAAATGAGTCAGAGAAGGAAATGGAAAACCATTCCAATATCACCCAAGTGGGGTGATGTAGAGTTAGATACAACTAAACATCAGGGCTTCATTGCAAGCTATTTAGTATAAGATGCTGGATTTTAATTATGTCTTCCTAACTCCAAGTTCATCAATCCATTCACTGTACCCTGATGCCTCCCCCTACACTGCTGACTTAAAAATAAAGAGAGAATCAATTTGAGAATAAGGAGTTGAAATCCCTTCTCTTACAACATTGTTGCATGAATGCTCTTATATCCCAGAAATTATAGTAAATTATGAGATTTTCATCAACCATTACTAATGTATATCTTAAAAATCAATGACAAGTTCAATTACTTGAGAGTAGGCAAAGGCCTAAGGAATCTTACATATACTCTCTTATCTTCAGAGAGTGGGACAGAACAAAAAGAATCCAGTTTTAAGCGCTAGTGTCTAGGAAGGTTCCTTACTCAATATTGAATTAATCATTCAACAAACATTTATTAAGCACCATATATATATATATTATATATATATAATAATATATATATTATATATATGTACATACACACTGTGCCAACTCCTGGAGATAAAAAGACAAACAGTCCCTCATCTTAATGAATAAACAGGTTAATGGAGGAAGACATTATATAAAAGATATATATATATATATATATATATATATATATATATATACACACACACATATGTATTTTAATAATAATATTTTTTAAACATTTGATTTTAAAACTTTAAATTTCAAATTATTTCCTTTCCTCTCTCATTAACCACCCTTACTGGGAAGATAAGCAATTCAATATAGGTTGTACATGTGTAGCTAAGCAAAATATTTCCATAATGGATATATTATGAAAGACTGGCTATATTTCTCTCCATCCTATCTTGCTCCCCACTTGATCTATTCTCTTTGACCCTGTCCTTTTTCAAAAGTGTGTGCTTCTAACAACCCCCCCAACCTGCCCTCCCTTCCATCATCTCCTCTCTCATACCCTTCCCCCCAACTCTACTGTAGGGCAAGATACCCAATTTAGTGTGTATGTCATTTCCTCCCTAAGCCAAATTCAATGACAAGAAGGTTGTCATTCCCTTTTGCCTTCTATTTCCTGTATATATCTATGTAGGAGGATATATGTGCATATGAATACATATGTGAGTATGTGTATGTATGTGTACAGGTATACATGGACAGAGGGCACAGGATCAATTGAATAGGAAGGGATGATATTCAAAAGGTGAAATTGAGAGGTGAGAGAGGAATATAATGAGAGGAGATGGGGAGAGACAGAATGGGGTAGAAACATATTTATATTTCCTTCAACTATCCTCATACTGAGAAAAGTTTCATAAGTTACAATTATCATTTTTCCATGTAGGCATGTAAATAGTTAAATTCAATAAGTTCCTTATGATTTCTTTACCCTGTTTGCTTTCTCATGCTCCTCTTGCTTCTTCTATTTGAAGGTTAAATTTTATATTAAACTCTGGTTTTTTCCTCAAGAATGCTTGAAAGTCCTCTATTCCACTGAATGACCATATTTTCTCCTGAAACAACATACTCAGTTTTGCTGGGTAGGTGACTCTTGGTTTTTTGTTTTTTTAATCATAGTATTTATATATTTTTTAAAAATTTGGTTTTAAAAGGAAGATAAGCAATTCAGTATGTGTTGTACATGTATAGCTATGCAAAACATTACCATATTAGATATATTGTAAAAGACTGACTATATTTCCATCCCTCCTATCCCACCTCCCACCTGGTCCGCTCCCCACTTTGGTCCTTTCCTTTTTCAAAAGTGAGTGCTTCCAACTCCCCCACCCCAACCTGCCCTCCCTTCCATTGACCCCCCTCTCATCCCCTTCTCCCCTGCTATCCTGTAGAGTGAGAAACCCTATTTAGAATGTATGTCATTCTCTCCCTGATCCAAATTCAGTGAGGATAAGGTTTTGCCTTTTTGCCTTCCTGTTCTTCCCCTCCCTTGTAACCATTTTCCCTTGCTTCTTCTATATGAGATAGTTCACCCCATTCTGTCTCTGCCCATCTCCTCTCATTATATTCCTCTTTTACCTCTTAATTTCATCTTTTAAGTATCATCCCTTCCTATTAAATTCGACCTGTGCCCTCTATCTGTGTATATCTGAAAACATATATACACACATTCACATATGTATTCACATGCCCATATACCCTTCTTCAACTATTTCATACTGAGAAAAGTTTCATCAGTTACAGTTATCATTTTTCCCTGTAGGAATGTAAATGGGTCAATTTTGATAAATTCATAAAGATTTCTTTTCCCAGTTTACCTTCTCAAGCATCTCTTGCTTCTTGTATCTGAATGTCAAATTTTCTATTCAACTCTGGTTTTTTCATCAAGAATGCTTGAAAGTCCTCTATTCCACTGAATGACCATATGTTCCCCTGAAACATGATACTCAGTTTTGCTGGGTAGGTGATTCTTGGTTTTAATCCCAGCTCCTTTGCCCTCTGGAATATCATATTCTATGCCCTTCGATCCCTCAGTGTAGAAGCTGTCAGATCCCGTGCTATCCTGATTGTGTTTCCACAATACTGAAATTGTTTCTTCCTGGCTGCTTATAATATTCTCTCCTTTATCTGGGAATTCTGGAACCTGGCTACAATATTCCTAGGAGTTTTCTTTTTAGGGTCTTTTTCAGGAGGTGATTGGTGGATTCTTTCAACCACTATTTGCCTCCTGGTTCTAAAACATCAGGGCAATTTTCCTTGAGAATTTCTTGAAGGATGATTTCTAGATTCTTTTCTTCATCATGGTTTTCAGGTAGTCCAATAATTTTTAGATTATCTCTCCTGGATCTATTTTCCAGGTCATGGTTTTTCCCATGAGATAGTTCACATTACCTTCTAATCTTTCATTTGTTTGGATCTGCTTAATAGCATCTTGATTTCTCATGAAGTCACTAGCTTCTATTTGCTCCAGTCTAATTCTGAAGGAATGATTCTCTTCAGTGAGCTTTTGAGATTCTTTTTCCATCTGACAAATTCAGCTTTTTAAGGCATTCTTCTCCTCATTGCCTTTCTGAACCTCTTTTGCCATTTGAGGTAGTCTATTTTTTAAGGTGTTATTTTCCTCAGTCAGGCTGTTGACTCTCATTTCATACTTTTCTTGCATATTTCTCATTTCTCTACCCAATTTTCCCCCCACTTCTCTTATCTACTTCTTCAGGTCCTCTATGGCTTGTAACCAGCTCATATTTTCATTTGCGTCTTTTCGTGCAGGATTTCTGACCTCACAGTCCTCCTCCTGTTCCATGCGTTGAACTTCTTTGCCCCCAAAATAGGAGTCTAATGTTGAATTTTTCTGTTTATTTTGTTTCCTTTGCCTAGGCATGTTGCCACTCAATTACTTGACTTTTGGGCATGTTGCCACAGTAGGACTCTGCCACCAGCCAGGGGAGCTTCTGTCCCAAACACTGGGGAGGTCTCAATGTGATATTAATTGGGTGGCCTCTATGAAGCCTCCACATGCTCTGGCAACCTGGTCACACACCCCAAGACCTCCACCCCAAACCACAGTCCAGATCCAAGAAGGTTAAAGCAAGAGCGATTATCCCCAAGACTGATCACTGGATCCCCCTACAGTTTGGAGACCAGGAGCTGAAGCTGCAATGTGGCAATGTGGCAATGTGGCACAACTGGTGCCAGCTTCTCAGCGGCTTTTCTCCCCCAGGGGAAAGAGGCCACAGGCTCTCCCAACCAGTCCCACAGTCCATAGAGCATTGACCTCTCACTTTGTCCTAGGCATCTATGTGTTGATAATTCTTGAAATGCCACAGCTTCCTTTACACCAGAAGCTGTGGCATTTCAGCCTCCAGTCGGCTGCTGGTCAGGCCACCCTGGGGCTAAAACCTCCAACTCATGTGGACCTGGTCTCAGCTCCCAGAGTGCTGCGCTGGCCACTCCCTGCCAGGCTGCCAGGCTATCCTCAGTGGGAGGTTAGCTCCTCTGTGTCATTTTGTGGGTTCTCCAGAGTTTGTTCAGAGTCCCCCTTTTACATAATTTTGAAGTGGTGTGGGCTAGAGCTCCACGGAAGTGCTGTTTCTACTCCTGCTTCTCGGTTTTAATCCTACCTTCTTTGTCTCCAGAATATCATATCCCAAGCCCTTTGATCCCTTGATGTAGAATGCTAGATCTTGTTTTCTCCTGATCGTGTTTCCACAATATTCGAATTGTTTCTTCTTGGTTGTTATATTTTCTCCTTGACTGGGGAGCTCTGGAACCTGGCTATATTATTCATATGAGTTGGGGGATCTTTTTCAAGAGGTGATTGGTGAATTCTTTCAATTTCTATTTTGCCCTCTGGTTCTAAAATGGCAGGGCAATTTTCCTTGAGAATTTCCTGAAGGATGATTTCTAGGTTCTTTTTTTGATCATGGCTTTCAGGTAGTCCAATAATTTTTAAATTATCTCTCCTAAATCTATTTTCCATGTCAGTGCTTTTTCTAATGAGATATTTCACATTGCCTTCTATTTTTTCATTTGTTTGGATCTGTTAAATAGTATCTTGATTTCTCATAAAATTTTTCAATTCTATCTGCTTCAGTCTAATCCTGAAAGAATAATTCTCTTCAGTGAGCTTTTGAGATTCTTTTTTCATCTGGCAAATATGGCTTTTTAAGGCATTCTTCTCCTCATTGGCTTTTTGGGCCTCTTTTGCAATCTGAGTTATTCTAGGTTTTTGTTTTTTTTTTTTTATTTTTGGAGGGGGGAAGGCAGGGAGATTGGGGTTAAGTGACTTGCCCAAGGTCACATGGCTAGCAAGTATTAAATGCCTGAGGTCTTATTTGAACTCAGGTCCTCCTGACTCTAGGGCCAGTGCTCTATTTACAGCCACCTAGCTGTCCCAAGTTATTCTAATTTTTAAGGTGTTATATTCTTCAGTCAGGTTGTTGACTCTCTTTTCATGATTTTCTTGCATTATTCTCACTTCTCTTCCCAATTTTTCCTCCACGTCTCTTACTTGATTTTCAAAATCCTTCTTGAGCTCCTCCATGGCTTGAAACCAGTTCATATTTTTCTTGGAAGCTTTTGGTATAGGAGTTCTGACTTTGTTGTCTTCTTTCCATTCCATGCTTTGATCCCCTTTGTCCCCAAAAAAGGAATCTAAGGTTTGATTGCTGTGATTGCTTTGCTTCCTTTGCTTGCTCATGTTATCACTTAATTACTTGATTTTTGAGCTCTTTGCCACAGTAGAACTCTGCCTCCATAGGGGGGGCCTTTGTCCCAAATTGCTTGGGTTTTTGCAGCTGCCAGAGCTATTAGTTGGTGCCTTGTCTGCTGTCCCCACAAGTTCTGGCTCACTGGTCACACACCTCAGGACCACCACCCAAGACAGAGATCCAGATCCAGGCAGGTTAAAGGAAGAGTGATTGCCCTCTGAATGGTTGCTTGGTCCTCCTACAATCTGTAGGCCAGGAGCTCTGAAGCAGCCAAGTGGAGGTGGCTGCACACTTGCTGCCCCTCCTGTTTCTCACTCCTTGGGCAGAGGTCCTCCTTCCCCCACAGTTCCAACAGAGTTCTACACTGACCTTTTACTTTGTCTTTGGCATTTATGTGTTGATATTTTTGGAAACTGTCACAGATGCTGGTGATCCATTCTCCCAAAGTCTGCTCTGCCACTACTGCTCAGGGCCACCCTGAGGCCGAAACCGTGGGCTCATGACAGGCTAGGCTCTGCTCCCAGAATGCTCCAATGGATCCTTCCTGTCTGCCTGCCAGGCTGCCTTCATTGGGAGATTTGTTTCTCTCTGTCACCCTGTGGTTTCTATAGCTCTAAAATTTGTTTAGAATCATATTTCATAGGTATTTGAGGTGGTTATAGGCAAAAGATTTATTTTTAAAAAGTCAAATGATCATTAACTGGCAGAAAAAACATGCGTAGCAGGAAGGACCAGGAAAGCTATGGTACCAAAGTGCAGAAGATGCTTGAGAGTGATATTAAAGGAAACAGAGGTGGAGGTGAGGAAGGAGAAAACTCTAGGCATAGGGGACAGTCAATGGGAGGGTGTAGATATGGAAATTGGGCTGATTTGTCTTATTGTTGGATTGCAGAATATGAAGAGGAATGTAAGGTATAAGAAGAATAAAAATTTAGGTTGGAGGCAGGTTATAAAGAACTTTTAATACTATATTTTCTCCTAGAAGCAATAGAGTGGTGTGAAAGTTGGTTGAGTTGGGCACAGTATAATATGAGTTGTGCCCTTGAAAAGTCATTTTGGCAACAGTTTTGAGGATGGCCTGGAGGTGAACTTAGAAAGGAGAGACATTTGAGGTGGGGAGATGAACCAGAAGACTGTTGTCTACTGTATAATAGAAGAGGTGTGAGGTGATGAGGACCAGAATCAAGGTTTTGGCAGGATCAAGGAAAAGAAGGGTGACTGAGGCTTGGTGATTGAGAGGATGGTGATGAGTTGAGAGGTATGTGGAATTTTGGCAGATGAGTGAGTTGTGAGGGAAAGAAAATGAGTTCTATTTTGGACATTGAGATTTAACATCTAGCTCAAAAGGTACAATAGGTAATTGATGATGTGGGACTTCAACTCAAGAGAGAGACCAGGACTTAATATATAGATATCAGAGTCATCTGTATAGACATAATAATTCAACCTACAGGAAATGATGAGGTCACCTAGCAAAAAAGTTAAGAGAGAAAAGAGAAGAGGATCCAGGATACAACTTTGGGGATTCATTGATGATAATATAGCAAAAGAAGGAGTAGTCAGATCAGTGGAGAGAAGAGAAGAAGAAGAAAATGAAGGAGGAGGAGGTAGAGGAGAAGGATGAGAAGGATTAAAATTGTCCAAGACTGAGGCAGAGCTCTTGGTCAATGGCACTTTATGAAACGGTTCATGGTCCCCTCTAATGAAGGATCTCTGATCTCACCCTTCTTCTATTGCCATATTATTATAAGGCTTGATACCAGATTTGATACCTGAACACTCTAAAGGGGCTATACAAAGTATATAATCCCATTGGTCAATAGACCTTGCTTTGTGAATAAAAATGATTTATCAGCTAGAAATGGTATGTTAGCAAGGGGATCTCAGGTTGAGCTAAGGATGAGGCATTGCCATGAACTAAGTAGTCATAAGATGGTCACCTGCTCATGTTGGACAAGAAAGAGTCTTCCAGAGGTATAAATATAAGTTGGGGGACTTTCCCTGTAATTGAGTCACCTCTGCCACCCAGGGTTTGGTCACTATAACAAGGAAAAACAAGAGTAGAGGGCCTCTAGTTAGCTCCTTATGATTAAACAGGTGAATCTCAGAGTGCTGGGGGTCTAATAAACAGAACTTGTAATCACTACTCTTATCGAATCATGTCAGACTGATAAGTACTGATTTGAGTAGAGTAGGGGTTCAAATGAATTATTTCTCACAAGAAGAGGAGGAAAAGAGAGTTGGAGAAGGTGGAATAGAGTGGCAAGAGAGAAGGAAGGAAGAGAAAATTGAGAAGAATTATCTAGTATATTAGAGCTGTTCCCAAACTTAGATGTTGATAGGATTGTGGAATGGTAGAGCTAGAAGGGGCCCTAGAAACGCTCTCCTTTAAAATAATCAGAAAACCAAATCATGTAGTTGAATTACTCCAACATGTCTTAAGTACTTAGTGTGTGCAAGGGAATTATGCTTTGGGTTTAGGATCCGAAGGTAAAAAGGAAAACATTCCCTTCTCTTGGGACACTTATACTATAATAGAAGGGATAGGGTATACATGGAAGGGACATGCATTGCAGAAATAGAAGAGGAACAGAGAAAATTCTATTAAACATTTTAAGTAAATGTCCTTTTTCTGATGGCTTGAGAAAAAGCTCCATGGAACAGGTGTACCTGAGCTGGGAATTGAAGAAAGACCCTAATTTTGACAGGTGGAGATGCAGATGCCTTGCAGGCTTTAAGCTGGTATTGTTTCCCCTAAATCTTTACTTTTTCCAGGAGAAATCTCCCAGTTATTTCAAACAACTGGAATATGGCATGATTTTGATGCTGTTTCCCATCTTAGTTGCCTTTCTCTGGATGGTCTCCAGTTTATCAAAGTCCTTACTAAGCTCTGGTGCCCAGATAGGAACACAGTGCCCAAGGTACTGTCTGATGGGGCTCAGAGTATACTAAGACTCTTTGTCCTTATTCTTGGAAGCTATTACTATCATTATACAGTACAGGATCTCATTATCATTGTTGGCTGGGCTTTCTCAAAGCTCAGTTACTGGGCATATAAATGATATTGCTCAAGCAACGTCTCCATTAGGCTTATCTGTGTCAGTAAGTGAGTGGGAATCATCTGAAAGAAACAGCAGTAGTCCCAGATTGGGGAAGAGAGTGATTGATGTATGGAATATTTCAAATACTTTTTCTCATAAAAGGGAATTAGAAACACAAAAGGACACAAAGAGAACCAGTAAAGGGCTCAGAAGGCATTCATAAATCCCAGAGTGTGCTTGTGTAAATATGGTGGATGAGCCAAAGAAATAGAATCAAAAGGTGATATGTGAATCCATGATTAATAATAATTTAAATTTAAGTTCCTGTAGACAATGAAAGGGAACATTTAATAAAAGATATGAAGCTCCCCTGATATTAATAAAAAACTGTCCTATGCTCTAGATTTGCCTCGTAAGACTTCTTAGGCTCTGCATCTGTCTGATACTCCCACTTAATAAACTGACTCTTTCTTATAAATATCCTGTTGTTCTAACTCATCAAGTGTATTTTTCAAAATATTCTCCAAGTTAAGGGACCTTATTTAAATTTATTTTTTGCAAATTTCCTTTTCTAATTTAATATTTCAGTAAACAAAGAACAGAAGAGAGGCATTCATATAAAATACTCAATTTGTGTTAGATAATTTTAAAGTATACACTGATTTCTAAAACTTCACTGGCTGTGTCTCCTTCTGAAGTTCCTTCTTCTCTCTTCTGCTTATTTTGAAAAATGTTTAATTGATGTTGTTTTCCCCCATTACTCTCATTTCTCATCAGTTCCCCAAATAGAAGCCTTCCTTTCTATTTAGTAGTACAGCCAAGGAAAATCAACACTGCCTATTTCCGTCAATGCATGTGTCTTTCAGCATGTCTAGCCCATCTCTTCTCCGCCAAGAGGTGGGAAGCAATGCTTCATCATCGGTCTTCTGACATTCTGATTGATCCCTGCTATTATCATATCTCTGAAGAATTTTAAAGTTGTTTCCCTATACATTATTGTGGTTTCCATATGTCATTCTCCTAGCCCTGTTCACTTGACTCTACATCAAACAAATCTTCCCAGGTGTCTTTGAATTCATCATATTTATAATTTTTTAATGGTAAGATAACAATGAATTATACCTGTTTTCCATCATTTGTTTTGGTTATTTCTTAATTGTTGGCAATTTATTCTGTTTATTTTATTATGTTTGTAGAACCATTTTTTCTAGTTCTTTGTTACAAAAAAAGTGTTACTATAAATATTTTTGCATATGTAGGTTCTCTGTCTTTGACCTCTGAAGCAGGATAGATTGTTGAGCAACATTTTGGATATGTTTCCATTTTGCTTTCCAAAATGTACGAAGCAATTAATACCTTTATCAACACTGTTTTATTGTGCTTCTCATCCCAAAGTCTTTCCAACAATAAGTATTTTTGGGGTGAAGTAGAAACTCAAAGTGATTTTAAATGTGCATTTTTGGTGTTATTAGTGATTTGGAGCATTAAAGAAATGGTTGTTGATAGCTTTAATTTCTTCTTTCATTTTCTTCAATTGTTTGTCCATTTGGGAATGGCTCTTATTCTTGTATCAAAACTTTTATACCTTATGCTTCTCATAGATATTGGGTACAAACATTTTCCCCAGGTTAACTCTCATGACTGTGCTGAATTAGCCACTGGACTTTGATGTCTCTGGAAGAGCGAGTGAGGCTGATGATGTTGGGCACCTCTGTCTCACTTAAATCCAAATAATTGTGTGAAAAGCACTTGGGAAAATACGAAGTTTATATTAGACCTAGATGCTTCCTTTAAATATTTACTTTAAGGTGGGAATGAGATACCAATACAGATAGATAAATTACACAGGATCATGTGGTAAGTACATAACTCTTATGACAAAGGCTCTCCCATGATAGTGAAGAACATGACTACATTTTGGGGGACTCCTCTCTTTTCTGCTTTTTTGGTCCCACTAGAAAATCTGGGACCTTGTACTATGAGTCTATGTGTTGTTAACACCTCTCTTTGCAAAGCATACAATTCACACAACTGAAAGAACAAAAAAGTTACAAGCAGAAGAAAACAAATATAACATAGCTTATGGAAAATAACAGAATTTGCCAATGAGCAACTGTTCCAAGAGATCTGTACAGTCTGAGTCATTTACAATAATGCAACTGGTAGGGTTTCTGGCGAGCGCTGCCTGTCATAGTGCCCTTGGTATGTGGCTGATTTTTGGCAGTTGTCTGCATAGGCAGAGTCAGCATCTTTCCTCATTCTTGCTCTTCCTCTATCTTTCCACAGTCCCTAGCAGGGAGTTTAGATGCTGAGTCCTTTGTCAGAGAGGGCACTTTAGTGATGGGCCCTGTCTTCATATGGCAGAGAGAATTCTCTGGAGCACCCTCTCTTGGCAGGAGATTCTGCTCTAGCATACTGCCAAACAAAAAGCCCTCCACTTCTTGCCAATCGGGCGGCCTCACAATTTCTCAAAAGGGTCTGGAATGGAACTTGTCCCACTCACCCTCTAGTGTCTATGACACTAGTACCAAGCTTCAGTCAACTTATTCCAAAGCCTAGTGTCCTGGGACTCTAGAGTAAGTGAGTAGTCCTATTATGTTTAAAAAGCATGAAGAAATACCTGTTTCTCCCCATTTGTTTCTTGGGCTCCTGTGAGTCTGTTTGGAGATAATTTCTTATCGTTCACTCAAAAATATTAATAATAATCAATAGTATTTACGAAATGCCATAAGGTTTACAAAGCATTTTTCATATGTTATCTTGCCAGATACTTATTAAGGACCTACCACATCAAGTTGGGGGAGGGGCAAAAATTATGTATCAGGAAAGTTGCACTTTCCTCTAAGGGTAGGAGAGTGGAGTCAAAAGAAAGAAATTAACCATCCCAGAATCACAAAACTGTCTTTTAGTTTGGGCTATACTATTTCTCTACCCGCCTTCTCCATTCTGATACCAGAAGGTTACTCCTGAAGAAATAACCAGGATCTGATTTCCACAAGTTTACCATTGTCTTCTTTGTATTTCCCAAGCAGAACAGAGCTACACAAGTAGTCAACTTTCATCAAGCTAAATAACAGGAAATATGTTTATGCATAAATGTAGCAATCTTGGAAAGTCCCCAGGTTTCTATTAACACTCTACAAATAAACATTGAGCAATGGGCAGAAGCTGACTGGAAGTTCCATTCTTCTGATTTTCATCTTGCCTACCCAATAGGAATTCAGCCCCTACAATTCTGAGCCTGAGAGGGCTTCTTGGGTGGTAGCTACACATCTGGGTCACACATATCTTACGAAACTTTTTCTTATTTTTATACAGTCTTAGTTTAAGTCTGAAAAATAACAAATTACCTTTTCCCCACAATGGACCTGGGAACTTGGTGGATAGATATTTGAGTCATGTCAACTGTTATAGCTGACTATTTGTGACCCATTCTCCACCCAAATAAAATATTCCTTTGTGTAACTGATAAATATGTTTTGCTTATGCCTTTTCTTTCCTATAACCCAGCCTTAAAATTAGGGAATTTGTCATCTGCTTTATGTTGGGTTTTCTTTGTAATTACATGTTGTGGTTCAGTCATTTTCAGTTGTGCTTGACTCATCCTGACCCCATTTTGGGTTCTTTTGTCAGAGAAACAAGAGTGGTTTTCCATTTCCTTTTCCAGTTTATTTTACAGATGAGGAAATTGAGGCAAACAGGGTTAAGTGACTTACCCAGAGTCACACAGGAAGAAATGTCTGATACCAGATTTGAACTCAGGAAGATGAATCTTCCTGTTGGCAGGTCTGGAATTCTATCCATTATGCCACCTACCTAGTCCTTGTGAGTACATATATTCCAAATAAATAGTCCTACTTCTGCTGCTGGCCATTAGATTAAAAAACAAAAAACAAAAAAACCTGTCTAGGCCTATCCTGTCTCTAAAAAACAGTCAGTTTGACTTTTCCTTTAACTGGTTGCATTTCCTTTATTAATTGGCTAAAGGATACCCCTGACATGGGCATACTGTGGATAAAGCTGTTGATAGGTCACTCTTTCTCTTTCTAGTCCTATCTGTATGTACAGATGATTGACCCTGCCTAGTATTATACCATATGAAGGACAGAAAAAAATTTCAGATGGTTGTACTTTTTCTAATATCAGTCCTTCAAAATTAAGTTTCATCTTTTTAAAAAAATTTATTAAATATTTTTAATTCATCTTTTTTTAGTTGCAATCAGTTTAATAAAAGAGATGATCCATTATTCATTTACAATGGTGACTTCAAGTTCTCCACCTGGTTCAATGCTGTTACTAGTTGACAAGTTCAGAAGGACTGTGCCTTCTGAATAAGGCAATAAGGCATCTGCCAATTCTCATTTGGAACCAATCCCAAGTATTTGAACATTCACCAGTAGGGGGTTTTCTAGTTGTGATTTGAAGTGTCTTAGTGGGCATTCAAATAGGTGCCTTCACTTTCAAGTTGTTTTCTTTGGCTCCTCTCTGTCAGCACATACTTTCTTAAGTTATTTCACATTGTGACTGGCAAGGGTGATTTGGAACTGGTGAATGGCCACTTCTGACTCCACAAGTGTCTTGCTGGTGTTTTTGAATGCCCTGACAGTGAGGCAGCTTATTCCTGGGTGAGAGTGAACAATGGTGAACCAGGAGGAGGAAAACTATGAATTTCAAACTTCATGTGGCTGCAGAGATGGTATCTTCACCAAAGAGGACAATTTCAATCTGCAACTCCTATCAAATAGCTCTCCAGATTTGCCTATTTTTCCTCTAAAGTTCACTAACCACACTTTTTTTTAAAACAAATGCTTTAACTTCTGTTTTACATCATTCGTTTCCTCCAGATTTTGTTACAATCATTTTCCCCCCGTTATTCCCCTACCCAACCTCCCAGAATAGTAGTCCCACAAGATATCGCTTCCTCCAGTCTGCTCTCTCCCATACCTTCTCCCATACCCCCTTCGACTTTTCCATTAGAGGAAGGTGAATCTTTGTGTCCCAATGCCTGTACATCTTATCTCCCAATTATAAGCAAAAGAGTATTAATAATAGTATCTATATATATTTGAAACATTTAATGTTAAGACCTCGAATTTCAGATCCATTTCCTTCCTCCCTTGTCACCCATTCCCTCTGGGGAGATAAGTAATTCAGTATATGTTGTACATGTCTAGCTATGCAAAACATTATCACAGTAGATATATTGTACAAGGCTGCTTATAATTCCCTCCCACTCATCCCACCCCCCACCTGGTCCATTCCCTACATGATCCTGTCCCTCTTCTATAGTGGGTACTTCCAACCTCCCCTCCCCCCAAGGATGCCCTCCCATCCATCATCCCTCCTCTCATCCCCCTTCTCCCTATTCTGCTGCAGGTTGAGATATCCCATTTAGTATGTATGTCATTCTCTCCCTGAACCAAATTCAATGAGAATGTGGTTTTGCCTTTTTTGCCTTCCTATTCTCCTCCTCCCTTGCAACCACTTCCCCTTGCTTCTTCTACATGAGATAGTTTACCCTACCCTGTCTCTCCCCATCTCCTCTTGCCACTTTCCTCTCTCACCTCATAATTTCATCCCTTGAGTATTCTCCCTTCCCAACAAATTCAAACTATGCCCTCTATCCATATATAACTGTAACCATATACACACACATTCACATATGTATTCATATGACCCCACCCCCTTCTTCCATTATTTTCATAGTGAGAAAGATATCATTAGTCACAGTTATTGCTTTTCCATAGAGGAATGTAAATAGTTCAACTTTGATAAGTTCCTTTTGATTTCTTTTCCCTTATTACCTTCTCAGGCATCTCTTCCTTCTTGTGTCTGGATGTCAAATTTTCTATTCAATTCTGGTTTTTTCATCAAGAATGCTTGAAAGTCCTCTATTCCACTGAATGACCATATTTTACCCTGAAACAAAATACTCAGTTTTGCTGGGTAGGTGACCCTTGGGTTCATTCCCAGTTCTTTTGCCCTCTGGAATATCATATTCCATGCCTTTCAATCCCTCAGTGTAGAAGCTGCCAGGTCCTGGGCTATTCTGATTGTGTTTCCACAATATTGAAATTGTTTCTTCCTGGCTGCTTGTAGTATTTTCTCCTTGATCTGGGGATTCTGGAACCTGGCTATAATATTCCTGGGAGTTTTCTTTTTGGGATCTTTTTCAGGAGGTGATCGGTGGATTCTTTCAACCTCTATTTTGCCCTCTGGATCTAAAACATCAGGGCAATTTTCCTTGAGAATTTCTTGAAGGGTGATTTCTAGGTTCTTTCTTTGATCATGGCTTTCAGGTAGTCCAATAATTTTTAAATTGTCTCTCCTGGATCTATTTTCCAGGTCAGTGGTTTTTCCCATGAGATATTTCACATTGCCTTCTAATCTTTCATTTGTTTGGATCTGCTTAACAGCATCTTGATTTCTCATAAAGCCATTAGCTTCCATTTGCTCCAGTCTCACTCTTAAGGAATGAATCTCCTCAGTGAACTTCTGCGATTCTTTTTCCATCTGGCAAATTCGACTTTTTAAGGCATTCTTCTCCTCATTGCCCTTTTGGGCCTCCTTTGCCATTTGAGTTAGTCTATTTTTTAAGGTGTTGTTTTCCTCAGTCAGGCTGTTGACCCTCATTTCATACTTTTCCTGCATCCTTCTCATTTCTCTTTCCAATTTTTCCTCCACTTCTCTTATTTGATTTTTAAAGTCCTTCTTAAGGTCCTCTATGGCCTGCAACCCGCTCATGTTTTCCCCTGGGGCTTTTGGAGCAGGACTTCTGACCTCACAGTCCTTTTCCCGCTCTATGCCCCCAAAATAGGAGTCTAGGGTTGCATTTTTCTGTTTCCTTTGCCTTGGCATGTTGCCACTTAATTACTTGACTTTTGGGCTTGTTGCCACACTATGGCTTTAAGGCCAGATAGAGGAATTTTCGTCCCGAACGTGTGGGGGGCAACTTCCGTTTCTGGCAAGCTGTAAACCCACCCACGACTTCCACCCTAGATCACAATCCAGATCCAGGGAGGTTAAAGCAAGAGCGATTACCCCCCAAGACTGATCGCTGGATCTCCCTACAATTAATTGCAGGCCAAGAGCTGGAGCTGCCTCTGAAAACTACAAAATGGCGTGTCTCCTCAGCGGCTTCTAGCCCCCAGGGGAGGGAGCTGACGCATTCCCCAAATACAGGTCCCAAAGTCCATAGGACACTAACCTCTTACTTTGTCCTAGGCATGTCTATGTTGATAATTCTGGAGTCGCCACAGCTCCTGGTGTTCTGGGGTTCCTTCAGCCAGCTGCTGGCCCTGCCGCCCTGGGGCTAAAACCTCGGCTCACGTGGACCTGGGCTCTGCTCGGCTCCCCACGCTCTGCACACTGAGTGCTGCTGGCTTCCAGAGTGCTGCGCTGGTCCTCCCTGCAGGGCTGCTGGGCTGTCTTCAGCAGGAGGTTAGCTTCTCTGTGTCCTTCTGTGGGTGCTGGGGCTCCAGAAGTTGTTCAGAGTCCCCTTTTACGTAGTTTGGGGGGAATCTGGGGGCAGAGTGGCTTGGATGAGCTGTTTCTACTCCGCCATCTTGGCTCCGCCCCCCCAACCACACTTTTTGTTACTGGTAATACTTGGATCCAACTTTCATAAATTTAAATTTGGTTCAATTCAACAAAGTTATTACATGCCTACTCTGTACAGAATAAAAATTTATCACCAAAAATCATATGGATTAAAAAAAAATTAGGTGGGCTGGTCACATGATGAGAGAGAGGACTAAATGATGAACAGTCTCCCAATATCAATACTCCCACTGATGTCTTTTGGATATATTGGTAGTTCCTGTGTATCAGATTTATGGGAAACCTTGGAAAGGGGAGGACAAGACAGGACATTCAGAAAGTAAAGCTTGAGCAAATTGCATTATAAGTAGTAATAACCATATTGATTGGATTATAGTTCAATGCTATTATTTGAGTATGTACATTAAATAGTTGCAAGACACAATGTTAGGCCATTTGAATAAATGGCTGGGGTTCATTATTAAGGAACTTACATTTTAGTGGAACTAAGTCTTATATATTGATTAAATAATTTCCCGACCTTACTTTTAATCTTACTAGTATCAAAATGGAGCTCAGTCTCTATGTCTGTCTTTCAGCATCTCTTTCTCTATTTCTCTCTCCTTCTTACTTTTTCTCCATCCTATAAGATGTCTAGTTTTCTTTTAATTAGTTAAACTCATCCTATTACCCTGTTATTTACTAGTACTGTCCCCATCACTGACTTGTCCTTAAGAACTCAGTGATTTTCCTATAACTATTGACCAGCCTCAAAGATAACTATCATGAAGCTTATCATTTGTCTCTAATAATCTGCTGCTGGCCATACCAGAGAGTGATTTCCATAATACAATATAGAGGCTCCCAGAACTCTCTCTAAGGTCAGCCACTAAGATGGAGGGGAAAAATAAAGCCTGGAGACTTTACAAACCTTAGAAAAAGGTGATTTGCTTTCAAAACAGCCTTGTGATTTCCCTATTACCAAGTAAATTCCTTCTAATAGTCTTGCTTATCTTTCAGTCCATAGGAGGGCAATCTTGAGCTATGAGTAAATCCCTCAGCTTTGCCAGAAAGAGTATAGAACTTATTAATTTAACAATTAATGAATTGAAACAAATGAACTAATTAAAACATATTACGGACTGTAGTTATTTAATCGTGCGTCAGTCTGCATTCCAAATGACTTCACGTTAGGTCATGGAGGCTTAATTTGTGAAGCATCAGGGATCTCTTTTGTCCTCCATGGCTGGGGCTGTTGTGCTTTCAGCAATGAATTGAATCTGCCCCCCCCCCCCACTCTTCAACTTGCTTTACCCTCTGTCCTACCCCCTACACTTTTTTTTTTACTTAAATATCTTGAATACTTGAAAATAAAAGGACAGGTTGCTATTCATTTTGTGCACATAGTTTCCTGACATCTGGAAAAAAAGAAACAAATGGCTTCCCCAGGTTTATCATTTCAATTTTTATGGCCATGAGTTATAGTTTCAATCCCACCTTCTTGATGAAGCCTTCTCAGAGGTTGGAACTATATCATTTAGGTACTGAAAACCATTATGAGGCTTATACAGAAAAGAGAATGTCTCTCTCTTATACATATCTATATATTTAAGCTATAATGCTCAAAAGAGAACAAAGTCAGAATGAATGTTTGATGGTACAAGTAGGCAATATTTCAGAGATCATTTCATAAAAGGAAGCTGACCAACAGATTCCTGTACCCTTTTAATTTTCTTGACTTGTCTGCCTGTCTCTACGTTTGTCTCCCTCTCCCTCAATCTTTTTGTAGATTGGGTCTCCCTTTCTTACCTACATACAGTTATTCATGAACCTGATCCCATTAATGATCAGTACAGGGGCTTTGACCTGTTATGCTTTCAAGTGGGAGACTCCTTAGGCAGCCTGGTTCCCCCTCCACATATTCCCAGGTACTTATGATATTGGTTTTGGACTGAGTCAGACACCCAGTTGGTTTAGCCTATTGCAGCACAGATCTCCCAAGCTTTAGCCTTCCTGGTAACAGGGATTACAGACTAGTACCCTAATACTTGTATTATTCACTTTTCTGGTTTATATGTTGTTTCCCTCAGTAGTCTGTAATTCCTCTGCTTTTCCAAAACACCTAGGTCAAACTTTGCCTAGAGAAAACACTGAATGTATGTTTTTTGATGTCAAGCACTGAAAATAGAAAAAAAGAGGAAAACATTTCCTGTCCTCAAGGATCTTATAGTC
Source organism: Gymnobelideus leadbeateri (assembly GCA_011680675.1). Lineage (NCBI taxonomy): Eukaryota > Metazoa > Chordata > Mammalia > Diprotodontia > Petauridae > Gymnobelideus > Gymnobelideus leadbeateri. The sequence goes on along the minus strand of WOXC01009878.1, from coordinate 122,342 downwards.
TATTGGAGGAAATAAAAAGTAGATACAAAATGAATGCAGTGTAAATGTATGTAAAGAGGGCCACCCAAGGGTGGTGAAGGCCCACTTGTAGATAGACTCCACAAGTAGCTGAAGCTCACTTTCAAAAAGGGCTGGCCCCCTGGATATGCCATCTTTGTTCCTTGAGGGCTGGAACTTAACCTCTCTATGGGCGTCATTTTGCTTATCTGTAAAATAGGGATAATAAGAACACCTACCTCCCAGGCTAGTGGTGAAGATCAAATGAGATAACACTTTTTAAAGAACGTTGTAAGCATTAAAATGTTAAAAACAGTAGTTATTATCATTAATAATCATCATTGTCATCATAATGGTAATGGCAATTTGAAGATATTCCCTGCCCCTTAATAGGCTGAATGTAATGACATTGAGCCTGTGGTGGGAGGAGCTTGCCCAATGGGTGGCACAAGAAATAAGTCAGAGCAGTTAGAATGGAGGGAGGAATGGATACAGGCAAGGAGATGGCTAGGCTTGTGAGTGTTTCTTTGTGGGAAGACCCAAGCAGGGGGAAGGCTTTGGGATGATGTTGCTCCCTGCAGTGATAAGGTGTATTAACTTCTTCGTTGCTTTGATGGATTTGTATGCCAGCAAATTCATAGTCTCTATTGGTGCTGGGAATATTGCATTGGCGGTAGAGTGGATCAGTGGATAGAGTGCTGGACATAGAGCACAAAAGTCTCAAATTCAAATCAAGCCTCAGACCCTTAATAGCTGCATTACCCTAGGCAAGTTACTTATAATTTCTGTCTGCCTCAGTTTCCTCAACTGGAAATTCAGATAATAATATTATCTTTCAAGGTTGTTGGGAGCATCAGGTAATATCTTCCAGTGCTTAGTGCACAGTACCTGCACATATGTGCTTAAGAAATGTTTAGTGACTGATTATTTGTAAAATATTTATCCAGTGCTTGGCACATCATAGGAACTTAGTAATTATGTCTTCCCTTTTGTTTTTAATTCTCTAGTACCAAGTATAGTACCTGGAATATAGTAGGGATTTAATAAATGGTTAATGACTTTATTTGGAAGGTGGGGTAGGTTTTCCCCCTCAAATTCTATATATATTTGTCCATTTTGATGATGAATTTGAACATTAGATGAAAAAAAAAAGATTTTTCCTTACTAGCCAATCTGCTATTAATTTTGCTTTCTAGATATTTACTTTAAAATCTTCTGAAATTAAAATACTGAGTCTTGGAATTATCTGATAATACTAAAACAACAGCAAGTAGTTCATTTTGACCCTTAATTTAATCTTCTTAATGGATATTGTTGGCATGTCTATGAAGACCTTTATTTGACTAAGTGTTTCTAATTCCCCGGTTTCAGCCTGGGGCTGGTACTGTCATCCTCTCATGCTAGTAAAACTGCCAGATGAATGCTGACTGCTCATCTTGGACAGGCTGGTGATGTTCCTACACAGAGACAAAGCCAGAAGCTCTGCATAAATCAGCATTTTAAAGAAACCCCACAGTGAGAGGACTCAGTAGCTTAGTGCCAGCTCTGATTTGTTTTTTGTTTTTTAAGTAAAAAAGAAAAAAAAATCAGACAAAGGAAATAGAAATAAGTAGAGAGCAGAGCCAATGAAGGGAAAAAAAGGGAGTCTGCTCTTGAGAAAAGAGAGAAGAAAATGAAGAAAGAGAAATTGGGTATTTGTATTTGAAATGAAAGAAGAAAAGGTACAATGATGGAAACCATTTTCTTTGATTTCTTGATTTCCTTATTCATCCTGAATCAGTTACTGGAGGGATCCAAACAAATGTGTGTAATAAAAGCATAGCAGAGCTACACTAGAACTGGCAGGGTGAGTACTTAAGCAGGGGTGGAGAAACTGTGACCTCAAGGTCCCTTGTGGCAGCAGATTCCCTGCCCCTGGCTTAGAGCAGGGCTCCTCTTCTGTGCCCCCTCTAGGATTGGAGGGGTACCCTTGAAGGTCTATGTGGTTCCACTAGTACTATTAGCTTAAGACTTCTAGTGTGTGCCATCTATAGGGAATATTACCCATATAGAATTTGTTACTGCTGGTCCTTATCTTCCTCCTATCATTGCAATGACTTTTTGACTGCCTTGAGTACACAGAGGAGGTAAAGGTGTTATTGAGTAGGCTCTAGATCAAGTAATGAAAAAGGAAACTTATTTTCATTGCATCTCCACCCCCCTATTATCTCCTACACCCCTCACCCCTATCTTCTTTTTGGCATCCTCCCTCGCTTCCAATCTAAAGACCATGTAAAATCAAAGAACCTTAGAACCCTAGAGCTGGATAGGAACTTAAGTCTTCTATTCTGACCCTTCATTTAATAGATAAAGATAAAAATACATACAAGATAATATTTACCTTGTATTACACCATTATTTGCATGTTGTATACCCCAGTAGAATGGGCAGCTTCTTGAAGGCCCAGAGGCCCAGAGAAGATAAATAGCACGTGGAAAGTTAAGAAGCTAGTTCTTGATTCTCAGCTACAATTCTCAGCTCCTTTTCTAATCTGTGGATGCTAGCTTTTTCAAATGGATGTATTGGATCACTATTCTTTTTTTTTTTTCTTTTGGAGGCGCATTTTAACCCAAGTCAATAAACTTTATCTCTTTTTTGAGGTTAATTCATTCTGTAATGGCCACAAAGAGATTATCCAGAGAGATCTTTTTCAAAGTATAGCTATAAAATGTGTAAATACATATATTAAAACACAATAAAGTCAGTTTTCTGGTTTGAAACAGATCATTTGAAGTCTGAAATATAATATAGAAGCAGTGAGTATGGTTATTATACATTACAGTTTAAAAATGTAGACTTTCAGACTGTTGAAAGACCTTGGACACCATTTGAATTTGCCTCCCCATTTCATATGTAAGCAATGTATTAGGTATTGGTTTTCCTAGGGATGGAAACCAGGAGTGGGATGAGTCCTAGTTGTCTTCATTTCCCGGTTGCCTGGATTGCATACATTATAGGTTCAGTATGGAAAGTACATACAAACATATACACACACAAACACACACACACACATACCCCTATACCCGCATATGCATACATGCATATAATTGTTTTTGCAATGATTAAAGGAAAAAGGACTGATTTGATTCTTCCTAGATAGATTCAATTCCATAGGTCCATTTCTGATCTCTATGCAAATATCAGTAATAGTACCTAGCATGTTCATAGCTCTTTAAAATTTGCAGTGTTTCATGTGCTATGAATCACAGATCAGCTTTTTCTTGTTCTAACCTTTATCCTTAATAGAACTCTCCAATCTTTGGCTACCTATTGGACGTCTTGAACTGGATGCCCTTGAAGAAGTCTTAAACTAAACATTTTCATAAGTGAACTCATTATATTTTCCTAATTTCCCTATTAGTGTTGAGGTCACTACAAGTCTCAACTGGGCTTGCAGCTGAGGTGTCATCCTTGATTTCTTACTCTCTCACCTGTATCCAAGAAATTGCCAGTTTTATTTGTCCTTTGAAACTCCTTATAAGATGGTCTGTTCCCTGTTTTCCAGTCTTCTAATAATTTACCTCCTCTACATACTCCAAGATTAGAGAATGCTCTCCCTCATTGGATTTTTCTGCTAGCTTCCCTGGCTTCCTTTAAAGCCCTGATAAAGTCTCTGATTTTACAAGAAGTCGTTCTTAGTACTCTTTAGCCTTTGTGTCTTCCTTCTGAGGTTATCCCCATTTTATTCAGTATTTATCTTGTATGTACACCATTATTTGCATGTTGTATACCCCAGTAGAATGGGCAGCTTCTTGAAATTAGGAAACCTTTTATCTTTTATTTGTACCCTCAACTGGCAAATAGTAAGCAATTAATAAATGTTTTTTGACCCACTGAAAGATACTTAGAGACAAGAGTGGCCAAGAGGATACTTCATATTGCTGGTTTATATTATATTTATGATTTGTATTACAATTTGTATTCTACAGTCATGTCTCACAGAGGCTTCATATGCCATGATAAGCTATTGGAGGAGAGTTACCTTGTAAAAGTAATGACTATGACCATCCAGTTCAATTGCCAAGGAAACCAATGTGATGACCTTTAAGTTTTTCTGAGAAGTGCAGTGTTAGCTAATTGTGGTATGTTTTCTTAGCAACTTTCTCTGGAGATAGGAAGGAGTAGTCATTAAAGAATGGATGCTAAGGCCATTTAAAACAGATGACATGATTTCCTGATTTTTCCCCATTATTCTATTTTTTTGGAAGTTTTTGCTTTGAATTTATGGTCATCTGTTTTGGTTTGGTAAAGAAAAACAAGTAGGAGCACTTAAACTATGAATGAATGAATTAATTAAGCAATTAATCCATGGACATGGGAGTAACTGAAAAGGAAATCGTATTGGGGGACCCTATAAACTATATATAAAATGTTTTATAAATCCAAAGCAATGAATTTTGTGTTTTTGTTTTTCTTTGCATCCCCCATGCTTTACAGGGTCCGTCACAAAGTAAAAATACTTAATAAAACATTGATAGATTAATAATTTTAGAAGGAATAATTAGAATTGTAACATTTAGAATCTTGCCTTATTTAAGCCATAGACATAAATCATATTCAATGCATGAGGATTTCAGAGTGGGGGGTCAACCTCAACATATATCAGTAAAGGCATTACGGATTTACATAGCATCACTCATATTACTATTGATGTATATGTCATTTTTACTCTTATTTCTTAGAATCCTGTATTATTCCTTGAGGCAGGAAGCATATTCAGAGATGCTTTCCATTGGAGAAGCCAATTTCACACCAGAATGGCATTGAATGATGTAAGTCTGCTAGAAGAGCATATGCTGACATTTTAATATGGGTAATTATGGATAATGCTCATGTTTAAAAACACATCTCAGGCATTTAACTGCGTCCATCTTGATGGCATTGGCATGTTTTGAGAGTACTGCCCAGTTGAATTAGCACTCATACAGTAGATGGCTATCTGTGTGTTCTTGGCTCAATTGTTCAGTAAGCAGAAGACTTTAAACTATTTCTGACCCTACCATAAAATTCTTTAACATTCCTAAGAAGTTTCTGAAACTACCACATTAATAAAATAGACCATAATAATATGGTAAGTGCCTTGCAGGCTCTGGGAATCCCCTTGAGCTCTCCTTGAATCTTTGGGGTATGGACTCTGGGGACTCCCCTTGAACTGATTAAATTGTCCCATTTGATGAGGCATTTGCATGAGGCCGTAAGCCTTACACTGTGGCTGGGCCCAGACCTCTGTGTAGCGGCAAGCACCCCAATATCCCCAGGGTGACTGCCGACACAGGTTCTTAGATCTGCTTTTCAAAAGGAAAGCAACTCAGAATGGGTTAACAAGCTTACTTTAATCAAACAAACATACATTACCTAGTTCAAGGGAAAAAGGTCAGCACCCCGAACTTCAGAGTTACAGACCTTACAGATCAAACAAGACAGGCTTCCAAACTGTCCCACCATTATATCAATACCAAATCACAGTTACCAGAGAGGGAAGCATCAACATCTGGGTTTTCAAAGCCGGGGGGCTCTCAACAACGGCTTCCCAGAGTCTCATCTGGTCAAATCACACAACACTTCTCAAAGTGAGCCCCAAAGCAAAGCCTCTCCTCAGGGCTTATATAGTCTTCTCCTAGCTCAGAGATTGTAACAACCTCCTTGACCCACTGCCCAATCACAAAGTATCAAGGTTGGGCTTCCCTGAAAAACAAGCCTCCCACCACAGGCTCCAGGTGCACTTAAGCTAGGGGCAGGGAAGATCTTTAAATTTACATTTCCATTACACTCTGTTACTAGCATAGCCCTCCATTGTCTATCTGAAGAGATTACCCACTAAGAGGGTTAGGGTTGCTCTGAAGACCCCAAAATACCAACATTCTGGATCCTGCCGAATAAATTCAACTCAAGTCTTCTCAGCCAAAGAAAAGTAAAATTTATTAAAAGTTCACTTGCTTTAGACACAGAGTAAGTTTGTGCTAGGTCATTCTATGGTGGTCTCACACCACTTGGTGGGAGATGGGATCTTATATACTGAAGGTTGTGGGAGGAATCTAGGGGTGGTCTAGAGGAATTAATGAGGTCAATGAGTGATTAAAGGTGGAAGGTTGTGGGAGGAATCTAGGGGAGTTCTAGGGGAGGAGTTTGGGGAAGGGTCTTCAGGAGGAGTTAAAGAGGTCAATGAGTGATTAAGGGTGGGAGGCCATCTGGAGATTACAGACAATGGTGGGCTAGGCCAGTTCAAGGGTGGATCTTTGATAGGCTCAAAGGTGGGAGGGAAGTCTAGTAACAGAGGCTTGGGCTTAGCCACAATGTAAGGCTTATTGCCTCATGCAAATGCCTCATCAAATAGGATGATTTAATCAAGAGTCCAAGGGAGGATCCCAGAGCCTGTACCTCAAGGATTCAAGGATTGCTGAGGGGGCTCCCAGAGCCCATACTTCATCACATCTACTTCCCACCCTTGAGCCTATCCAAATATCAATCCACCCTTGAACTGGCCTAGCCCACCATTGTTTGTAGTCTCCAGGTTGCCTCCAGCAACTTCCCACCCTTAATCACTCTTTGACCTCATTAACTCCTCCTGAAGACCCTTCCCAAACTCTTCCTCTAGACCACCCTAGATTCCTCCCACAACTTTCTGTATATAAGATCCCATCTTCCCTCCATGTTTGTGAGAGGCCATAGAACGACCTAGCACAGGTTTACTCTGTGTCCAATACAAGAGAACTTTTAGTAAACTTTACTTTTCTTTGGCTGACAGAAGACTTGAATAGAATTCATTCAGCAGGACCTAGCATGCTGGTATTTTGGGGTCTCCAGAGCAACTCCTACCCTTGACCTTTTCACTGTGACATAATTGTATCTTTAACTTCAATTTAGTTAGTGTGGTTATACTTTTACTCACTTAATCTTTCTCCACTTTAGTAGATAGTCTTCATGAGTTTCTCTGACCAAAAAGGAAGATTATTACCTAGTAGTCAACCTTTTGGTAATAAAACTCACCAAATATAGCTAGGATGGTTCTAGGATAACCATCTGTGGGCCTACCAATTGGTCCACCATTAGACCCTTGCCAGCTTAAAATAATGCCTTCTTGGCCTAGGTAAAGACCTTTGAGGAATTAGTTAACTCCCACACCAAGTACTGGAATAGACATTTAGTGTAGTGTGTGACCTTTTTGTATAAAATTGATGAGGTATGGGCTCTGGGAGTCCCCTTGAGCTCTCCTTGAATCTTAGAGGACAAACCACAGAGGTTCTTAGCTTTATATGCTTATTCAAAGGTTATAGGCATAAGAATTCTCCTGGAATTAGTAATTTGTTCAGTGGGTACAATTTTTTTAGGCCCCTGGGTCATGTTATTGAATTAAATCACACAGATTAAGTGAGGGCAAAAGTCAAGCAATTATCTGAGGAAATTAGGTCATGCAATTAGTCAACATAGCTTCTTTAGACTTTAAAAAAAAAAACAAAAAACAATCTCACTTAGCTCTTCCAAAGAGCAACTATATCAATTTTGTGGTCTATGAAATCAAATGTGAAAGAAACATGCCTGAGTTTTTCTTTTTCATGCTTTAAGTAAAAGGTGGTTGACATTGCAGATCCTGAAAGAGATTGGAAATACTATTTTCTGAGGAAATAAAGGTACTTCAATTAGCATAGTGTATTGAAAAGAGTTCTGGGATGGAATCAAAGAAACTCCCTCCCTTTAATCTAATCATTGTATAATAAAAAAAGTGTTAGGATGAAATAAAAGGGATTTGGGGTTTGAATTTCTCTTTTTTTTTTTTTTTGGTGAGATAATAGGGGTTAAGTGACTTGTCCAGGGTCACATAGATAATAAGTGTCAAATATCTGAGGCTGCATTTGAACTCAGGTTTTCCTGAATCCAGGGCCAGTGCTTTATCGATTTTACCACCCTTTAATTTCTCCTCTTAAACAAATTTGCCATTTGATCTTGGGAAATTCATTTAAATAGGTGCCATTTATGTAGAGTTTTTACATATGTTATTCCCTTTGAGTCTTACAATAACCTATATATAAGGTGGTCACTTTAGGAATTACAGGTGAGGAAACTGAGACTATGTTAAGTGATTTGCACAGGACTACATAGCTAGTAAATTTCAGAGTGGAATTTGTTACCAAATCTAGCACTCAATGCTGTATTGCCTTTAATCTTCAGATTTTTCTTTTGTAAGATGTAGTACTCATGCCACAGGGTTGTTATAATGATTAAAGAAGTGTGTATGTATGCAAATATTTACATATATACTCATATATACATATATGCATCTATACATATGCTCATATATTTATATATGTATGCATTTATAGATATATATACATACATGATTTTCTCTCTCTCTCTCTCTCTCTATGTATTTTTATACCTTGCAGTATTACGTAAATAGATTCACAGCTAGAAGAGACCTTACACTTATCAAGAACACACACTTCATCTTATAAATGAGGAAACTGAGGCAAAAACAAGTGACTTATCTACAAATATAGACCTTTATAGCCATGACTACAAATGACTCATTAGTTTCTGGAGTCAAATTTGAACCAGTTTCTGTGACTTTAAGTCTAGGTTTCTATTTACTACTAGTTAGAAATGAATGAGCAGTCAAATTTCTCATTTTGTTATAACAATTTCATTTCTTTCTGGGGCATTGAAATTTGGTGTCCTTAATGTACTATTTGTCACAATTTGTCAACCATTTCTATAACAATATCTGAGAAGAACTCTCCTCAATATTATGTGACATAGTGGGTATAAATACTATCATTCTCACTTACAGATGAAACAAATGAAAACCCCCAACATAGTTTCTTGGTAATTAATAATCAGTTTATTAATCATTCTAGGTGACAATCAATAAATTGATGGTTAGTGGTTTATCTTGGAAACCAAAGATGACTTATAGAGATCCTGAAAGCCTTAAATATTTTTTGAAAGGGAAAGCCCCAGACAAGTGAAAATCAACCCTGAATGGTGTACATTTAGTAAAAAGGTGGGCTAGAAGTCTTTAGCCCCTCCTACTAAGAATGTGGCTTGATCATGAGACTCCAATGTCTCAGGCAGTCTGAACAGGACTTATAATATAATTTGATATTTTCCTTTCTGAAATTTTTTTTGACTTACTTTTTATTTAGGATTCACCTACTTCATCTCAAATTCTGAATTCCTTCTCTAATTTAATTTTATTGATTATAATGTTAATTTTATCTTAATCTGTATGGATCACTTGATGGTTCTGCCTTTATACTTTAGAACAGTTTAAAAAATACTCCTGGATTTCCTCACAAATACATATTTTAATATTAGAGTAATATAATTAATATTAAAGTAGTAATATTACTCTACTTATCTTACCTCCCACACTCACTTACAAATTTAACTATTCTGTCTCTTTTGTGTAACAATACCTTTCCAGTGTTATCTTCTGATTATGAGCTCCATTCAAGTCTCAGTGTAACTTACTTTGTCTCTGCGTTTGAAATTCTAGTGAATTTGTCCCTGCCTTTGAAATTCTAGTGAAATTCTAGTGAAGTCGGAAGACCTGAGTTCAAATCTGGTCTCAGACATTTACTATCTATATGACACTGGGCAAGTCACTTAACATCTGTTTGCCTCAGTTTGATCATCTGTAAAATGGGGATTATACTAGCACCTATTTCCCAGGGTTGTTGTCAGGATCAAATGAGATAATAATTCTGAAGTGTCTAGCACAGGGCCTAGAACCTAGTAGGTACTACATAAATGATAGCTATTATTATTATTCAATAAACAAGAAGATATTTACTACCTACTATGTGGTAGTTATTGATCTCGGCACAGAAGATACAAGGACAAAATGAAGAGGAATTGAAGAAAGGAACTGAGCTGTGATTGAAAAGGATTTTGCAGAATTGTGTATAATAAACTATAAAGAGAATTCCTCTTCAATGTCCTCATGGAGTTTACTTTATGCATGTGGACATCTGAAGTTTCAGGGGTTGTCATGAATTGTCTTCTAGGGTATTGTCTTCACTGAAATAATGATCTTTTCTTCTGCTTTCCTTATGTTATATATGTTAGTCTTTTGGTGTATGTATATGCACATATAGATATACATGTATGCATATGTGTGTTTGTGATGGTGGTGGGGAAAGTTGATAGAGTGCTTGACCAGGAGTTGGAAGATGTAGGTTCAGTTTCCGACTCAGAAATTTACTGCCCTTGTAACTGAGTAAATAATGTAACTTCTTTTGGTATCATTTCCTCATTTGAAAAATGTAGGGGCTAGACTGGATGACCTCTAACCTGTATCCAGCTTTAAAGCCGTAATCCGGTGGTGCTACATCTCACATTTTGGAAATGATCCTTTGCACACCTAGGACATAGCTTTTCTTGGGAAATACTTGAATTGGGAATTGTTGGGATCCCAAGGAACTTCCTACTCTTTGAGGAAATGTATCTTAGGATATGTGCAAACATGACAATTTTTTAGTTCAAGCTGAATGGTGTTGTTGGCATAGGGCTGAGAGTTAAATATCAGCTTCTTGGATTAATTTAATTAAATAATTATTTATTTTTATTGTTATTTTATTATTATTAATTATTATTATATTTTAAAATTTTTTTAAATTACTTGATAGAAAGAGGGATTTAGCAACATATGTCCTAGTTTGAATCCCAGTAATTTCTCGCTCTGGCACTCAATACCTATGTAACATTTATTGCTATGCCTCTCTGGGTTTCAGTTTCTTTACCTGAATAATGATGGGGTTAGAAAGATGGCCTCTAAGGTCATTTCTGCCTCTACATTGAGCTCCCAAGGTGTGTGTGTGTGTGTGTGTGTGTGTGTGTGTGTGTGTGTGTGTGTGTGTGTGTGTGTGGCTTAATCATTTGCCCCAGATTGTTTTAAAGTAATGGAGCACCCCTTGAAAATAATGAACTATCCCTTTTGTATCCCCAGCTAACTCTCCCAGTATAAATATGGCAGGTTTAGAGACTAGAATCTCTTTTGTCTTTATAATTTATTATGAACAGTTCTGCAAAATCCTTTCAAATCGCATCCCACTTCCTTTCTTCAATTCCTCTTCTCTCCATCTTTCTGAAGTCTCATTTTCACTTGTCTTTAATTATATAAGACTTTTTGCTGGATTTCAAAAGGTCTTCTTGGGATTCTGCCTGCCTTCCTTCCCCCTCATATCTTCATCAGCGAATTTGAGTAACAGTTTCTAAGAAAAGAAACCCCTTTCTCTTTACCACCTGGGTGACTTGGGACACAAGGATTTGTCTTTTTAGGTTTCAGCCTTCTTATTGATGTGAAGCTGAGGTTGAAATAAATAAATTCTAGGGCTAGAAAGAACTAGAAGTTATCATTTTCTACTAGCAATCATTTAACGTTTTCTTGCTTTACTAATAATAATTAGCATTTATATGGAGTTTACTATAGTCCAGACACTGTGCTAATCCTTTACAGCTGCTACCTCATTTGATCCTCACAACAACCTTCATTTTATACAAACTGAGTCTGAGATAAACAGAGGTTAAGTGACTTGTCCAGGGTCACACAGCTAGTAAGTGTATGAAGCTTAATTTGAATGCAGGTCTTTCTGATACCAGCTCTAGTCTTCTCTCCACTATGCCATATAGGTTTCCTGACCAGGAGTTTTCCTCCTTTCTTGTCTCTTCCTACTCCAGAGCTGAGGACCCTGAACAATTGGATCATGTGATTAATTTGAGTAACTGATTTGGGAGGTTAGCTTTTATATTTAAATTTTTTTCCTATTTTTTAGATGAGTCAAAACACTTCATACCCACCCCCTTCCAAACTTATAAAGCAAAACATTACTTCAATTTACATCACGTTATTCATTTACTTATTTTGAATGAATCAAGTGTAAGCTGTATAAACCATTCTATGACCAATGTCATATTCTCTTTCCTGCATTTGGGCTTGATGCAAAGATGTTTAATGTGGAGCATGATTCATTAACATTTGTCAGGGCAAACCAGGAATCAGGATAAATAATAGAACTTCCTGCGTAGCTCACTTTTGAATCTTCAATTGCTTTACAAGTCAATAAATTGCATTACTTATTTATACTTCAAAATTAAAATAAGAAGGCCTTCCAATAACCAGCCTTGGATGCTTTTAAACACTATGTTTTGGAATTTCTCCATGCAGCTGCATCGAGTCATTTAGAGCTTAATTTTGATTAATGCTAATATTTTTCCCCAAACTAGAAATGCTTGGGGAGAAAAATAGTTTACAGAGGCCTTGAAAGTAAATTCTGTGGTTCCTTCTTTCTAAGGCTCAGTAGATAGCATTCAGCACTTGTTCCTCAGATCTTTTTTGCTGGATACACCTCAAAAACTTAGGCTGACTCCTTTCAGCAGGATCCAGTCTTTTAGCTGGCTGGCACAGTCAGGGAGAATGCATGAGCATCTAAGAGCCTTAGCAAGTGGTGCCATAACATTTCCTAGTTATGTTGAAAAATAAACCTCAGAGATCTTAAGGTTCCAGAATTTCTTTTAGTCACCTTGAGGTCGTCCCAGGACATAGTCAAGGAAAACAGAGGCTTCAAGCTGGTATGGGTCTAGAGGTCTCTGTAAGAGCAGGCAAAGAAAACACAGTCTTAGCTCAGAGCTGCTTTTCCAGATTTTCCCATCTGAACCACAGACTTTTCTGGCATGCAATTTTATAGAGCTGGTGCTCAGAGCCAGAACAACAGTACGTTTGTTTTGAAAGGAGCAAGTGAGCTTCAATAGTCAGGAAAAATAAAGCCCTTAAAATGGAATCTGTTCCCGCTTTGCCCTTGTCACATTCCAAATTGTCACCAACCTGACGATCTCCAATTCTGGCATTTGTTTTAATTTTACTCAGGGTCATCTTTGAGAGGTCTAATCTATCAGGCAAATAAAGAGACTATAGAATCATTGACTTTTAAAAGTGGGAATGGACCTTCTTCAGTCAGTTAACAGCAACACTCTTACTATATACAAAGCACTGTGCTAAGGGATGCCAAAAAAACCCCAACAACAACAAAAATTAGTCTCTGCCCTCAAGGAATGTGCAATCTGCTAGGGGAAGATAAAGAGGGAAAGGGAAGGTACCTGACTGGGGGAAGGCCTGGATGTCCTTATCATTAGAGGTCCTGAGACAACTTTCCTTTCTCCAAACAGAGGGAGGGAGGGAAGGGTCCTGAAGGAAGAAGGGACTGACCAGGCATGAGTTTCAGAGATGAAGTGACCTTGCAGGTAAAGAAATTCTTGGTGCATAATGGAGTAATCCAGAGGAATGCAGCCTAGGAAAATGAAGGGATCATTTAACTGAACTTGTCCTTCCCACCTTTTTTTTTTTTTTTTTTTTGCTTTTTGGAGGGCAACTGGGGCTAAGTAGCTTGCCCAAGGTCACAGGGCTAGGTTTTTGTTTGTGTGTGTTAAGTGTCTGAGGTCGGATCCGAACTCAGGTCCTTCTGACTCCAGAGCCGACGCTCTACTCACTGCGCCACCTAGCCGCCCCACACCTTTTTTGAGGGGATGAGTGTTGAGCAATATATAATTTCATTAATGTATAGCTGCCAGGGTGGAAACTCCCTTCAATGATACAGTCTAATAATCATTGTGTAACTCATAGTTTAGGTCAGTTGCCTGGGCTATGACTGCAGAAAACCCTTATTTGTGGTCATGTAATTTCAGAGGTAGGACTTGAACCCTCTGAGTTTAAGGTTAATTCTTTATCTATAGTATCATGTTGACTCTCTCTCCTCTCATCTTTCAGAAGAGGAAATTTAAGCTCAGGGAAACCAGATAGTCAAAAAATGTCAAAGCTGTAAGAAAACAGAGATTTTCAGATAAAAAAAAAAGAAATCTGGGGCAGCTAGGTGGTACAGTGAATAGAGCACTGGCTCTGGAGTCAGGAGGGCCTGAGTTCAAATCCAGCCTCAGACACTTAACAGAAAAACTACCCATGTGACCTTGGGCAAGTCATGTAACCCCAATTGCTCTATCCTCCCTCCTCCAAAAAAACAAAAGAGAGAGAGAGAGAGAGAGAGAGAGAGAGGGAGAGAGAGAGAGAGAGAGATTTTCAGATGAAAAAACTGCAGCCTAGAGTAATGACGTGACTTGGCCAGAGTGTCTTGGATAGTCAGAAGTAGACCTGAAAAAGTCTTCTTTTTTCCCATTCTAGAGTTCTCTCCATTAAACTCCTCAGCTTCTTCTTTGGAAATGCAATTTGTTAAATGGAACTTTTAAGCCTGGCAGATGGCTACAGTTCCCAGGATTCAATGATGTCTGTCTTTTGTCTCTTGTTTGTTTTCATAACCTTAGAGTTATCCATTTTCTTGTGAGTGTCAGTCTTACTGACCTCCATGACGTCATGAATACAATATGCATATTGTATTCTTGCCTTTTATTTTGTGTCCTAAGAAGTCATTTTGGGATTGGATTCAATCTTGATCTCTCAAAGTACCTCTGTATCTGTCAATTCTTTTCCACACTTTAGTAATTTTGAAAATGGCTAGATTTGGTCTGGCCTAACGCAGCAATAAGGAGCATCCAGACACTTGGCGTACACAAAGAGGGTCAGAATGAGGGCATCTCACCAGGCCAGAAGGAAATCTTCTGGTGATGGAAGCTTTTATTCTATATTTACTGGAACAAAACCATCACCAAGCACTCTGGTACAATAAAATTGACCTCAACAAATGAAGCAATGTTGATGGCTGGCCTATTAATGGTAATAATTCTAGCTCTTTAACAGGTCAAAGTGACCAAGACTTGGGATAGGTTTGGGTGGAAGCCATAAATTATGCTAGTAATTGAACACTCTGGGTTTGTTCCTCAGGCAGTCCATTGTAATGTGATTTCATGTTCCTGCCCATGTTCAGAAATCCCTTTCCAAACTATTCACAAATTGTAAAAGTAATAAAAATAATAATCATTGACAGTGTTCATTGATGCCAGTGATCCTTGACAATTGTTAGCACCTTCTGAAACTCTTCTGGAAGAAAAGTTATGGTTTTCAGTAAGCTTAATTTAAACAAGGTTTGGATGATTGAGGATGACTATGTCTCTGGTGGGGAGTTATGTGACACAGTGGATAGAGTACCAGGTCTGAAGTCAGGAAGACTCATCTTCCTGAGTTCAAATTTGTTCTCAGACATTTACTAGCTGTGTGACCCTGGGCAAGTCACTTAACTATATTATTATTTGTATCATCACATTTCTATTTATGATTCTTGTATTCAGTGCATGATGCAGTATTCAAATAGGTATAGGAAGGTATCATTTAATTATTTTTTGGGTTCCTCAGAGAAAGAAATTTTAAATGAATTCAGCAAATATTTTTTATGAAATATATAAGAGAATTTAGATTGAAGAGTACAGTAATTCAGTTCATTTTAACTCAGCAGACATAAAAAATCCCCTATGTGTAAGGCACTGTGTGAGAGGCTGGGGCTACAAAGAGAAAAACGAAAAATAATCACTATTCACAAGGTGAAGGGGAAAAACTGTTATATGTGGTATACACTGCACTAAATGCTTTATACAAATATTGTCTCATTTTATCTTCACACTTATTATTAATATCCCCATTTTACAGTTGAGAAAATTGAGGCAAGAGACTTTCCACTACTATGTGTCTCTAGTAGGATTTGAATTCAGTCATCTTGACTCCAGGCCTAGTTCTCCATTCATTGAACCACCTAACTGCCTTAAGAGTTTGTATTTCCCCTTACTGGTGGAATATAACAGATAACACACATATGTAGGATCATTTACAGCTTTAAATGGGAAAACTGAGGCCCACAGAATCTTACATAGGATCATATAGCTAATAAGTAAGAAAGGTAAGACTGAACCAAGTATTCCTGATTTTGCTTTGGCACCTTCTTGCTTCCTAAGTACATTATGAGAAGACTTGTAGAAGGAAGAATCCTATAGTTGGGCTTGGGGATGGAAGGGAGAAGAGGAAAAGAGAAGGAAGCACTGGGAATCAGTTGAAGGTGGTATCATTACCAAATTTAAATCTAAAAAGTCTTTTTGTCTGGAGTTTTTCAGTTCCCTAGTCCATTCTTTACTCAGCTTTCAAACTGATCTTCTTAAAGCATCAATCTGACCATGTCAGCCACTATCCAATAAGCTCTAGTGGTCTCCTATTGCTCCCAGGATCAAATATAAAATCTCATTGGACTTTTCAAGTTCTTTATATGTTTCCAGGCTTTTCACGCCTACTGTCTTCACATACTCTGAGATCAGTGACACTGACTTCCTCGCTGCTCCTCTCATCTCTTGGCTCTGTGGATTTTTTTTTTAGCTGTCTCCTGTGCCTAGATTCCTCTCCTTCATCTTTGTCTCCTGTTTTCCCTGACTTCCTTCAGGTCTGAGCTTAAACCCCACCTTCAGCAAAAAGCCTTTCTTGATCTTTCTTAATGCTCACGCCTTTCCCCTGTGATTATTTCCAATTTATCTCACCTATAACTTGTTTATACACAATTCTTTGCATGCTGTTGTTTCCTCCATTAGTCTGTAAGTTCCCTGAAAACAGATTGTCTTTTGCCTTTCTTTAAAGACTTAGTATTAACTTAGGGTCCACAAATGCTTATTGATTTGATTTACTGATTTTAGCTAATGTTATGTTCATAAAGAATGCTTCTTGCTTCAGTTTGGAACTGGTGTTTCACAGTTTTCAAGCATAAGTATATATGCTATGAATTTATACAATTGGATGAAGTAGGAAGGTAACACTAGGAGACAGTATTTATCCACATACCAATGGAAATGAAATTTCTAAACATATTTTTTGTGAACCGGAATGAAAATGAAGAAATGGTATTCTTTAGCAATATCACTTTAGTTTCACAGTCAAAGTAAAATGAAGAAAAAAATAACAAGAAATTGGGAAAAATCAAGGAACTTTAATTATTATTTAATTTTTCATTGTTTGCAAATCCTGTATTATTTTCATCTTCTAACATGTCAGTACTTAAGAAGGAAAAAAAGAAAGGGTTGTTTGATTTAGAAAATAACAAATCCTGGCCTTTGGTTCTTAAGTTCTTTGGCCAACCTAATGTGGCCAAGTTTGAGGATTTCACGCAGTAAAAGCTTGTCCTTTTCTTATTTGGGAATGTGGTAGAAGTAGATGTGAGGGCTATTTGATACAACAGTGGATATGTTTTATATGAGAAACTGGAAGGCCCTATGCTGGCAAAAAAACTTATTCACAGGTGTTAAACTTAGGAATATGAAAAGAAACATTCAGAGGTCTCTAAATCTTAGATGTAGATATGGAGGGAACATAGAGGCCATCTCTTCCAACCTCTTCATTTTGCAGATGAGGAAACTGAGACCCCAAGAAATTAAATTTGTTCTAAATCACATAGGCGATAAGTAGTAATGCAAATTTGAAATCAGGGCTTATGATTCCAAGACTAATATGCTTCCCACTGTACCGCACTGCTTTTGAATTTGTCCTTCTATCTGTGGTTGCTGACTGGTGATTCCCAATATCAATTACTTGGTGGTACAGTGGATAGAGTGCTGGGCCTGAAGTCAGGAAGATCTGAGTTCATATCCAGTCTCAGATACTAGCTTTGTGGCCCTGGCCAAGTCACTTAGTTCTGTTTGCCTCAGTTCTCTTATCTCTAAAATGAGTTAAGGAAGGAAATGGCAAAGCACTCTAACATCTTTGTTAAGAAAACCTCAAATGGGTTTAGGAAGAGTATGATGTTATTGAAACAACTGAACAAGAACAATTAATAGGAAGCACCAAATAAGTGCAGTTTCATGAGTTTACTGTAGGTGTTTGCATTGCTGGTAGCCCTTTTCCTACTCAATAGGAGAAGAAAGGTTCCCATGGCAGGAGGAGCAGGGATACAGCAGGAGGAGTGCTGGATTTGAAGTCACAGAATCCAGGTTCCAATCCCAGATTAGCTATATTCTCCCTATATGAACTCAGACAAGTGGCATGACCTCTCTAGACCTTTATAAAATTAGAGTGGATTGGGTCTAGATAACTTCTAAGGTTATTTTCAATTCTAAATCTGGGCCCCTACAGATAAGGAAATCGAGGTTCTGAAGATGTTATGGGAATGGGAATCTGAAGATCTTCCCTGCCCCTTGGCCCTTTGATAGGCTTAAGTGACTCTGAGAACCATCCCAGATTTGAAAATATACTCTGCCCCCAATAGGCTGCATGGAGCCTGTGGGGAGAGGCTTGTTTTTAGGAATGCCCACATCTTGGTGCTTTGTGATTGGGCAGTGGGTCAAGAGGGTTGTGACATTCTCTGACCCAGGAGAAGGCTATATATACCCTGATGTGAGGTTTTGCTATGGGGCTCACTTTAGGAAGAGTTGTGTGATTTGGCCATATGAGAATCTGGGTAGCCGTTGAGCCCCCTGGCTTTGAAAACCCAGATATTGGTGCTTCCCTCTCTGGTAACTGACTAGGTATGGATGTAATGGTCAGACAGCTAGAAGCCCTATCTTCTGACCTCCTTCTCTGTCTGTTTATAACTTCTGTTTGTATTCTCTGAAGTTCAGGGTGTTGACTTTTTCCCCTGAACTAGGTAAATGATAAATGTTTGATTAAAGTAAGATTGTTAACCCATTTTGAGTTGCTTTCCTTTAGAAAAGCAGATCTAAGAACCTGTGCTAGCAGCCATCCTGGGTATGCTAGGGTGCTTGCTGCTACAGATGAGTAGTACAAGCAAAACTTGCATTGAGTCTAAGTTTCAACATGCACTAGTCATAAGGCATGAGGAAATTTTTTCCTCTGTGCACTCCCAAGCAAAAATAAAAACAAACCCATATCCTTTTGAGGTTGGAGCTCCTTAGAGAAAAGGTACAGTAGACATCCAAGGTATTATTTTGCATTCCTGCTACTTGGAGACTGTTGTGAGAAACTAACACCGTCGTGCAGACATGATCTCACTGGTCCTTCCAACATGCCAGGGAAGGAACCGCTGACATGTTGGGCAGCTGAAGCCAAGCATGGGGAAGTGATTTGCCCAAGGTCCCCATTTCACCTGCAGGACCAGTCCTCCAGTTTCCATCTCCCAATCACTAGCTTAATGGGATGAGTCAGACCAAGGTTGGGGAAGCTAGGACAGCTGCAGAGAAGAAGGGTGGCATGAAAGAGGGTTTGAGGGACACTCCCACTACTAGTCCAGAGAAAAGGTAAGGAAACCCAGCCACTGCTCAGTGGGTACCACTTGCCTCGTCTGCCAACAATTGTCACTCAGATTGGGATGGATGAAAACATAATTTTTAGAGGAAATTGGTGTGTTGAAGGAGTAGGGCAGAGAAACAGGAGGAGAAAGAGGGAGGGGAAGAAAGGAAGAGGGAGGGAAAGGACAGATAGTGAGAGAGGAGGGGAGGAAGACATAGGTGGACGAGAGATAATGGAAAAGGGAAGGAGAAGGGAAAGAGGAAGGGAGAAGAGTTAAGGAGAAGTTAAGGGGAGAGAGATAGTGGAAGAGGTGACAGAGAGAGAGGTGGGAAAGAGGAAAGGGAAGGAGAAGGGAAGAGAGAGAGAGAGAGAGAGAGAGAGAGAGAGAGAGAGAGAGAGAGAGAGAGAGAGAGAACAGGGAGAAAAGTGGGAAGGGAAAGGGAGGGAAAATAGAAGAGGAAGGAGAGAGGGGGGTAGAAAAGGGAAGGAGAGATGAGGGAAAGAGAAAAGGGAAGGAGAGGGGAAAGAGAGAGATGGAGAGATAAGGGATGAGAGAGATAGGAGAGAAACACAAGTGTCTATCCCTGAGGTTAGTTGCCTAACTGTTCCAGCTAGTCACAGATTCTTAAAGATCATTAGATTTGGGCTTAGAAGACCTAGATTCAAATTTTAGTTCCAATGCTTAGTAGCTATGTACAGTAAGTCACTTAACTACCTTACAACTTATACTTTCTACCTCACAGGATTGTTTGGAGGAAAGCATTTTATATATCATAGAAGATTTTACAAAAGTATTTGTTGTTGTTTTTATTATTATCTTTTCCTTCTGAATCCACAGGTTTTCTAAAGGTAACATGCTTCTGTCATACTTTCATCTTGTTTCTCTTAGGTATCTCCCTCTCAGTTCAGAAGTCATCTATCTCTGCATTTTCCAGGTCTAGCCTTCTTCAAACATTAGCATATCTATGATTGGATGGCAGTTTGGTTCCTTTGGTCCCAAACTCATGCACTAAGATGAATTTATTCATTCAATAAAAATTCATTAGGTATCTGTTTTATGCAAGATGGGACAGCCAGGTGTCACAGTGGATAGAGTACTGGGTCTGCAGTCAGTAAGACCTGAGTTCAGGACTAGCTGTATGACTCTGAGCAAGTCACTTTACCCTATTTACTCTGGTTTCCTCATTTGTAAAATGAGTTGGAGAAGGAAATGACAAACCACTTCAAGATTTTTGCCAAAAATACCCCCAATTAGGGTCAGGGAGAATCAGACATGACTGAAATGACTGAACAACAACTATGTAAGGTAGAAAAACAGGTAATAGTTTTTAAAAATGTGTAATTTGAGCAGTGTCAGAGTTCTAATGACAAGGTCATACGTCCCATAATAAATAGGGATAATGCTGCATAGTTAGTAAAGTTAAGGTTTCTAAGATTGTTTTCCAAACTTTGGAACATAACACCTACTCATGGAGATGTGCAACCCTTTGGGGAGGGGGCAGATTGTTAACCCATACATACATATCTTTATACATATCTTTGAGTTTATCTCTTATACAATACTTTAAAAAATAAAATCAAAGTCAGCAAAAGTGAGAAAGTAAGAAGGAATTACCGAGCCTCAGACAGTACTTCCTCATCTTCCCCTAAACTTTCGAAGGCTCTTTCTCACACACGCCTCCAGCACCCACCTTCACTGAGGAGGTCCAAAGTACAAGGAAAAAGGGGTTGGGCTCTTATCTAAATGGAAGGCATAGGCATCTGGAGCAAACACTGAAAAAATTAAGGTCAATGAAGTGACCACTATGAACCCAGCTATGTGGAAGGTAAGACTGAATCCCATGCCATCCCTGGTAGACCTAGGGGCTGTTGGAGGCTCTCTGGCGCAGGGTGCCTTCCACAGATTCTTCTAGTGTTGGACTATTTTGCCTATTATGGATATTCCCTACTCTTATGAGTAAAAGAGTTTCCTAGGGTCAGAGTTGGGATTTAATGGCTGAACCTTCACTTAAGCTCACTTTAGGGATCAGGATGATATTTCATTGCCTTTCTCCATTACTTGCCTCAGGTAACTGGTATATCTCTTCTTAAAGGTTTAAAAATTGGGACAATCTTTCATTGTATAGTTAGTCTTATTTGCCTTCAGAAGTCAACAGTGTATAGTGGGAGGAAAGTGTTAGATTTAACCATGGCTGACTTGAATTCAAATCCTGGTTCTCTTTTTTTATTACCTGGGTAAATTTGGACAAGTTAATCTCTCTGGTCTTCAGTCTCCCAACTTCAAGATAAGTCTAGAGGGACTGCTAGGTGGTGCAGTGAATAGAACACCGACCCTGGAGTCAGGAGGACCTGAGTTCAAATTCGGCCTCAGACTCTTACCACAAAAACAACTTGTGTGACCTTGGGCAAGTCATTTAACCCCAATTGCCCTCCAAAAAAAAGCAAAAAAAAAAAAGATAAGTCTAGATTAGATGACTTTAAAAGTTCCTTTCTAGCATTAAATCTATGAGTCTGGATTAAGGAATACAATACAGTGATTGCATATCTATGATTTTTATATGTTATAAAAATAAATCCTTAACTTTATTAGAATAAAACCTAATCCAAAATTACACCTAGGTAATGTTTTTTGTTGTTACAAATAAAGAGTGGGCATCACTACATAATAGTTTGAAACCATTGTTCTAAGAGGTGAAATAAAGAGAATATATTGCATAGAAGGCCTATATGTGCAAAGGCATTAAAAGTGAAACCCCAAGTCTGAGAAAGAGCACACAAGTTACACAGAATGCTATAAATAAAATTTTAGATTAAATAATAATCTAATTTAAACAATTTAGATTTAAATAATTTAATTTAAATGATTCAAACTAGTTTACATTAAATAAAGACCTTTATGCCACTTCTAAAAGACTACTGCCCCCAGGACTAGAAAAGTCTATGTAATTTCTGCTTGTCTGGGTTTTCTTTGCCTCTGGACTTTTCTGGCATCTGGGGATGGGGTGGAAAGTTGAAGTTCCTGGGGCAATCAATGTAAAGATATTTATATAAGATCACACTAGTATCTCACTATGGAGGGAGACTTTTTTTGGGGGGAAAAAGAGTGGTTTTGCTTTTTGGGGAGGAGGGAAGAGAATATCAGAAGGTTCAAGAAAAGTAAGACCCCTCAAATTGTGGAGGGATTGTGTTTACAATGTAATTTTTTGGTTTGATCTCTCTGTTTGATGTGGGGACCCACACATGTCCAAAGGCAATAGGTGGAGACAGTGATATGGTCCCTAATCATGGGTCCTTCAGTAGACAGTCCAAAAGATATCCAATGGGGTTTCATCTAGTTGCTAACCAGAAGAATACTGAAGGTGTCCATAAAGATGGGAAGTGGTGGTCACTTTCGGAGTGAGATAGCACTGAGGTGATTTCCTCCTTCTTCCCACCAGACTTTGAAAGTTGGGTACTATAGTACTTCCATATAAAGCCATTTGAGCTTTGTGTGTGAGAATCAGGGGCTGAAGTTGGGGAAGTTGGAGATTTCAGACCTTAAACTAGGAATAGCTGAGCTCAGCCACTCAGTCAGGCAATTTAATATTGTATTTTGATTTCATTTAATTTATCCTAAGCTTTATGAATGAGCAATTTTTTTGGGTCATATGAAGTTGGAAGATATTAGAATCTCAACAGGATGAGGGAGGGGAACACCAACCAATAAATTATGAATTATTTTGGGAGATATATTTTTGTCCTTATGTAAGAGCCAGAGAAAGCACTTGTAAAAACTGAGGGTGGTCATTTTCATGCAAGAGTCAAAAGTGAAGTCATGGAGTTCAAGTACTGAGCACCTTCTAAGTGATTTGATCAAATATAGCAACACACTAGGATATTTCATTCACACATGCCCAAACTGGACAGCACTAGCCTAAAGTTCTAACTGATGGTACTTTATTCATGTTTATTTCTCAGATATAACTCTTGAAGAAATACCTGACCCACTGTCTAATATTATTGCTATTGCTCTTAACACCATCTTCATCATCATCATCATCACCACCACCACCATCATCATCATCATCATCATCACCACCATCATCATCCTCATCCTCATCATCAGCTAGCATTTATAGACTATGTTAAGGTTTGCAAAGTACTCATTTGATCATTGCAACAATATGGGGAGGTAGGTATTATAATTGTCTCCATTTTATAGATGAGGAATCTGAGGCAAACATAGGTTGGGTGATTTGTCCATATCCCTTCCTTACCTAGCTAGTAAGTGTTACAGGTTAAATGATCCAATTGATCAACCAGCACTCTAGCTACTGTGTCTCCTTGCAGGTTATATGATAGATTAGAACCTGTTCTGACCTATGTCAGAGTGTAGCATATTGTTTCTTTTTAAAATTTTATTTAATTTACTAATTTTTGGTTTTCAACATTTACTTATATAACTTTTAATTTTCCCCCTCCCTCCCAAAGACAGCCCATAATCTATATATGCATTTTCACATTTCATATATGCATTATACACATTTTCATATTGTATAAAAACATGAGAAAGAAAACAAAACAAAACAAACAAACCAAAAAGAAAATACTCTGCTTCATTCTGCATTCCGACTCCACAGTTCTATCTCTGGATATGACCAGCATTTTCCATAGTGTGTTCTTTGGAATTGTTTTAGGTCCTTGCATTGCTGAGAAGGGCTAAGTCTATCAAAATCAGTCCTTGCACACTGTGTACAATTTTCTCGTGATTCTGTTCACTTCACCCAGCATCAGTTCACATAAATCTTTCCAGGTTTTTCTGAAGTATGTCGGTTCATCATTTCTTATAGCAAAATAATATTCCATTACATACATATACCACAACTTGTTCAGCCATTCCTCAATTGATAGGCATCCCCTAAATTTCAAGTTCTTGGTCACCACAAAGAGAGCTGCTATAAATATTTTTGTACCTGCGGGTCCTTTTCCCATTTTTATGATCTCTTTGGCATACAGTCCTAGAAAGGATATTGCTGGGTCAAAAGATATGCACAATTTTATTGCCCTTGGGACATAGTCCAAATTGCTCTCCAGAATGGTTGGATTAGTTCACAGTTCCACTAAGAATGAATTAGTGTTTCAACTCTCCCACATCTTCTCCAACATTTATCATTTTCCTGTTTTGTCAGAAACAAATTGTTTCATCTGCCTTTGTTAGGTGTCTCACATTGCCATGTGTCTTTGTGAAGCAAGCCCGAGCACATGTAATAGTAATTATACCTCTTTCTTATACAGTGCTTTAAAGTTTATGAACTTATTTTTTTAAGACTGAATGAGAATTGTGGTAATATACTGAGATGTTTAAAAAGTTTGAGAGATATAATTTTTGGGTAATTTAATTACTCATTAATAATACCAGGATTTTTTAAAAAGGTCAGTGACACTCTCTAATGCCAGAAACAATCATGGCAGCAGGTTACTGTCTTATATTTCCTTTGAAAGTTGGGTGTTCCAGAGAGTGGCAATTGATTCTGATTGGTTAACATGTAATGATAGAATGAATATTACAATGAGGGACTGGACCTATTTTAATGAATTTGTTTATGTCACTTACTTTTAAGTTACTCCCAGCCTTGGGCAACCTGAAAATCTCTATCCCTCACCCAAACCTAAGAAGAAGGGGGTTTCACCCTAGATTAGAAGATCTAGTTGGGTGGAGAAGCAATACCCAGAATGAGGAGGATATTAATCCTATTTTCCATCATCTCTGTCCTTGAAAGATTGAAAAAGGGAATAAGACAGGGGATAAAAAGAGCTGGGCTCTCCCCAATTTTAATAACTGGATATTAATATGAGAGAGAAAATGATCATTTATCTCAATACTGGGTAATGGACTCAAACTGCCTATATCCCACTCTTTTCTG
Source organism: Gymnobelideus leadbeateri (assembly GCA_011680675.1). Taxonomy (NCBI): domain Eukaryota; kingdom Metazoa; phylum Chordata; class Mammalia; order Diprotodontia; family Petauridae; genus Gymnobelideus; species Gymnobelideus leadbeateri. The sequence continues at coordinate 97,253 of WOXC01009878.1, read as the reverse complement.
CTCCCCTAATGTTGGACTTGGCCTAGCTCTAGTGACTATGGCTGTCAGCTCATACTCTGGCACCCTCCCTTGGTTTTTCTTTCCCATATTTCAGTCTCTGTGGTGCTTTTGGAATGTAAGTTTTGCTTTTTTGACTATGACTATAGGCCTCTCAGCCAACCCCATGGCTCAGTGCCCTCAGTGTAGCCAAATGCCCAGCTTGGTGTCTTTTTTTTCTTTTCCAATTGCTTAGTAGGTTATGGCTCAGTCACCTTGGACTGCTGTTGATCTCCATGCAAACTCTAATAATGCCCACCTGCAGAGTCTTAATTAAACATTTCTGTGCTGTGGGCAAATGGTTTAAAATATGTCCACTGTGTGACTTTGGACAAATCATTTAAAATTTACTACCCTTGGTTTCCCGATATGAAAAAAAGAATTGAGTTGAACTTGACAGCCTTTGATGTCCCTTGCACATCTAAATCTGAGGCCCACAAATTCTTAAATATAAATTCAGTTTTATAGGGTTGTAAAAAGTGTTCAAGGGAGAGGGAGGGTGGAAGTGAAGGGAGCAAGGCTAGGCCAAAGTAGGGAGTATCTCACATGAGATGTAGTAGCCACAACAGTAGGGAGGGTAGTGTCTTGAGAGCAAACCAGTATTCAGTTTTTGTCAGAACATACAAAAAGTTTGCAAGGATGAAGGGAACTTTAAAAACAGAGCAGGATTTTCAGGGACAAGGTAGAAAGGAGTGACATGGAAGAATAGAAACCATGTGGTGATATAAACTGGAGAGGGATGATTGATTGAAGAGCAGCAGCAGGGCTGGAGGTGGCAAAGGTTTTAAGCAGGTAGATGGAGGGACTAGTAAGGCAGGAGGAAGGAATTTGTGATCTCAAACCATTTCAGACAGCATGGACTTCAACTTATGAAGCCACCTCTGTAAAATCAAGCTATTTAATTACAGTGGGAAAGGCCAGAAACTTATTGCCCAGTCCTTACCCCTCTCCAAATTTCTGACATCTTAAACTGGATATTTTGTAGACATCTTAAAATCAATATGTACAAAACAATTCACTATCTTTACTCTAAATTCTCCCTGCTTTTTAATTTTCCTTGTTCTTCTGTCCTTCATTCTCCAAGGGGACCAGGACATCAGGAAGACAGTGACATGATGTGCAAGTAAATTGGGTTTAAGTGAGGGAGGGCTGTGCAAAGTCACCAGCCTCACTTTCTCCTCCAGGACCATCTGGGTGCAGTGGCAAGATATAGATCAGAATGAATGGAAGTGTCCCACACAACTTTCCTATTAGTGATGAAGCTTCCCCTTCTCCTCATCATGCAAGCTCATAGCCTAGACATTATTTTGAACTCTTCACTACTCCCACACTGCACACCCCATATCTAATCAATTGCCATGTTCTTTCATTGATTATTTGGTCAATGATAAAAAGCTCTCATTTATGCTGTCTTGATAACATCTCCTATATATCCCTTTCTCTCTTTTGATGCTGCCACCATTCTGATATAAGCCTTCATCACCTCATATCTGGACTATTTCAGACGCTCATTGGTTGCTCTCCCTGCCTCAAGTCTCTCTCCAGTCCATCCTTCCCTCAGCTTCAAAATAACCTTCCTTTCCTGTAGGTCTGAACATATCAGTCAAGCTTGCTATTATATACATGTTCAAATGGCAAATTCTTTGGCTTTAAGTCTTTATAAACTGACTCCCTCCTACCTTCCTAGTCCTTTTGTACCTTATTCTCTTCTATCTACTCTGTGATCCAGTGACACTGCCCTTGTTTTTGTTCCTTGCACAGAATCCTTCATCTCCCAACTCCTTCTGTATTCACAGGCCTGGAAGTCTCTCCCTCCTCATCTCTGCTCTTAGCTTCGCTGACTTTCTTCAAGCAGATAGCACTCTACCTCACATATACTAGGTGCTATCTAAAAACTAGCTGCTATTATTGTTAGCAAATAATAATATTCCATTCTAGTATATTATATATATATATAAAGTTGCATAATAATATTGCAATAACTATAGAGCCTTTAAGAATAATATAGCTTCTTTATGTTTAACAATGTCTATTTTTACTATTGCCTTGTCTGGGATTAATTGCAACCCTCTAGTTTTTGAATTCACCTAAGTATAAGTGACTAGTGACATAGTGAAAGAGCATAGGACCTGGAGTGAGGAAGACTTATCTTCCTGAGTTCAAATCTGACCTCAGACATTTATTTGGTGTGTGACCCTGAGTAAGTCACTTGGCCCTGTTGACCTTAGTTTCCTCATCTATAAAATGAGCTTGAGAAGGAAAAGACAAAGAAAAAAAAGAAAATCCCAAATGGGGCCAGGGAGATTTGGAAAGGTCTAAAAAAGTACTGAAAAACAAAAGCATAATCTACTGTACATTCATTTTTTATGTTAAGTGACCCTTTACATTTCGGCTCTGATGGCTGCAAACAAAATACTATTGATGTCTGTTTTCTCACCCATTTTTCCACCCTTATCCATTTTATTGATGTTTTCATACAATTCCCATTCTTGTTTATCTTTGCCAGGTTTGTTTTTCCATCCATTGTGTCATATTTTCTCATAATGTTTCTTCTCTTTTCCCTCACTCATTTCCTTTTAACCTAGATAAAAGGTGGTGGCAAAAGAAAGGGATTGGGGTCAACAGTAGTGATGTATCATTGCGGTCGTCTGATCCTTTTCCTTTGCCCTTCCTCTTTTCACCTAACCCAGGCTTCTCTTCATGTTTTCTTTCTCTCTTTCTAGTATCCACTTTATAATCTGTCCTACAACATTGAAGCTTTTGCTCCATATGATTACCTCACCTCAGTTCTCCTACAGCTCTTAATTCTCCTTCATATCTCTCCATGTACAGGGATATGAGAAAGAGAGGAAGAAAAAGTAAGATTCAGATGGTGAAGTCTGGGCTAGGTGAAAAGAGGAAGGGCAAAGAGAAAATCAACACTTTTCAGTTCCTAAAACTGGGCTTTGCTTTAAGCTTCTGACAATACTTATTTATCTTCATTAGGGAAGGGACAATTAAATTTAAAGCCTAATTATTAAGAATATATGTATATATTTAAATGAGCAGATATGGTAGCTAGTATTCACATAGCACTTACTACGTGCCAGGAACTGTACTTATGATATTTATAAATATTATAATATTTACAAATATTATCTCATTTGATTTGATCCTTAAAAAAGCTATAGGAAGTAGGGGCTATTATTCAATTTTACAGTTTCGGAAACTGAGGTAAACAGAGGTTATGTGACTTGCCAAGAATCACACAGCTAGTTAAGTGCCTGAGGCTTCCATGGTCAGCACTTACTTAATTCACCGTATCACCTAGCTGTTTCAGAAACTGGAGGGTCTAAATTTTTTCTCCTAGCTGTCATATCTAAGGTAAGCCCCACATTTCTGATTCTACCCATCCCCAATTCCCAAGGAGGGGGCCATTTTTCTGTATTCTCAGCTTTCTTTCTCCCATCCTCCCTTCAACTGAACTTGTTTCAAGCAGTTGGTTTTAAAGGACATTTTGCTGAAGTTTGCCCAGGCCTAGAATGGACTGTATAGAGCTCTGCCAATGTCCATTGTATTGCAGGTTGTTGCACATTATACCTTGTGGTTGGTGATTATGTGTATACAAGCAATGAACTTGGCTTTCCTTGATAGTAATCTATTTATTTTGACTTTCCTTTCAAGTTATAAATCTAACACAACCCTATCAATGCTGACATGGAAGCCTTAAGGTAGGGAAGTGTGATTTTACCTTCTTTTGGTACTTTAAAAAAATCAGTGCTCTAGAAGGCATGGAGAACACATGTCCATTTCCAGCTGAATCAGAGCCCGCAGTTAACCACAAACAATCTACTGATCCTTTCCACTGTAATGGAATTGCTGATGCTTCCCTGGGGCAAACTGTGCAGATGCAAGATCATTTTGACTGTGTGATCGACAGCATCTGAATATCACTACCCAGAAGAGAGAGATTCACTCTTAGGCAATGGCAGCCTCCATCTGGCTCTCAGCTCCCCAAAGCCTGATGCAAATGAGAGAAACAGGTGTATCTCTAGTTTAATACACAACATCTTGTGAGGGAGAAATTCTCTTGTTTTCTATTGCAAATGCATAGCTTGTGGGGAAGAGGAGGTTGGTGGCAGGTGCTTTTATTCTGACAACTCAAAAGTTGTGGTGCCAGAGCCTGCAGAATTCACAGGTGATTTGTGGGTTGGAGGATCTCTTTGCACAGCATACTGATTAAGGTGATAGAAAATGCATTATCTGTATGTCACATACAGATATAGTGAACTTTTCTAAAATTGTGTTTTCTGGTATGATAATGAGGAAAAAAGTGGGGAGAATTTAAGAGGGGAAAAGAGTTTTGAAATAATTTAAATTATTTTTAGATCAAGGGAAATAAAAATATACTTTTATGGTTATGACTTATAATGGCAAAGTATCTAATAGTGGATAAAAATAGAGAGAGAGCCAAAGTTTATTACTCCAGTTAAACTGATTACAGATTTGTTCCTTCTCATTGCTAAAAAAAGGAAAAAAAAGTGGAGTGTGCTTGTGTGTGTGTGTGTGTGCGCGCGCGTGTGTGTGTGCGTGTGTGTGTGTGTGTTTTGAGGGAGGTTAATTGGACCTATTATTTCATTGGCCTAGGAAGCTCATGGAGAGGTATTTCAACTCCAAATGCAGACTAGTATGTTCTCTGCAACTGATTGTCTTAGAGAGATGCCTCTAGTACTCTTAAGTTGGGGTACTTACCTAGCATCATACAGTCAAGTTGAATCAGAAGAACTTGAACCCACATAGTTGAACCTTACTCCAACATCAGCTCTCCATTCATTATATTGTGTGGATTTGGGGGGATGTTAGTGATGAAAAATAAGACCTTTAATAACTACATCAAGGAAAGGAGATAATACATCTTCCACTTGTCATGGTTGGTTTTAAGCTAAAGGTTGTCTGCTCATGTAATGCTACAGCAGATTAGTCAATCAGTAACCATTTATTATGTACCTACTAAGTTCTAGGCCAAGGCTGTGGTACCTTCAGCCTTGAGGCAACATGTGGCCCTCTAGGTCCTCAAGGGTGGCCCTTTGACTGATTTTGGATTCAAACAGCTGTACCTTTTCGAGATTACAGGTTCCCCACTCCCATTATAGTCACTTTGTTAGGCACTGGAGATAACAAGAAAATATTAAATAGCCCTAGCACTTAAGAATCTTACATTTCATTGAGAGAGAGAACATATTGATAGACATATAAGTGTACATAGCATAGATACAAAATGATTTTTGAGCAGGGGGAAGGTCCTAGTAGTCAGGAGAAATAAAGAAAGGCCTCATGTAAGAGTTGTCAGTTCAATTTCTTTTTATTTTTTTGGTCTTTATTAATTTGTTTGTTTGCTTTTAGTTTATAGGATTCAATTCCACAATTCCTTGAGTTTCAAATTCCTCCCTCCCTTCCCCTCCCCCCATGGTGGTATACAATCAAGTATAGAATCTGCAAATAGTTTCACATTAGACATTAGTCAGGTTATAAAGAAGGATTGTATTTGATGGAATGAACAATGGGAAAGAGGAAACAAAATCAAACAAGAAAAAGAAAGAGAGCAGGTAATTTGCTTCAATCTGCATTCAAACTCTGTCCTTTCTAGTTCTTTCTCTGAATGTAGACATCTCTCTCCATCACAAGTCTTTTGGAGTTGATTTATAACCCTGCATTGCTGAGAAGAGTCCAGTCTATCAAAGTTGGTCACCACACATATGATGTGTCTGTAATTGTGTACAGATTTCTCCTGGTTCTGCTCTTCTCACTCTGCATCAGTTTATATAAGCCTCTCCAGGTAAATATGAAGTCCATATGCTCCTTGTTTCTTATAGCACAATAGTATTCCATTAAATTCATATACCACAACTTGTTTAGCCATTCCCCAATTGATGGGGATCCCCTTAATTTCCAATTCTTTGCCACCACAAAAATAGCTGCAATAATATTTTTGTACATATGGGTCTTCCTCCCACTTCTATGATCTCTTTGGGATACAACCATGGAAGTGGTATTGCTGGTTCAAAGGGTATAAAATTACTTATAGCACTTTGGGCATAGTTCCAGATTGCTCTCCAGAATGGCTGAATCAGTCCACAACTCTACCCCAATGTATTAGTGTTCCAATTTGTCCATATCCTCTCCAGCATTTGTTATTTTCCTGTTTTGTCATCTTAGCCAATCTGACCAGTGAGATGTGGTACCTCAGAGTCATTTTGATTTGCATTTCTCTAATCAATAGTAATTTAGAGCATTTTTTCATATGCTTGTAGATATCTTTAATTCCTCTCTCTGAAAACTGCCTGTTCATATCTTTTGACCATTTATCAATTGGGAAATGACTTGTATTCTTTTAGATTTGACTCAGTTCTCTGTATATTTTAGAAATGAGGCCTTTATTAGAGACATTGATTATAAAAATTCTTTCCCAATTTTCCACTTCTCTCCTAATCTTGGTTACATTGGCTTTGTTTCTTGTCAGTTGAATTTAGCTAAGAAAAACAAAACATACCAAAAACAAACAAACAACCACAACAGCAAAACTCCTAGAAATCCCAAGACACAGAATTGAGCAGAAAGTACATTACAGGCATGGGGGGCAGTCTTTGTGAAGGAAGCCATTTTGGCTGGAACAGAGAAGGCACAGTAGAACTCTGACAATTTGGCCAGAGTGCAGTTATTTGCTGGTGTGCATACCAGTGTATACTGTCTGAACAAAAACTCATGCATAATCATATACATATATTATATATGTGGTTACTGGCAGAAAAATCAGCATAGCTTTTTATGAATGCCAGCTGGAATGAGACAGCCCACTTGTCTCAGGACAGCAAAGTCCTCATTATAACTGCATAGCCACACAGTTGCACTCCAGTGACTTAAAGAGCAGCCATCACTAGGAAGGATAAGAAGAATACATTAGGCACCCACTAGAGATTAACTTCAGATAACATGCCAAAGCTCTGTGCTGCTGGGGAACAACAGCTCTAGACAGACCAAAGTTGTAGCCTTTGGATTACAGGTTACACCCAGTTGAGTTGGTTCACACTGAAGTAATATATTGTTCTGATTAGTAGGCAGAGAGTTCTGGAAAATATTCTAATGGTGGGTCCGAAAAAGATGCAAAGGGAATATCTTTTTTTTTTCCCATGCTGTCCTTATAATGACATTTGTAGTAGCATTTGTACACAGCTTTTAGTCACATCAAAGAGTATTACACCAAGGAGTTGTAGTAACATGAATTTCATTTAAAAATCTCAATGAATACATCAAGTCATCTCGTGTTTGACAAAGTCTTCCAAACAGCAGTGGAGAGGATGGAGATCATTGATTGGCTGCAGTATATTCTTTAAAAATATATTTTATTCTTCCCCTCCTCAATTACATGTAAAAACAATTTTAACAGTCTTCTTTTTGAGTTCCAAATTCTTTCCCTCCTCCCTTCCTCTCCCCGCCCTTGCTGAGATAGTAGGCAATATGATATAGGTTATACATGGGCTGTCATGTAAAACATTTTCATATTAGTCATTTTGTGCAAAAAGGCTTGAAAGAAAGAGAAAGGGAGGAAGGAAGGAAGGAAAAACAAGGAAGGAAAGAAGAAAGAAAGAAAGAAAGAAAAAGAAAGAAAGAAAGAAAGAAAAAAGAAAGAAAGAAAGAATACTTCAGTCTGTATTCAGATGACATCGGTTCTTTTTCTGGAGGCAGATGGAATTTTTCATCATGAGTCCTCTGGGATGTCTTCAATCATTGTATTGCTGAGAATAGTCAAGTCATTCACAGTTCTTCATTGTACAGTATTACTGTTGCTGTTCAGTTTTCCCCTGGTTCTGCTCACTTCACTTTATATCAGTTCATGTACATCTTTGCAGGTTTTTTCTGAGTGCATACTGCTCATTATTTATTATAACACAATAGCATTCTGTCATAATCATATACTACAGCTTGTTCAGTCATTCCCCAATTGATGGGGATCCACTGTTTTAATTCTTATAAATGATGAATTGTGTGTAAAAAGCAGCATAAAAAGGCAGAACCAAGATGGTGAATTAGAAGCAGCAACTCAGCCACACTCTCTCAACATTCCCCTACAAACAACTTTAAAGTTATCCCTCAAATTGAATTTTGGTGTGGCAGAGACAGAAAAAGATTAGAGTAAGAAAATTTTCCAACCTAGAACATTTTAGGAGATCAGGAGATATGGGACACCAGGGTGGGAGTCACACCAGAGTGGAAACAGCACCAGCACCACCTGGGGGCCTAGGAAGTTGCTATGACAGTGACAGAAGCAGTGTGAAAAGCTCTCAGCACGGAGTTGGTAAAGGTGTAAGACAACTGGTCAGAAAAAGATTAAGAGGAAAGCTTCGCTGGCATTGGGTTCAGCTGGCCCTGATTGGAAGTTCTATTTCCCATACACTGTTCTGGGTCACAGTTCCAGGGCAGAGAGGAGCACATGTGGTTGATTACAAAGAAGCGGGGGCTCTGGATCCAGTTCCAAAATATAGAAGACCAGTAGCACTTGTAGGTGCAGGAGAGCAAGAGACCTGGTCACAGTTCCAGGGCCAAGAGAAGTGCTAGCATGTGTAGCTGCAGAGGATCAATGCTCCCTATTGGATAAAGGCCAGAACATAGACCAGGGGCTCTGGAAAACACCTCTTCATGGATCATACCACCTTGGAAGCACCAAAAATTTCAGACCCTGATAACTAGCTGTGAAAACAGCAGCATGAAAAATCCTGAGGCTTCATACTGTGTCTTCCTGCCCTCAGCTAAAGAGCCCAACTTTAACACAAAGTTCAGTCAAAAACTAGGCAAGAAAAATGAGCAAACACCCAAAATTGAACCTGACTTTTAGCAAGCTACTAGGATGGCAGGGAAGACCAAGACAGAAACTCACTAGAAGACAACAATGTGAAAAAAGCTATAAACAAAGGCTCAAAGAAAAAAAAATTGCTATTTGGACCCAAGCTCAATAATTCCTAAAACAAAGAAAGAGTTAAGAGTGGTAGAGGAAAAATTGGGAAAATAAAATAGAGTAATGCATGAAAATTATGGAGAGTCAATAGCTTAGTAAAATGAGACACAAAACATACTGAAGAAAATAATACCTTAAAAGACAGAATTAATATATATCAAAAAGAGGCACAAAAATCTACTGAAGAGAAGATACCTTAAAAAGCACTAATGGAGAAATGGAAAAGGAGTCATAGAAGCTCACTAAAGAAAAAAAAATATTATTTAGAAATTAGCTAATGATACCATGAGAGATTAAAAAAATTAAAGAAGGTCAAAAGAATAAAAAAATTAGAGAAAATATAAAATATCTCATTGGGAAATAACTGACCTAGAAAAAAAGAGAAAAGAGAAATAATTTAAAAATTATGGGATTACCTGAAAACTGATGAAAAATGTGCCTAGACATAACATTTCAAAAAGTACAATGAAAAACTACCCTGATATCTTAATATAAAATAGAAATTGAAAGGACCCACTGTTCACATCCTTAAAGATATCCCAAAATGAAAAGTCCCAGGAATATTATAGCCAAATTCCAGGGCTCCCAAATCAAGAAGAAAATATTACAAGCAGTTAGAAAGCAACAATTAAAATATTGTGGAGCTGTAGTTAGGATCACACTAAATTTAGCAGCTTACACATTACAGGAATAGAAGGTTTAGAATAGGTTATTCCAGAAACAAAGGAGCTAGGATTGTTGTTCAATCACTTTAGTCATATCCATTTCTTCATGAACCCATTTGAGGTTTTCTTGACGAAATTCCTTGAATGATTTGCCATTTCCTTCAGCAACTCATTTTACAGGTGAAAAACTGAGGTAAACAGGGTTAAGTGACTTGCCCAGGTCACATGGGCAATCAAATGTCTGAGACTGGATTTGAACTCATGAAGACTCATCTTCATGACTCCTAGCTCATGGGAGCTCCCACGAGCTAGGATTACAACCAAGAATTACCTACTCAAGCATTCCTGATGAACATACCAGAGCTAAAGAGAAAATTTAACATTCAAACAAGAATAGCATAAAGAGGTAAACATGAAAGTGAAATCATGAGACTCAATAAAGTTATCTACATTCTTATATGGGAAGATGGTCCCTAACTTTATCATTATTTATGTAAGTAAAAGTCTACAATAGATGGAGCTGTGCATGTGATCTTATTATGTTGGGATGATCCAAAACAATTGGAGAGGTAAGAAAACAGGATACTCTAGGAAAAGGCAGAGGTAGAATGGGGGGGGGGGGTTTCTCACATAAAAAAAGCTTACAAGGAAGAGATTTTATATTGGAGGGGGAAATGTGAATTTGGTGGTGAGAAATGCTTGAACACAATTGGTTCAAAAAGGGAAGAATATATGTTTATAAGAGAAAATATATGTTTATAAGAGAAAAGAAGGAGAAGGAGAAGGAGAAGGAGGAGAAGAAGAAGGAATAGAATGAAGAGATAGGATAGAGGGAAATATTCTGTAATTATAACTGAATTTGAATGGGATAAACTCACCCATTAAACAGAAGTGAATAGCAGAACTTATTAGGAACCAGAATACAGCAATATGTTGTTTTACAAGAGACATCCTCAAAACAGACAGACATATAGTGTTAAAACAAGAAGTTGGAGCAGAATCTGTTATGCTCTCAACTGAAATTAAAAAAGGCAGGGATAGCAATTGTGCTCTCACACAAAGCAAAAGTCAAAAATAGGCCTAATTAAAAGAGACAATAAGAAAAAACTGCATTTGGTAAAAGGTACCATAGACAATGAAGTAACATTAAAAAAAACCTCTAGCAAGTTTCTCTGATAAAAGCCTTTTTTCTCAAATATATAGGGAAGTAAATAAAATATTACAAAACTCAGAGTTATTCACTAGTTGATAAATGGTCAAAAGATGTGAACAGGGAGTTTTCAGAAGAAGATATCAAAAGCTATTTATTGTCATATAAAAATGATCTAAATCACTACTGATTAGAGAAATGCAAATTAAAACAGCTCTAAGACACTACATCACACCTATCAGAAATGACATATACCAGAAGGGGTGAGGGAAAATAGGTCCACTAATGAACTGTTGGTGAAGTCAAGAATTGGTTCAACCATTCTGGAGAACAATTTGAAATTATTCCCAAAAGGCCTACAAAACTCTACATACCTTTGGAACTAGCAATACAACTTCTAGGTTTCTACCCCAATGTGATGAAAGAAAAAGACCTATATGTATAAAAGTATTCATAGCAACTCTGTGTGGTGGTGAAAAACTGGAAATTAAGGGGATGTCCATCAATTGGGGAGTGGATAAACAAGCTGTGGCATATGATTATGATGGAATGCCATTGTGCTATAAGAAATGACAAGCAGGATGTTCTCAAGACTTACACTAATTGGTATAAAATGGAAAGGGTAGAACCAAGAGAATGCCATACCCAGTAACATCATATTATACAATGATCAACTGTGAATGCCTTAGCCAGGGGTGGGGAACCTGTGGCCTTGAGGCCACATATGGCCTTCTAGGTCCTCAAGTTGGGTCCTTTGACTGAATCCAAACTTCAAAGAATAAATCTTTTTTATTAATGCTATTAGTTAAGACCTTTAGCTATTCCCAGCAATACAATGATCCAAGACAGTTCAGAAGGTATTTTTTTTTTTAAAGCAATTGGGGTTAAGTAACTTGCTCAAGGTTACACGGCTAGTCATTTGATTTATGCGTGGGTGCTCATTTTCTGAGGCCGGATCTGATCTCGGGTCATCCAAACTCCGAGGCCGGCGCTCTTACTCACTGCGCCACCTAGCCGCCCCCTCAGAAGGTATTATGATAAAAAAATTGCTATCCACCTCCAGTGAAAGAATTGATGGAGTCTGAATGCAGATTGAAACACATTCTTGTTTACTTTATTTTTGTCTTTATTTTCTTTACATATACATGGAAAACATATTAAATATAAAATATTTATATTAATTATTAAATTTAATATTAACTATTAAAATTTTAAAAAGAGATGGACAGGACACTTGCTACATTGATCTCCATGTAATGTCAAGAGACCAAGATGAAGGATCCCAACCCACTGAGTAGATTCTTTATAAATGCAATTTACAGGAAGAGCAGATATCAGAGTTAAAAGAAACCTCAAAAGCCATATGGTCTAATTCCTTCATATTCTACATGAAGAACCAGAGATCCAGAATGGCCACATGACTTGTCCTGAAGGTCACATAGATCATAAGTATCAGAAGTGAGATTTGGTATCTCTGATAAGGCTTTTGACATCCAGGATATACAGACAGCTAATAGAAATATCAAAGGCCAAATGACATTTCCTATTAGACAAATGGTTAAAGGATATAAATATAATTCCCCAAAGAACTTCCAGCTATTACTAACTCTATGAAATCATGCTCCAAATCATTAAGATTAAGAAAAATAGAAATCAAAATAACCCTGAAGGTTTTTTCCACACACACAGAAAGCTGGTAAATATAACAAATGTTGGGAATAATCAATGTTAGAGGAATAAGGAAAGATATATTATGAGTGGAGATATGAATTAGGATGACCATTCTGCAAAGACATTTGGAGTAATATAAATAAAGTGGCTAAAATACTCATTGACCCAGAGATTTAAGTGATAGAGAATTCACTGACACCAAGAAAATTACATGACAAAGCATGAGCAAAACAAAAATAAGAAAGTTCCATATAAATCAACATATTTGAAGCAGTCCTTTTTGAGGTAGCAAAGAACTGGAAACAAAGTAGATACCTATCAATTGAGGAATAGCCAAACAAATTGTGGTACGTGAGTTTAATGGAGTATTATGTATTTTAAGAAATGATGGATGTGACAAATACTGAGGAGCACGGAAGGAATTGTATCAATTGATTCAAAGAGAAGTAAGCCAGCAGAATGGGGAAAGCAATTTACACACTGAGTAGAGCAATGTAAACGGAAAGACAATCAGAAATATCTCATTTGTGAGATAGGTATTATAGATTTTATTATCTCTGTTTTACAAATGAAGAAACTGAAGGTTAGGGAGGTTGAATTGGCCAAGATCACGTAGACAGTAATTCGTCATAGGATTTGAAACCATATTTTCCTGGCTTCAAGACCAAAGCTCTTTCCTCTCTAAGACAAGGAAGTGCATTGCGTTTTTGCCCAAACATATTATGTTGACAGATATTCATAGTATTATTGTATCACAGCTCTAGAGCTGAAATGGAACTCAAGAGATGGTGTTACAAAGAAGCATGAATTTTGCTTATGACTATACATTGTGTGTGTGTGTGTGTGTGTGTGTGTGTGTAAATGTAGCCATATCTCAATTGCCTAGAACAAACAAAAGCAGTATTCTTAAGTATTTTTTCCTGGAAAGCCATAAGGGACGGGGGGGGAACTACAAACACACACACACACACACACACACACACACATACACACACTTGAGGGAAGTGAGACTGAACTTACTAAAAAGACATGGGATTCCGTGCAGCAGAATCAAGGAATGTTCAGTAGCCGTGGGGGAAAACAGTACATGCAAAGACATGGAAATGTTAGAAGGAATGATACAGAGAGCAGCACATACGTCTCTTTTAGCTGGAACACCAAAAATGTGAAGGAGAGTAAATGAGCTTGCAGAATGTGAAATGAGTCTGGAGCAGGAAGGCTGGAGACAGATTTGAAAGGGCTCTAAAAGCCAAGGAATTTGAATTTTATCTTTGAGGCAAGAGAGAGTCACTGGAATTTCTTGAGTGGAATAAGAATGTAGTTGGACCTATGTTTTGGGATAGCAATTTGCCACCTGTTTAGAGGACAAATTGGCGAGAAGAGATCTTGAAAGCTACTAGAGCATTCTGAATAGATTATGAACCTTTCCAATCTACAGATAAGGTTTGTTCATTTGAATTAGAGCTAGTGTTTAGAGGCTTGAACATTGAAGCTGAGAATGAAGTCAGAGGCTTTATCAATGATGAAATAATAGAAGAGGTTTTAGGGGCTGCTGAGGAATTAGAACTTGGTAAGCACTATGAAAACGATTTGTGGGGGAATGGGTGGGGAGGAAGGAGGTAAACAGAGCAACCTAGAACCTTTTGCCCATAATCTATGGATTCTTTAATTCATTTTCTCAAAAGGCAGCCATGAGACACAGATCAGTAGGGGGGTAGTACAACTGTTCATTCTCTTTCATATAAAGGGACAAAAGTAAAACAAACAAACAAAAAAATGATCCAGAGAAAGTACTTAAGGATGCGAATATATGTTTTATGGATAGATTAGATACAGCATATGAATATTCCAAGAATAACATCATACTCTATATCAGAGTAAGCAATTAAATGTAATGAGCTCCCTGAGTCATCAAAAAAGATTAAATTCTGCTTATTATTCTCCATTTAGCAAAGAAACCAAGTGCATTATATAGAATAAAATATATATTAGTAAGCTTTCATTAAAAAGAGTTGAAACTAAAATTTTGGCATATTCAGAATTAATTCTCAACTACCCAAACAACTAGACTTATTAAAGAATGTAAATGCTGCTATATGTGTATGTACATATTTTTTCCTCTTCATTTGTTCAGTCATGTCCAACTCCATCACCCTATTTGGGGTTTTCTTGATAAAATATACTGGATTGGTTTGCCATTTCCTTTTCCAGCTCATTTTACAAATGAAGAAACTGAGGCAAACAGGGTTAAATGACTTACCCAGAGTAACACAGCTAGGAAGTGTCTGGATTCAGATATGAACTCAGGTCTTCCTGACTCCAGGTCCTGCACTTCATATACTGTGCCACCTAGCTGCCCATATGTATGTGTATGTATATATATATATATTAGTTTACACATACAGGTTGAATGTTTGCAACAATAAGCAAATACATTGTGTTGAAGGCCAGGTATGAGCAGGCTGGGACTCTAATAATTTGAGTTGAGCCTGGAATTAAAGGAGATGCTTGTAAAACATCTAACAGTTAACAAAATGACATTTAACTTGTTATAGGAAAGTCAGTATATTCAACAAGGACATAATGTAAAGAAATCACATTAATTCAATTGAGTACAGCTCCCCTATTTCCAAATTGTTTATGGTGGTCCACTGGTTATGTGTCAAGGGAGAACTGGAGCTCCTTTTTTGCACTCAGGGAATATTTTGAGGGTGGTGATCTACATTTTTATCCAAGACTGGGACAAAGGCATATATAGAATTCTTATTAAATGTGCAAATGACAAAAAAACTGTCCATCTGGAAGAGATATATGACACATTGGATAATAGAGACAATATTTAATAAGATGTTAATGTGATAGAACAATAGGATCAATCTATGATACTTTAGAGATAACTGATATTTAGAAATTGTGTTCATAAAATAAACTTCACAATTATCGTATAGAAATTTAACTGGGAAAATCTATTTGTATGAAAAGGACTGGTTGTTCTTAATGTGAGAATTGAGTCAATAGTGTGATATAGCATCTAAAAAACCTAATTTACATTATGAGAGGTATAATGTCTAGCACATGAAAGGTGAGAGCTCTACTGTACTCTTGAATGAACAGTTCAGATCTAGAATATTTTGTTTAGTTCTAGGTGCTACATTTTAGGAAAAAAACAACCCAGAACAAATCTAGACGATGCTGAACAGGATAGTAAAGATATTAGAAACTGTAGGACATAAGGGTCGGGTGAAGGAACTGAAGATATTGAACATACATAATCCATTAATTAATCAGGCAACAAGCATATGTCAATTTAGAGTTAGGGTTAGTATCTACTGGGTGCCAGGAATAATGAAAGTGGAACATAGTAGCCATCCTGAAGTCTTTTAAAGGCTAACATGAGGAAGAAAGATTAGTTTTCTTCTTATTCCCAAAGGGCAGAACTAGAAACTATGAGGGGGAAGATATGGTAAGATACATTTTGTTTTCCTGTATGGCAAATGCTTCCTAACGATTAGAGCCACCCAAAAGTGAAAGGGGCTGATAAGGGAGGAAATGGGTTCCTCTTTCCTGAAGAGCTTCCATGGGAAACAGAATGAATATATTTTGGAAATGTTGTAGAATGGCTTAATTTTCAGTTACAGCTTAGACTAAATGGATTCTAAAGTCCCTTCAGGTTCTGGGAATTTGTAGTTCTATTCAATATAGATTAAATAATAAGAAAATGCATTGAGTTTGAATAGTTGTATTTGTAAGATCAATCACAAAAAGATAAAAATTGCAAATAAAAATTTATTCACACCTTAGTTGAATGCTTTCTGGGGATATCAGCTTACAATAAATATTTGGTACCACACAGGTTAATGGTGAGTATCATCTGTAGCTCCCCCCACCCTCCATACACACACGTTGGAATACTCACATGCCTGTACATGAGCATACACACTTGATTTATACATTTTCCCCCCTCATCATTTGGAGAAATACATTATCCTGCTATTTCTTCTTCTCAAAGCTATTTATGTTATTTTCAAGCCCTTGGTGTATCACAGCAAAGGGCAGATTATTTAATACAGTATTTTTAAGGATGTTTTTTAAGTAGACTAGTTTAAAATGTTCCTGGCTATAGTTTGTTCCATGTTTTAAGAATCTCTTCTGTGAATTGAAATCAAATTTTGAAGAAGCATTGACTTCAATGAGAAGAGATCAGATTATAATAACTTAAAATGTCTTTCACTGATTTTGGTAGGAAGTATATATAAGTTTACATATGCTTGTAACTCTTGCAACAATGGAAATGCAGCTCTGTGATTTCCCGTGGTTCAGAAAAATTTATTCTATCTTGGCATTATCGTTCACTTTTTCCTGTTTCCAACATTATAGAATTATAGCTTATACTGGTGAGCAGATGATTTTATGAAATGATAACACTGTTTTGAGTTTGGGTTAAAAGAATAGGATTATTCTATACTATGTATCTTATATGCTTATCATAACCTATGCCCCAAAGAATCAGTCCAATTTTCTAAATTAAATATTTATGGATCCAGATGATAAATATAAAGATATTGACATAAGTGGGACACTGGGCTCAATACTGAAAGTTCTAGAGAATTCAAGGAAAAATAGGCTAAATGGATTGCCAGAGGCATAATTAAAAACTTAGGTACTTGAGGTAAGCAAAAAGGAAAGCTCCCTCAAGTCAACTTATAATCCATAATTGAAAATAGTATAAGAAATAAATAAAACAAATTCTGTAGCTCAAAAAGATAATTGTACTTTATATTCCCTATATTTTTGTGCCTTGAAACAAAGCATCATCATTCTGTCTCTGTTATTCTGGGGATGGCAAAGTGGAAAGATATTGTATTATGAGGTTAGTCATTTTGCCATTGTTTTGCGTTATCTACAAAAATAAGACCTACTATTTTCTCTGGAATAAAAAAATACAGATGAAGAATGAAGAAATATACTTCTGATAATATTTCTTGGGAAAATTCCTTAACTGATATACATAAAATTAAAAAAAAAGTTATTTCAATTTTGAGTCTTATCCCACCAGGTGGTGTTTATTCCTTAAAAACAAAGCATTTTAACCTGTTTTGATCATCTCTGAAACTGAGTCCATAATTTTTTTTTCTTTTTTTAGGGGGAGTGTAAGCCATAGTTATTTT
Organism: Gymnobelideus leadbeateri; assembly: GCA_011680675.1. NCBI lineage: Eukaryota > Metazoa > Chordata > Mammalia > Diprotodontia > Petauridae > Gymnobelideus > Gymnobelideus leadbeateri. The sequence goes on along the minus strand of WOXC01009878.1, from coordinate 79,574 downwards.
CTAATATTATAAACAATGTGTTTCTGTCTAAGTCAATTACCTACTCTGAGATTGACAACAGTGATATGCAGGACAGAAATGGTAAAAGAGTCATTTTAGAAGCTGCATTTTGAGAATTTTCTGGTTCCCCCTTGAAGATGTGTAGCCTTCTATGTAAGTCCAGGCAACTATAAACAACTGCAGTGATAGTCAAATTGGTCAAAATCCTTATTACAGACCAAGATGGAAGAGTAGAGAAGCACTCAAGTGAACTCTCCCCAGTTCCCCACTAAACAACTCTAAAATAGTGCCTTAAATCAAATGTGGAGTGGCAGAACCAGCAGAAGGTCTAGTGAAGCAATTTTCCATTCCAAGAAAACCTAGAAATTTCCAGGAAAAGTCTGTCACTTTGGTGGTATTCAATCTTGGAGCACAGTACATATCATTGTAGTGCTAGCAGCAGACTTTGAAGGTAGCTGCATTGGTAGCAGCAACAGCTTTGGGAGCTCGCAGTCCACAGAGTGTGGAGTGGGTGGGTCCGAGAACTGGTTGGAGGGAGATTACACAGGACTCTTTGCAGCTGCTGGGTTCAGGACCCTGTTGAGGTGTCCACAGGCAATTCTGGGTCACAGTTCTAGAACCAAAAGAGGAGCAAGGGATCTATTCACATTTCTAGGGCAGCAAGGAGTACTTATGGTGACACATGGAGGAATAAGGACCTAGTCTCAGTTTCAAGACAGAGGGGAGCACTAGCAATTGTGAATTCAGGAGAATGGGGATCTGGTTACAGTTGCAGGGTCAGAAGGTGTGATAACATTGGCAGCTACAGGGGAACAAGAACCCTTCCTGAATAAAGAGCAGAGCATCTGTCCTTGCGTCATACCACTTTGGAAGCACTGAAAACCTACAGACATGCAGAGCTAGTTCTGAAAACAGCATCATAAGTGACTTGAAGTTTGAGAGAGTGTCCCTTCCATTCTGGGAACAGAGCCTGACTTTAACATAAAGTTAATAGTCAATGAATAGGCTAGAAAATGAGCAAATGACAACAAAAAATAACTTGAACATAACAAATTACTATAGTGACAAGGAAGATGAAGACATAAATACAGAGGAAAATAATATCAAAGCAGCTACATACAAAGTTTCAAAGAAAAATGGGAATTGGATACAATCCCAAGAAAAGTTACTAGAACAGCTCAAAAAGAATTTTAAAAATCAAATAAGAGTGGTGGAGGAAAAGCTGTGAAAAGAAATTAGTGTGAGGCAAAAAATATGGAAGGAGAGTCAATAGCTTGGTAAAGGAGGCACAAAACTTCTGGAAAAAAATTACACCTAAAATATAGAATTTGCTAAAAGGTAAAAGAGGCACAAAAATACACTAAAGAGAAGAATGCCTTAAAAAATAGAGTTGTTCTAATGGAAAAAAGAGGTATAAAAACTCACTGAAGAAGATAATTCCTTAAAAATTAGAATTGGGTAACTAGAAGCTAATGACAACATGCAACACCAAGAAACAATTAAACGAAATGAAAAGAATTATTTAAAACAGGAAGGAAATATGAAATATCTCATTGGAAAACCAACTGACCTAGAAAATAGATCAAAAGAGGTAATTTAAGAATAATGAAACTGCCTGAAAACCATGTTCAAAAATAGCTTAGACATCATATCAAGACAATTACCAAGGAAAACTACCCTTTTATCCTAGCACCAGAAAGTAAAATAGAAATTGAAAGAATCTGCCAATCACCTCCTGAAATATATCTCAAAATGAAAACTCCCAGGAAGATCATACCCAGATTCCATAACTACCAGGGCAAGGAGAAAATATTGTAAGTAGCCAGAAAGAAACAATTCAAACATCATGGAGCCATAGTTAGGATCACACAAGATTTAAAAGTTTCCATATGAAAGAATCAGAGGGCTTGGAATATGATATCCAGAAGGCAAAGGATCTAGGATTATAACCAAGAATCACCTATCCAGCAAAACTGAGTCTAGTCCTTCATGGGGAAAATTGATATTTAATGAAATAGAGGACTTCAAGCATAACTGATGAAAAGACCAGACATGAATAAAAACATTTACTGAAATACAGGCCTCAAGAGAAGTATACAAAGGTAAACATGAAAGACAAATAATAAGAAAAACAAGGTTAAAATGTTTGCATTCCTGTATAGAAAGATGATAATTGTAACTCCTAATCACTTTATCATTATTCAGGCAGTTAGAAGGACCATAGATAGAGGACACAACTGTGAGTTGACTATTATGGTATGATTTTTAGAGTCAATTTTTACATGTAATGGAAGTGATTGGAGTGGGAGCCTACACCAAGTTTGTGTTTCTAGCTATGGTATGATTATTAAAATTAAAGGGGGGGCGGAGCCAAGATGGCAAAGTAGAAACAGCAATCTTTTTTTTTTTTTTACATTTGAAACATTTAATTTTAAGACTTCGAATTTCAGATCCATTCCCTTCCTCCCTTGTCACCCATTCCCTCTGGGAAGATAAGCAATTCAGTATGTGTTGTACATGTCTAGCTATGCAAAACATTACCATAGTAGATATATTATAAAAGATTGCTTATATTTCCCTCCCACCCATCTTACCTCCCACCTGGTCCATTCCCTACTTTGATCCTGTCCCTCTTCGAAAGTGGGTGCTTCCAACTTCCCCTCCCCTCAGCATGCCTTCCCCTCCATCATCCACCTCTCATCCCCCTTCCCCCTACTCTGCTGCAGGGTGAGCTATCCCATTTAGTATGTATGTGATTCTCTCCCTGAGCCAAATTCAATGAGAATAAGGTTTTGCCTTTTTGCCTTCCTGTTCTTCCCCTCCCCTGCAACTACTTCCCCTTGCCTCTTCTACATGAGATAGTTTACCCTACCCTGTCTCTCCCCATCTCCTCTTGTGACTTTCCTCTCTCACCTCTTAACTTCATCCCTTAAGTATCATCCCTTCCCACCAAATTCAACCTGTGCCCTCTATCCATGTATACCTGTAAACATATATACACACATTCACATATGTATTCATATGCTTATATACCCTTCTTCAATTATTTTCATAATGAGAAAGGTTTCATCAGACACAGTTATTATTTCTCCATGTAGGAATGTAAATAGTTCATCTTTGAAAAGTTCCTTTTGATTTCTTTTCCTTGATTACCTTCTCAAGCATCTCTTGCTTCTTGTGTCTGAATGTCCAATTTTCTATTCAAGTCTGTTTTTTTCCTCAAGAATGCTTGAAAGTCATTCCACTGAATGACTGTATTTTCCCCTGAAACAAGATACTCAATTTTCCTGGGGTAGGTGACCCTTGGGTTCAGTCCCAGCTCTTTTGCCCTCTGGAATATCATATTCCATGCCCTTCAATCCCTCAGTGTAGAAGCTGCCAGGTCCTGGGCTATTCTGATTGTGTTTCCACAATATTGGAATTGTTTCTTCCTGGCTGCTTGTAGTATTTTCTCCTTGATCTGGGAATTCTGGAACCTGGCTATAATATTCCTAGGAGTTTTCTTTTTGGGATCCTTTTCAGGTGGCGATTGGTGGATTCTTTCAACCTCTATTTCCCCCTCTGGGTCTAAAACATCAGGGCAATTTTCTTTGAGAATTTCTTGAAGGATGATTTCTAGGATCTTTCTTTGATCACAACTTTCAGGTAGTCCAATAATTTTTAAATTATCTCTCCTGGATCTATTTTCCAGGTCAATGGTTTTTTCCATGAGATATTTCACATTGCCTTCTAGTCTTTCATTTTTTTGGATCTGTTTAACAGCATCTTGATTTCTCATAAAGTCACTAGCTTCCATTTGCTCCAGTCTAATTCTGAAGGAATGATTCTCCTCATTGAGCTTTTGAGATTCTTTTTCCATCTGGCAAATTCGGCTTTTTAAGGCATTCTTCTCCTCATTGCCTTTCTGAGCCTCTTTTGCCATTTGAGTTAGTCTATTTTTTAAGGTGTTATTTTCCTCAGTCAGGCTGTTGACTGTCATTTCATACTTTTCTTGCATCTTTATCATTTCTCTTCCCAATTTTTCTCCCACTTCTCTTATCTGCTTCTTAAGGTCCTCTATGGCCTGTAGCCAGCTTGTATTTTCATTTGGGGCTTTTGGTGCAGGAGTTCTGACCTCACAGTTCTCCTCCTGTTCCATGCTTTGATCCTCTTTGCCCCCAAAATAGGAGTCTAAAGTTGCATTTTTCTATTTATTTTTTTCCTTTGCCTAGGCATATTGCCACTTAATTACTTGATTTTTGGGCTTGTTGCCACAGTAGGACTCTGCCACCAGACAGGAGAGCTTCTGTCCCAAACGTGGGGTCTTCACAACTTTTGCCGGTTGGGTGGCCTCTGTAAAGCCTCCACCCACTCTGGCAAATTGGATACCCACCCAATACTTCACCCCCAGACCACAATCCAGATCCAGGCAGTTTAAAGCAGGAGTGATTAACCCCCCAGACTGATTGCTGGATCTCTCTACAGTTGGCAGACCAGGAGCTGGAACTGCCACTGACCACTGCAAAATGGCCTCTGTGCGTCATTTCCTCAGCAGCTTTTCGCCCCCAGGGGAGGAAGCCAATTCATTCCCCAAATACTGGTCCCAAAGTCCATAGGGCACTAACCTCTCACTTTGTCCTAGGCATATCTGTGCTGATAATTATGGAATCGCCACAGCTGCTGGTGTTCTGGGGTCCCTCCAGCTGGCTGCTGGCCTGGCCGCCCTGGGACTAAAACCTCGGCTCCCTTGAGCCTGGGCTCTGCTCCCAGAGCGCTGTGCTGTCTGCTCCCTGCAGGGCTGCTGGGCTGTCCTCAGCAGGAGGTTAGCTTTTCTGTGTTGTTCTGTGGATGCTGGGGCTCCAGAAGTTGTTCAGATTCCCCTTTTACATTGTTTGGAAGTGGAGTGGGCAATGAGTAAATTCTTAAAGAGCCTTGGTATCTGTGATGCTTGTATTGGACAAGCCAGCCAGAATCATCTGACCCAGAGTGAGTCTACACTACATAATTCTCAGGCGTTCTCTCTATAAGCAGTCTTTTACAATATATCTACTATGGTAATGTTTTGCATAGCTATATATGTACAACACATACTGAATTGCTTATTTTCCCAAAGGGAGTGGGTGACAAGGGAGGAAGGGAATGGATTTGAAATTCGAAGTTTTAAAATTAAATGTTTCAAATATATATAAATACTATTATTAATACTATTTTGCATGTAATTGAGAGATAAGATGTGCAGCCATAGGAGCATAGAGATTCACCTTGCCCTAATGGTAAAGTCAAAGAGGGTATGGGGGAAGATATGGGAGAGAACAGATTGGATGAAGGGATATCTTGTGGGACTGCTATTTTGGAGTGGTGGGTAGGGGGAAATGGGGAAAAATTGTAACTCAAAATCTGGCGGAATTGAATGATGTAAACCAGAAGTTAATAAAGCATTTGTTTAATTGTAAAAAATAAATAAATAAATAAATAAAATTAAGGGGTAAGAAAGAGAAATACATTAGGGGAAGAGGGAAGGGAGAAGAAGAATGGGGGAAAATTATCTCATAGAAAAGAGAGGCAAAGGGTTTTAAAATGGAAGGAAGATGGACTTTGAGGTGTTAGGCAATGCTTGAACCTACTGTCATTGCAATTGGCTGAGAGAGGGAATAACAAACATACTCAGATGAATATAAGAAATCTATGTTACCCTATACAAAAGTAGGAGGGTAAGAGCATAAGAGAGAGGGAGTGGGGGGGTGATAGAAGGGAGGCCAAATCAAGGGAGGTAGTGGTCACAAAGAAAACCAATTTTTAAAGATGGAGGGAGAAGAGTAAGGAGGGAAGGTAGGAGAGAGAGAGAGAGAGAGAGAGAGAGAGAGAGAGAGAGAGAGAGAGAGAGAGAGAGAAAGGAAGGAAGATGAAGAAGAGATAAGGAAACAAGGGAATATGAATACTAAAAAATAAGATGGAGAGAACTACATTGTTCAGAATCATAATTATGATTGTGAATGGGATCAGCTCACTTATAAAATGGAAGTGGATAGCAGAAATAATGGGCTAAAGCAAAATCTATTATGCTTCAGCTGAGGGAAAAATCAGAAGCAGCAATGATGATTTCAGACAAAGAAAAAGCTAAAATAGACCTAATTTATTCATTCATTTATTTATTTTTAGTTTTCAACATTCACTTCAATAAGATTTTGAGTTCCAAATTTCTCCCCATCTTCCCCTCCACCCACAAATGGCATGTGACTTGATATAGACACTATATCTTCGTACATATTTCACCATATGCATGTATGCAAATCCACACATATATGCATGTATTTGTACAATACACATATACATGTATATGGATTTGCATATACATATGTATTTAAACACATGTATTTTATGTACATATATAATATATTTAATATACAAGTATTACAACATACATTATGCAGTAATATAAAATTGAAGGAAGAAAGACTAGTTGCAAGATGACCATTTGAATATCAGTCTTTTGAAATGTCTTCATTAGTTTTGGAAGATCTATAACAATTATAGCTTCTGGAGCAATGGGTTAATAGGCAGAGGACCTTGACTCAAATCTTTGCTCTGTCACTTCCTACCTATGTCACCTTGGGCAAGACACTGGGTTTCAGTTTACTTATCTATTAAATGATGAAACTGGCTTGGGAGATCCTATATAGTTTTTTATCATTGATCTTAGCTTGCAAGAAAATACTATGCACTGTTACCAAAGAGTTTTTTTTTCCTTTTTTTATCATCAGAGGTCAGGAATCTCTTGAGTTTTTGCATGAATATACTTATGGCTCCTTTGCAAATTATTCTTCATTCAAACCACATGAGCTACAGTGATATATCACTAATGAGAGCCAAGAGTCTGCTCAAATCTAACATATGGTTTTTATTATTAGTTCTGCCAGTATTTATTAATTTGGACCCAGTGGCAAAGAAAAACTGTCCTTCTTCATCAGTCCTTTGCTGCCCAATCTTTTGGAGAAAATGCCAATATATCATTCGCTCTTTTGTGTAAGAGTATTGACATATATATATATATATATATATATATATATATATATATATATTTACATTTATATTGATATACCAAAATGGTCTGAAAGCCCTTTAATCTTGGAAAGATACCAACAGATCAAAATAATAATGTAAACAGGAGTTAGTTCAGTCATCTTCTTCCATTCCTCCATCACAATATCAGTGGGTCTATAGCTACTTCTAGGCAGAAAGCAGTATCCATAGCAGCAGAGAGTGAACAGCATGCTAGACCAGGAGTTTGGAGACCAGGGTTCTAATAGTTCTTCTGTTGCCAGCTCTCTGTGTAAACTTGGCAAGTCACTTTACTGTTCTGGGCTTCTGTATTAACATGCTGCATTCTGAAGTGCTAATCTATTGAAAATGCTATCTATTAAAAAAGTGATAATAATGCCAAATTAATCCCAGGTGGATATGGATGAATAATAGGAAACTATAAAAACAAACAAACAAACAAAAAAACCAGTACCAATGAAACTCTTGGAAGGAATTTTCTTAAGGACCAATAATTTTTTTTCCTCGAAGGAGAGCACCAATGTCTCATAAATTTGGAATTTCTGATTTTTATCAGAAATGTTAAATGTAAGATTTGGTTCCTATTTCTATTTTTTCCATTAATTCTTGCTGTGTTGATTTTGTTCGAAGAAAATATTTTATAGTTCATCTTACCTTTTATGATATATTTTAGCCCATCTCTAGTTGTAAATGTTTTATCTAGTCATAATTATAAAATATTTAACAGCATACTAAACTCCAATTTCTTTATGGTGAGATTTAAATGTTTCCTCATAAGACTATACATTTAAATCTGTAAGGGATCTCAGATATCTTCTAGTCTGAACTCTCAATTTTATAGCTTAGGAAACTGAGGCTCAGAAAATTTAAGGGATTTACCCAATTCTATAAAGTATGGAAAAATAAAATAGTAACTTCATTTTTTAAGGAAAGACATGTGCAATCTTTTTCTTTTTGGGATTGAAAAAAATTGAGTGCTGTTTATACATTTTTATCAATATGATTGATGAAAACTGTGTAATATTGAATCATCCTCACATTATTGGCATGAATTTATATTTGTTATAATGTAAATTTTTATACATATTTTTATATTATTTTGGATACAAGTTCACATAGTCTTTTTGTATCAATATCCCTTAGCGATATTGATCTATTCTTGCCTTCACAATGTTTTCTCATATAAGGAATTTAATAAGATCTCTTCTATCTCCATTTTTCAAAATAGCATATGTAGTTATATCAACATTGTGTTCCTAAAGTCTTCACTTTTTTATGGATATAATAATATCCAGAATTGATTTTAAGTCTCCTATAATAATCATGTCATTCCAAGGATCATCAGATTTGACATGCTTTGGGAGACTCCCTCTTGTCATAGACACATGCCCTGGGAACATTATAGATCTCTTTTTTCAATGTTAAATTGATAAATAAATGTTTTTCTACCACTCAGAATGGAGTCACTAATCAGCAATATTAATCTCTTTTCCTCTGACTTATTTTATTATCACAACCTTGAAGTCACCTGTGGATCTACATTGCTATTCACTGGAATTCAAGCATGTAGTTTCTCCCCAGAAGGTCAAGCTTTCATGTCCTAAGATATCTATTTCTTCGCTCCAAATATTTATTGGTTCTTCTTCCCTTCCTCGTCATTGTCACATTTTAATACACAGTCATGAGTTTTGTAAAATTTTAATCTCTATTTCCATGGGGTCATATGTTTTTTCTCCAAAACATTTATAATTTGTTACTTTCAACACTGAAATGCAAGAAGGTTTATACATGGATGCATGTATGATGAGTGATGGAGTTTTAAATGTGTATTATGTACAAAGCACTATGCTAAACACTAGGGATACAAATAGATAAGTAAGATAATCCCTACTCTCAAGAAACTCACATTATAATGAGGGAGATAACACATATGGAAGGTTTCAACTGCAAGTAAGACAGAATAATCCTGTGGTCCTCAGGGTGCAGCAAATGAAGAAAAAGCAGATGTTAAAGTTTCTTCTTTAGTGTCATTTCCATTGAAAAATCATATCAATTAATGATGCAAGACCATTAGACAGTGCCAAGGACTTTGGTAGCAAGAATTTTCTTTGCTGGATCATGAGAAGCTGTGACTTTAGCAATTGGAGCAGTAATGAGGCTGTGATTTTACAGGTTATTTACCAGGATGGTGACTGTCTGGAAGCTAAGCCCAAGGCCCCTGAATTCAGGGTTCTAGGAAAAATCTTCTGGCAAATCATAGCTATAATTTTCAGGGCCCATAGATTTCCAGGATATCCTGGAAGAATGTTTTTGTAACCAAATAACATGTTTTTCCTCCAATTTTTTTTTCTGATTTTCATCCCAGGATCTCAAACCTCTGTGATATTTATGAAATTCTTTCTTTGCCTTTTTTGCTATAGTGGCCTCTCTAGAAAGTAAGGGATAGTTTAAGGTTTGATTGATTTTCTCTTCTTTATGGTTCAAGAAATGTCATGTTGAATATATGAATGGCAGAAACGAATTCATTTTATGCAGTACAAAGATGCTAGTAAATGACATTTACAATCCTTTTCAGTGTGCCAAGTACATTGTTTACCTCATTTTATTTAAGTCTCACCATAACCCTGGGTAGTTGGTTTCATGGTCATTACTATGTCTATGTTGCAGATGAGGACTTTCAGTGACTTTCTTGTTTTCAGACAGATATTTAGTGGGAAAGTAGTGGGATTTAAACTCATTTTTTTTGAGATTCTACATTCAGCATCCTATTCACCATATCACTGAGTGAGTCTTTCTTTGCCAGTAAAGATGGAATCCTTGCTGTAACATAATTGCGAGTGTTAGAAAGTATTGAGACTAAGAAAGGACAATTGATTTGCCTATGTTCACACAGCTAATAATGGTCACAAAGAAGATTTGAAGACAGGCTTCTCTGATTCTAAGTACTGCATGCTATCTATGATATGCTAATGACTCATATTATGCCAGATACAAAGAGTGAAAAATTCATTAAATATATTTATTGATCAATTAATCAACAAGTATATTAAATGACTACTTAATAAATTATACATTTAAAATGTTTTAATAATAATAGAATAATAAAATTTTATCAGGCACTATAGAATTAATGGGACACTAAAGCATTGGAATGTTTTTAAATAAAGAGCAACGGTAATATGATTTTTCTTTAAAATCCTCTATTATCAATTCATGTGAGAATACACACAAACACATGTATCTAAATATATAATATACATACATGCAAATCTATATGCATGCATTTATTTGTGTGCATTTGTAATTCTACAATATGTTGTCAATTTTTACCACAATGTACATGTATATAAATAGTTTATTCTGGCTTTCATGATGAAATATTCTGTTTCACGACATGACATTGTTTTTATGTGGATGATAATCAGGTCTCAAAATTCTCTCTAGAGTCTGTCTTTCTTTCAACTTATTACGTCTCCATTTATTTTCTCTTTTAAATTCTTTATTCAACAGGCATTGCCTTTGGAAAAACCTATGACATAGTAAGACAACTTTGTTGAGGAAAAAATAGTATTCAATCTTCTGGTGTTTTGGAAAGTGGAAATTTGGAAACCTTGTCCAATTTTAAGTATGTCACAAAAAAACCCTCCTACTTTATTTTCAATTGCTCACTTTCTCCTCTTGTTATGCATTCCTTTGCCAGGAAATGGTTGAACTTTTGCTTAATTATGAGTTTTACCAGTGACAATGATGCTGTTGATGGAACATGATCCACTTCACTATCAAATGTCTACTCTTTCCAATTTCTCTTCTATCCAAACTATTTTCCCATCTTCTTGTTTTCTTTCCTATTTTTGGATGTGGTTAATGTTGGAATTTTTTTGCATGATTATACATATTTATAATGTGTTTGGTTTTTCTCGTCTTCTCAATGGATGGGAGAGGGGTAGAAGGGAGGGAATGAACTTGGAATGGAAATTAAAATTTAATTAAAATGAGAGTTTGACAAGAGATGAAGTGGAAAAGGCACATACTGAAGAGGCTACACATTGAAAGAATTCTAAGTAGTTGCATAGTATTTCTACTTTAGATGACAAGTTATTTTTATGGCTATTTTCAAGCCTAGTCTGAATTTATAAAAATTCAAAGGTAATTGCTGTAAATGCTTCACCTAGGTGGATTTCTGGTATTGAACAACTTCCACTACCTTGATATTACCTGGATTCTAGCTTTGAGGCAAATCAGGCCACCAGAGAATCTATCTATTCATGGTGCAGGAGGACCATTTTACCAATGTTTACCTATTCGTTCACCTATGGTCTTTCTCTTGTTCATAAGCCATGGACTCAACTTCTTTAACAATTCAGGGTTGATTGATCTCATTGCACAAAGTAGATGAGAAGAAACTATTTTAAGGTAGGCAGAGAAGTGATAAGAGACAGGCATATTGACAACAGTGAGGAGTAACAATTAATAAACTGTCACTAAGGGGTCAGAGAAACTAAAAGAAACCCTAGACTCAAAAAATAGAGGAGTCAAAAGTTACTGCTTATCTGAGCAACTGAGTGTTTCTCAGTATTACAGGATAATACACCTATGTTCTCTTTCCTCACCTCTGCCTCTAAAATTCTTAATATCCTTTAAGACTCAGTTCATGTGATGATATTAATGAAAATAATAGTAATACTAATACTAATAATAGTGAATATTTATATAGTGCCTAATATATGTCAGGCATTGTGCTAAGCACTTTACAATTACTATTTCATGTGATCCTCACAACAGCCTTGGAAGGGAGATGATATTAATATTGGTATTTTACAGATGAGGGAGCTGAGGCAAACAGAGGTTAAGTGGCTTGCCTATGATCACACAGCCAAAGTAGCAGGAAGACAAGTGTTCCTGCTACTTTCCAAATGAACTATTTCCTGTTTTTCATAGTTGCCTTTAAGCAAAATGACCTTATATTTATCTTTTATGTGTGTTTGTATACATAGATGTGTGTATAATATATTAATATATTTTATATATTAATTTTATATTAATACATTTTAATTAATTTTGTCTTGATATATTTGAATATTGATATGTTTTCATTATATATGTATTCATATGCATATTTAGTATATACATATAGGTATATTACCTATACTTGCCTACAGCTTATAAGAAACAATAAAACGTGAGAGATATGCACAGAGTTAAAATAAAGGACTGGAGTAGAATTCTGCTTCAGTTGATGTAAAAAAAAAAAGCAGTGGTAGCAATCATGATCTCAGAAAAAATTTAAGCTAAAATAGATTTATTTAAAAGACATAAACATGGAAACTATACTATGTGTCACCAGTATCATTCAATATTGTTTTAGATCATTTAATACAATTGTAGACAATATAAAATACCTGAGACTATACCTGTCAAAATAGACCCAGGAACTACATTCATGTAGTTCTGTTCACAGAATTACAAAACACTATACAAATTAAGTCAGATTTAAATAATTAGAAAAATATTAATTATTCATGGGTGAGCAAAGTCAACATAAAAATGACAATTGTACCTAACAAATCTATGTATTCAATGCCATTCAATTAAATTTGGGGGGGCTCCCCTCTCTTTATTTTTTCCTATTTATTTTTAGTTTTCAACATTTATTTCCAACAAGATTTTGAATTACAAATGTTTCTCCCATCTCTCTCCTACCCCCACCCCAAAATAGTGAGCCTACTGAATACACCTTCCCACAGTCTGCTTTCTCTTATATCTTCTTCCATCCCCCCAACTTTCTAGTAGGGCAAGATGGATTTCTATACCCCAGTGCCTGTATATCTTATTTCCCAGTTGCATGTAACAGGCATTAACATTTGTGTTCTGAAACTTTGAGTTCCAGAGTCTTTCCTTTTTTCCCTCCTCATTCACCCCCACTGGAAAGACAAGAAATTCAACATAGGTTGGACATGTGTAGCTATGCAAAACATTTCCATAGTAGTTATATTGTGAAAGACTAACTATATTTCCCTCTATCATATCCCACCCCCCACTTATTCTATTTTCTACTTTGACCCTCTCCCTTTTCAAAAGTATTTTCTTCTAACTACATTCTCTCCCAATCTGCCCTCCCTTCTATCACTCCCCTTTTATCTCTTTCCCCCCTGCTTTAGGGTGAGATGCCTAAATGAATGTGTATGTTATTCCCTCCTTAAGCCAAATTCAATGAGAGTAAGGTGGACCCATTCCCTTTCACCTTCCTGCTCTTCCCCTCCATTGTAACAGTATTCTCTTACCTCTTTTATATGAGATAATTTACCCTAATCTATCTCTCCCTTTCTTCTTCTCCCAATATATTCCTCTCTCACCTCTTAATTTTATTTTTAAGATGTCATCCCTTCATATTCAACCCATCCTGTGCCCTCTGTCTATGTATACATGTACACATATATGCACACACTCACATATATATTTATACACACATACACCCTCCTCTACATGCATATATATGTATGTATACACACACATATATATTTCCTTCAACTAATCTCATACTGAGAAAAGTTTCATGAGTTACAATTATTATTTTTCCATGTAGGAATGTAAATAGTTCAACCTTAATAAATTCTTTATGATATCTTTCTCCTGTTTACCTGTTTATACTTATCTTACTTCTCATAATTAGAAGTAAAATTTTCAGTTCAACTCTGGTTTTTTCATCAAGAATGCCTTAAAGTCCTCTATTCAATTGAATGACCATATTTTCCTCTGAAGCATTATACTCACTTTTGTTGGGTAGGTTATTCTTGGTTTTAATCCTAGCTCCTTTGACCTCTGGAATATCATATTCCAAGCCCTTTGATCCCTTACTGTAGAAGCTGCTAGATATTGTATTATCCTGGGGGCAGCTAGGTGGCACAAAGAGCACTGGCCCTGGAGTCAGAAGGACCTGAGTACGGATCCAGCCCCAGACACTTAACACACACAAACAGAAACCTAGCTGTGTGACCTTGGGCAAGTTAGTTAACCCCAATTGCCCTCCAAAAAGCAAAAAAAAAGATATTGTGTTATCCTGATTATGTTTCCACAATAGAAAAATTGTTACTTCCTGGTTGCTTGTAATAATTTCTCCTTGATCTGGGGATTCTGGAACCTGGCTATAATATTCCTAGGAGTTTTCTTTTGAGGATCTTTTTTAAGAGGTGATTGGTGAATTCTTTCAACCTCTATTTTGCCCTCCAGTTCTAAAATATCAGGGTAATTTTGCTTGATAATTTCTTGAAGGATGTTTTCTAGGTTCTTTTTTTGATCATGGCTTGCAGGTAGTTCAGTAATTTTAAAATTATCTCTTCTGGATCTATTTTCTAGGTCAGTGGTTTTTCCAATGAGGTATTTCACATTACCTTCTATTTTTCATTTGTTTGGATTGTTTTATAGTATCTTGATTTCTCATAAAGTCATTAGCTTCCAGTTGCCCCAGTCTAATTTTAAAGGAGTTATTCTCTTCAGTGAGTTTTTGAAATTTCTTTTCCATCTGTCAGATTTGGCTTTTTAAGGCTTTCTTCTCCTCATTGGCTTTTTGGACCTCTTTTGCATTTTGAGTTAGTCTACTTTTTAAGGTATTACTTTCTTCAGAATTTTTTTGGGTCTCCTTTAGCAGGCTTTTGACTAACTTTTCATGATTTTCTTGCATCATTCTCATTTCTCTTCCCAGTTTTTCCTCTACTTCTCTTACTTGATTTTCAAAACCCTTCTTGAACTTCTCCATGGCCTGTGACCAGTTCTCATTTTTCTTGGAAGCTTTTGATGCAAGAGTTTTGACTTCATTGTCCTCTTCCAGTTCTATGCTTTGATCCTTTTTGTCCCCTAAAAGGGATTGTGTGGTCTGATTGTGCTGCCTCATCTTGACAATTACCTGATTTTTAAGCTCTTTGCCAAGGTAGAACTATGCTAAAAGAATGGAGAGAGCTTTGTTACAAATTGCTGGGGGTTTTGCAGTTGCAAGAATAATTAGTTGGGTGTCTTCTCTACAGCTCCCAGAAGCTCTGGCTCACTGGCCGCACACCCCAAGACCACCACCCAAGATCACGATCCAGATCCAGGCAGGTCAAACAGGGGCTATTACCTTCTGAATGGTCTCTTGGTCCTCCTATGATCTGCAGGCCAGGAGCTCTGAAAGCAGCCATGGGGCAACACCATGCCTCCCACCACTTTTTGCCGTGGGGGCAGGGACTGTATGGTGGTGTTCCTCCCCCTTACAACAGAGTTCCTGACCTATCTTTTATTTTCTCTTTTGCATTTATGGGTTGAGGAGTCTGGAAACCATCACAGCTGCTGGTGATTTGCTCTGCTGAATTCTGCTCTGGCTGGTCTGGGTGCTGGTGGAGGCCTCCCTGGGGCTGGAATCATCATGGCTCACAGGGGACTGCACTCGGCTTCCATAGGGCTGTGATAGATCTTTTCTGTTGGCATTCCAGGCTGCCTTCAGCAGGATATTTGTTTCTCTCTGTCTCTTTGCGGGTTCTGTAGCTTTAAAATTTGTTTGGAGTCATTTTTTTCAGGTATTGGAGATGGCTGAAGATGGAGCCCATGCCAAGTTTGTGCTTTTACTCTGCCATTTTGGGTCTGCCTCCCAATTAAATTATTAAAAAATACTGAATAAAAATATAGCAAAAAATTAATTTGGAAGAAAAGAAGGTCAAGAATTTCAAAGAAACTAATGAAAAAATATGAAAGAGGGAGGTTTAGCAGTACCAGACCTCAAACTATATTATAAGGTAGTAAATATCAAAGTTATATGGTATGGGCAAAGAAATAGAAAGATAGATTAGTGGAACACAGTAGACATACAATACACAATTCTAAAGAATTACAGTAACATTATGTTTGACAAATGTAAATATTAAAGTTTTTGGAATAACAATTCATCATTTGGTAAAAATTGTTAAGAAAGTTAGAAAGCAGTCTGACAGGAAATTGGGCATAGATCACTATCTTAAACCATGTACTAAGATAAGGTCAAAATTGATACATATGTTCTATATATAAGGGGAGATACCAAAAGAAAGTTAAAAGAACATTGAACATATTACCTATCAGATTCCTGGATGGGAGAAAAATTACGAGTAAGAGATAGAGAGCATTGTGAGGTATGAAATATATAATTTTGATTATATTAAATTTAAAAAGTTCTTGTACAAATAAAACAATGTAGCAAAGATTAGAAGTAACGCAGAAAATTAGGGAAATTTTTCATAGACAGTCTCTTAGATAAATGTCTCATTTCTTAAATGTATAAAGATCTTAGTCAAATTTTTAAGAATATGAGTCATTTTCCAAAGGATCAAAGGAAAGGAACAGCCAATTTTAATGAAGAAATCAAAACTATATGCATTTATGAAAAAATGTTCTAAATCATTATGTATTAGAGAAATGCAAATTAAAACTGCTTTGAGATATCATCTTTTACCTATCAGATTGGCTAATATAATAGATACCCTTTAATTGAAGAATGGCTAAGCAAGTTTTGTTATATGATTGTTATGGAATATTACTGTGAAATAAGAAATGACTTTTGTTGATTTTAGAAAAAAAATGGAAAGGCTTGGACCTATGAGGGAAGATGATATATACCTCCAGAGATATAATTGAAAAATAGAAATATGTATAACATAGTCTTATATATGTATATGTGTATGTATATAAATATATGTGTATATATACATATACATTTACATTATATATATATTATATCCACATATATTCATGTTGAATTGTAGCCTTTTCTAGGGCAGAGAGGGAAGTTAGAAAAAAATAAAAAAAAAACCATACAGCAGAGAACAGAAGAAAACTTAGCGTGAAGCACAGAAAAGCTGGGTAGTATGGAAAACAATGTGTAGTAATTATTACATAGGTTTTTTTTAATTAAACAGTCTAAAATGGAAATTTATAATTTTATATTGAATAATCTCTTTTTGTTCTGCTGTGTACAAGAAAATGTTATTTTTTCTTATTTTGTATTTAAAATATTTTTTTAGTTTTAAAATAATAAAATACTTAAAAATTACAAAATAATTTTTACAATAAAGGGTATATGGAAAGAATCTTGTGGTTTTCATAGAGCTGGAGGAAATAAATGAGTCCCCAATGGAAAAATTAGCAAAATACTAATAAAAATAAAGCAAGAACACTGGCATAGCCCTATGGTTCAGCTAAAAGGTAATATAATCTTGGAGTCATTAATCATTTTTGCTCATGGTAAGAGCCTGACTACGTAGAATGACTCTGCAAGACTATAGTATATTGGGAGTTTATTTTTATCTTCTATTCTATGCATTCATATTGCCTCATTTGTGTGCTTCCTAAACCTCCCCAAGGGTAAAATGAGAATCTTTGTTATACTACAGAAAGCTCTTATAATTTATGGTTTACACTATATGTTTTTTATCTCATCTAATTTATAGATAGGGGAGGTGTAGAACAATGAAAAAATACCTAGTACAGGGAAAAGAGCATTGGTTCTAGTTTCAGAAGATGTGATTTCATATCCTTTCTTTGTAATTTTCTCTGTGACCTATTCTAAGGTCAACTGACCTCTCTGAGTTTCACATTCCTTATCTCAAAAATGAGAGAGTTGGGTTACCTAGTCACTAAAAGCCCCTTAAACTCTAAATCTAACATCCTGGCCCAATATTTTGAAACTGAAATGGACCTCAGTGGTCATTTAGTCTAGCTCCTTTGTTTTATAGGTGAGAAAACTGAGGCCTTCAAAGAGAACGTGACTTACCAAAGGTCATACAGTTATGATGGACTGAAAGATGAAATTGAAGCATAAGGCCTTTTGATACCAAAGTCCATGTGCTTCTCACTATTCTCTATTTCCTCTGTATCTTTACCTCCACTCTAGTGGTATTATCTGAATGTAGGATTAAAAAAGCAAGGAACCACGATTTTCTTTCTAATTTGTGAATATCCGAATTTTATTTATATACATATGCATATACATGTATATACATATAAATGCATATATATATGTATGTATATGTACCACATATACACACCCATGCTTATTTTTTTCCTGAAAAAAGGAAGCATGATTATTATAGATGAGCCTTAAAACTCTCCTTTGAGTTCCATATTCTGTCAATAGATTATCTGTTCTAGGCCTCTTACTGCACCCCTATTATGGCTACAGATATTCTTTTCAGGTGCCAATGACTTGGTGTTCCTGAGAGCGCTGGCCTGAATGTCAACAATTTGCTAGAGAAGAGAGATTCATTGAAGTCAGAGAGCCAATCAAATTGGAAGTCTGTTTCTCTAGGCAATAATCTTTAGATTTTTGTCTTATTGCTATCTGACCAGGTCTCCTACTTTTGTAAAGCACCTAGGAATTGTAGTTGGACTCATGATAAGCAAAGGAAATGATCAAACTGGTGTAATGCTGCAATGGTGTAATGGGATCATGGAAGCAAAGTGGGATTGCTCTAAGGGGAAAGAAGTATTCAAAGGGTCTCATCTGAATCTAGGTCTGTGAAGAGTATTTGCTTGGCATCTAGTCTGAGTATAGGTCTCTATAACCCTTTTTATGATGTCATACAATTAAATACTCAATAAAAATACTCTTTGGTGATGATGACAGCCCAAAGCTATTCAGCTGTTTCAGTATGATAACAACAAAACATCCATAAGCCTTCTAGAAGCTCAGATTAAGGAAACATCTGCAATTTAGAGGTACTCTAAAACTAATTTAAACATTTAAAAATAGGGATCTACTTTATAGACAACAAAATGATGGTTTCAGTTAGCATTTGTAAATGAGGTGTGGCTTGTGTTCTGTTTTATGTGGTGATTGTATGAACAATCATCTGTAATCACTTTTAGCTTATGGTTCCTTTGAACAAAAAATACAAAGAAAAGTTTTCCCACTATCTAAAGTTCAAGATATGACTTTTAGTTCTGCAGATGAGTACAGCCTGGTGCAAATTGCTTAGCATTTTTTGGAGTCTAGAGACTTAATGTCACATTGGTCTGTCTCATAACTTATGTGTAGTCATCACTCATAAAAATGCTTGACAAGAATCTCTTGTACTTTGCTACTACATTGTGACTCAAGTATATATTGATGTAAAGTTGATCCATTCATTCATTTTAATCTGTGCTATGGGAAGCAACTGCTCTCCAATAGAAGGGACCCCCAAGGTTGTATGTACTGGAACACTTTAATGCAACACAAAGTTAACAGCAGCAACTTAAATCACAGTAGTGTCCATGTATCTTAATGCAAAAAATATACCAATATCAACATCTTTTGGTTATCATCCTATTTCATTTGAAGGGTCTTTCCTTCCTTCCTTCCTTCCTTCCTTCCTTCCTTCCTTCCTTCCTTCCTTCCTTCCTTCCTCCTGTCCTTTTTATCTTTGCTTCTTCCTTCATTCATTTGTTCCTTCCTTCCTTTTTACCTTCTTTCCTTCTGTCCTTCCTTCTTCCTTTCTCCCTCCTTTCCCCTTCTTCCTTTCCCTCTCTTCCTCCTTTTTCTTTTTCTGCCTCTCTATCTTTGTCTCTGTCTTCTATTTCTCTATGTTTTTCTGTGTGTATCTATCTCAGTCTCCTCTCATTTTAAAAGCAAAACCCAAGATATAATCTGAATGTGAGCACACACACACACACACACACACACACACACACACATGCAATGACACACTCATTCCCTCTAGAGTATTGTTAAAATAGCAAACAGTTTTCTACAGGCTTAAGTGACCCAATGCCAGTTCACTCTGAGCAGAAAAATAAACAATCAATAACAATAACAACCCCAAGGATAAGTTCCAGGTTAAACCCTTACCAGCTTTATGACATCATTCCAGGTATTGGGAATAGTCAATGAAAAAGCATAGATCTCTGCCCCCACCCACCCACAACCTCTCTCTTTTTAACTAATATTTTTTTCTCTGAGATTCCCTTCCATCTATTATATAACATATCTACAAAGTCATTGACATGTGGCCTTCTCCATTAGAATGGGAGCTGTATTAAGGCAAGGACTGAAAATTTTCCCTTTCTGTGTCTTCCTCAGGGCTTAGAACAGTACCTGGCATAGAGGGAGTTGCTATTTGCTAATGCCTGTTGACTGATTAAACAATCTATCATTATATTATTAAATGATTTTGTAGGATATGAAAGACATGCTCTCTTCCTTTTCTTTAATTCTTTGTCATGGAAATGAAGTGAGCAATCATTGCTATTGAGTCAGGTTTATTTTCTTTTATTTTCCTTTTAACTTTTGCAAGATGTTTTTTTTACATTATAATTTACAAGACTGGAATTTTAAATACATTTGAAATTATAGGGAAAAACAGATAGAGACACACTGAAGATTATTAAATTGAAAATCTTCTAAATGACACTTGGAAAAACTCAAAGTTAATCCAAATGGGCACTGCCTTCATACTGCCCGTATTTGTTCTTGAGCATGTGATAGAACTTGACTGCAGGAGATGTAATGTCTGACAGTTTAGAAAATTCAGCATTTTAAAATGTAAAGCCAATGGTCTTTACATAAAAGTTAGGAAAGCAAACTTCATTTTTCCCAAGGATTATTTTAAGACCATCATGCATTGTGTTTTCAAATTACTGACATGAAATATAAATAACTCAGATTTATTTGTGCTCTGTATCTTGGTGCCAAAAAAGATAGGTGTCTCTTTGAGTTTTGCATTAGGTAAGACTACTGAAAAGGCTTCATGTAAGAGTCAAATATTCTCTTACATACTTTTCTCTTCAAGGGATAATAGTCACTACATTTGAACTCTATTTTGTCCAGTAAACACTGATAACATTCTATTAGAATATAAGCTCTCTGGGGACAGGAACTGCTTCATTTTTATCTTTGTTGCCCTCAACCCTTGCTCTTATATTACATTCAAATACTCTAATGTCTTTGTAATATCAACAATTAGGTTTTTCTTTCCTATGGTAAGGATTATAAACCATGTTTTGTGAACCTCCCTGTGAGAGTCTTATTCGTGTCATAATCCAAATTTACCACTGGGGCTTTGAAACAGAAGATTTAAAAAAAACAAGCATAATGCCCAAAGATTTTTGTGATTGAGAAAAGGCTTTAAGAAACAATATAGAAGGAGCCAAGATGATGGCACAGAAGCAGGAAGACTCCCTGCACTCCCCCCATAACCACCTCAAATACCTATAAAAATGACTCTAAAGAAACTTTAGTGCTACAGAACCCACACAGTGATGGAGGGAAAAAAAAAACCATCCCACTGAAGACAGAACACAGATCAGCAGGAAGGGTCCATCACAACAAGCTGGGAGCAGAGCCCAGCCCCATGTGATTCTGCAGTTTTAGCCCCAGGGTGGTACTAGCCACTGCTAGAGGGACATCCGGGAGTGGATCACCAGCAGCTGTGGTGGTTCCAGAACCCTAAACCCATAAATGCCAAAGGCAAACTGAGAGGTCAGTGGACTTTGGGAACAGGGGGTCTGGAAGTGAGGTCTAGCCTCTGCCCCTGGGGTGAGAAGCTGGTGAGGCACAGTGGCCCCCACCACATGACTGCTTCAGAGCTCCTGGACTGCAGATTATAGGGGGACCAAGCAACCACTCTGAGGGTTAATCACTCTTGCTTTAACCTTCTTGGATCTGGATTGCTGTCTAGGATGGAGATTCTTGGGGACATGACCAGTGTGCCAGAGCCAGTGGAGACTTCTGAGAGGGCACCCAACTAATACTTCTGGCAGCTGAGAAAACCCAAGCAATTTGGGACAAAGCTCTCCTCTCTGGAGGGATAGTTCTACTGTGGCAAAAGCTCAAAAGTCAAGTAATTGAATGTCAACATGAGCAAGCAAACTAAGCAAAGCAAGCAGAGCAATTTGACTTTGGACTACTTGTTTGGGAAGAAAAAGGATCAAAGCATGGAACAGGAGGAAGACAATGAAGTCAGAACTCCTGCACCAAAAGCTTCTAAGAAAAATAAACTGGATATAGGCCATGAAGAGTTTAAGGAGGATTTTGAAAACCAAATAAGAGAAGTGGAGGAAAAATTGGGAAGAGGAATGAGAATGATGCAAGAAAATCATGAAAAGAGAGTCAACAACCTAACTGTATAAAAGAACACCTTAAAAATAGACTAACTCAAATGGCAAAAGAGGCTCAAAAAGCCAATGAGGAGAAGAATGCCTTAAAAAGCCAAATTTGCCAGATGGAAAAATAATCTCAAAAGCTTAATGAAGAGAATTATTCCTTCAGAATTAGATTCGAGCAAATGGAAGCTAGTGACTATATGAGAAATCAAGATACTATTAAACAGATCCCAACAAATGAAAGAATAGAAGGCAATGTGAAATATCTCATTGGAAAAACCACTGACCTGAAAAATAGATCCAGATGAGATAATTAAAAAAAAATTATTGGACTACTTGAAAGCCATGATCAAAAAAAGAACCTAGAAATCATCCTTCAAGAAATTCTCAAGGAAACCTCCTCTGATATTTTAGAACCAGAGGGCAAAATAGAGGCTGAAAGAATCCACTGATCACTTCTTGAAAAAGATCCTCAAAAGAAAACTCCTCGGAATATCTTAGCCAGGTTCTGGAGTTCCCAGATCAAGGAGAAAATATTACAAGCAGCCAAAGAGAAACAATTTGAATACTGTGGAAACACAAACAGGATAACACAGGATCCAGCAGTTTCTACATTGAGGGATCAAAGGACTTTTAATATCATATTTCGGAGATTAAAGGAGCTGGGATTAAAATCAAGAATCACGTACCCAGAAAAACTGAGTATCAAGTTTCAGGGGAATATATGGTCATTTAATGGAATAGAGGATTTTCAAGTAGAAAATTTGACATTCAGGTACAAGAAGCAATAGAAGCATGAGAAGGTAAACAGGGAAAAGAAATCATAAGGAACTTATCAAAGTTGAACTATTTACATTCCTACATGGAATAACAATAATTGTAACTTATGAAACTTTTCTCAGTATGTGAATAGTTGAAGGTAATATAAATGTACATATATATGTGCATACATATGTCTATATAGGAAGGAATATGGGCATATGAATACATATGTGAGTGTGTATATATATGTGTGTGTATGAGTGTGTGTGTGTGTGTGTGTGTGTGTGTGTGTACAGGTATACATAGACAGAGGGCACAGGACCAGTTGAATAGGAAGGGATGATACTTAAAAGGTGAAATTGAGAGGTGAGAGAGGAATATAATGAGGGGAAATGGGGAGAGACAGAATGGGGTAAATTATCTCATATAGAAAAGGCAAGGGGAAGAACAGGAAGGCAAAAGGGAATGGTTCAACCTTATTCTCATTGAATTTGGCTCAGGGAGGGAATGACATACACACTAAACAGGGTATCTCATCCTACAGTAGAGTAAGGGGAAAAGGAATGAGATGGGGGATGATGGAAGGGAGGGCAGGTTGGGGAGCAGGGAAGTTGGAAGAGCCCACTTTTGAAAAAGGGACAGTGTCAAAGTAGAGAATAGAACAAGTGGGGGGGTGGGATAGGGTGGTGGGTAATATAGTCAATCTTTTACAATATATCCACTATGGAAATGTTTTGTGTAGTTACACATGTACAACCTATATTGAATTGTTTGTCTTGCCAGTAAGGGTTGGTGATGAGGGAGGAAGGGAAAGAATTTGTTTTTTTAAAAATTATATATATATGTGTGTGTGTGTGTGTGTGTGTGTGTGTGTGTGTGTATGTATATATATATATATATATATATATACATATATAAATTTTAAAAAAGAATGTGCTGACTGCAGATTTTGGTTATATCAATCACCAGGGACTGTCTACACTGGGAACTTTCTACACTGGGGACTTCCCATATGGGAATTGTGCAGAAAATATAGTAGCAGGGATACATCATTCTGCTACATACATCAAATTATGAAACTAAACATTGTAGTCAGGATAATACTATTGTGACATAGAACCTGTAAAAACAATATTTCTTTTTGTTTCTTTCAAAGGCATGATGAAGCATTAAAACATAAAAAAAAACTAGCTTTGAGATTGTCAGAAGTCCTGGGTGGAAGTCCTAAATAGTTCTGATACTTTCTGGCTCAGTGACCCTAGAAAAATTCCCTTAACTCTAAACTTCAAATGAAGATTCAATTCACTTAATTTAGACTTGAAGGGAGCTAAGGATTCTTAAAAATGGAAGTGGGGGGGGGAGCATTCTGATTGTGGGGTTTAGTCTATGCATGGACATGGAGGTAGGAAATGAAATGTATGTCAGACATAGCAAGTAGTCCAGTTTCCCGAGAACAGAACACAATGCCTGGTATACAAGAAGTATTTAATAAAATGTTTGCTGATTGTAAAAAAAAAAAAAGATTCTATGCTCTATTAATAAAAGCCAAATGGCAGTAGCACAAAGGAAATGTGAGATGTCCAAATCTAGGGACATCTACATCCTGAATGTTCAAATGGACTATTTATGTGAGACTTGTGGTAAAGCCTTCCAAACTTATATTTGACTGATCAGCCACATTTGAACAAAACACACTGTACCTTGACCCTAAATGTCATTTTGTGATGTCCTTGGTCCTCTTCCAGTATGAAGGATGAACAATCCATGTGTATATTTAAACAACAATATGTGTGTAAATAAATAGTATGTATGTAAATGCATGCATGTGTGTATGTGCATGCTTATGCACATAGAGCCCAAGGTAATGTGTTAAGTGTCCATTAATTATTATAGTCATCATAGCTGTAAATGTATGGAATTAAAGATGGTTTGCAGTAAAATGAAAAAGAAAAAAAAAGAAACAATATAATCCAGATACTTGCATCAGACAAGACAAACCCTAAGTTATTCAAGATTCCTATTCATAAAAGTGTCCATGAATGAAAATTACATCATCCTCTATTGGTTAGACTATAGTTATTCTTTGAGTGTTTGTGTGTGTTTTTTTTCTTTCCTTTTTTTTTTTTTTTTTTTGTGGGTTGGTTGGTTTTCATGGTTCTTATATATGACCACATTTTACTTGCTACAGTTCTAGGTCACTTTGTCTTATTTACTCTACTATGGAAACAGAGAGCACCAAGTGTTTAAGTTCGGATTCTGATGAGCTTCATGTTCACTTCAATCCTAGTGGCCTGATTATATTCCAATAATTTATTTGTAGCAATTTAATCCCATCACTTGAAGTTTTATTAGGATATATGGTTGACATTGATGAAACTACTCAGATCCTTATTGGTACAACTATATTATCCACCAAATAAGAAGTTAAAGAATGCTACCACTCAATCACCATTTTTTTTTAGTGCCTACTGTGTGTTGCATACATATTGTAGTACTAGTGAGTGACACAGGGACAAAAATTGAACAGGTTCTGTCTCCAGGAAGCTTGTATATATGGGCAAAGTCTGGTCTTTGAATTGATGGATCATCATCACCCCTATCCCTGCCCATTTATAGATAACTTTATTTGAAATGACATTTTTGTAATTCAGTGCCCAATATGTTTAAAGATATTTGTAGCAGCTTTTTGTGGTGGAAAATATTTGGAAATTAAGGGAATGCCAACCAATTGGGGAATGGCTGAAAAAGCTGTAGCATATGATTGTGATGGAATACTATTGTGCCACAAGAAATAATGAGCAATAAACTTTCAGAAAAACCTGGGAGGACTTACATGAACTGATGCAAAATGAAATATGCAGGAGGAGAACACTGTATAAAGTAATGGCAATGTTGCATAATGATCATTGCGAATGACCTAGCTATTCTCAACAATAAAATGATCCAAGACAATTCTTAAGGGCTTAGAATGAAAAATGCTATCTATCCATCATCAGTGAAAGAACTAATGGAGAAAAACAAACGGTCTGGAATATCAAGGGAATGAATGAAGAGAAATGCTAGGGAAGGCAGCCTTCCTCTACCAGATCTTAAATTGTATTATAAAGCAACAGTCATCCAAACCACTTTGTACTGGATAAGAAATAGAGCAGTAGATAATTGGGATGCATTAGGTGCAAGACACAGTAGTCTACGATTATAGTTATCTACTGTTTGATAAACCTGAAGATCCCAGCTTCTGGAATAAGAACTCACCGACAAAAACTACTTAGAACGCTGGAAAATAGTGTGGTGGAAATGGGCATAGACAGTGTCTGACACCATATACCGGAATAAAGTTGAAATGAGCACACAATCTGGGTATAAAGGCTGATACTATAAACAAATTAGGGGAGCAAGAAATAGTTTATCTGTCAGATTTTTGGAGAATGGAGGACTTTATGGCCAAATAAGAGATAAAGAACATTATGAAATGCTAAATGGTTAATTTTTGTTATATTATATTGAAAAGTTTTTTTCCCCACAACAAAGCCAATGCAACCAAGATTAGGAGGGAAGCAGAAAACTGGGAAAGAATTTTTACAAACAGTATCTCTGATAAAGGCCTCATTTCTAAAATATTTAGAGAACTGAGTCAAATTTATAAGAATGCAAGTCATTCTACAATTGGTAAATGGTCAAATAATATAAACAGGCAGTTTTCAGAGGAAGAAATTAAAACTATCTATAGTCATATGAAAAAAGCTCTAAATCACTATTATTTAGGGAGATGCAAACAAAAACAACTCTGAGGCACCACATCACACCTGTCAGATTAGCTAACATAGCAAAACAGAAAAATTATAAATGTTGGAGATGTAGGAAAGTTAGAACAATAATTCATTGTTGGTGGAGATGTGAACTTATGCAACCATTCTGGTGAGCAATTTGGAACTATGCCCAAAGGATTTTAAAATATTTGCATGCCATTTGAGCCAGCAATTCCACTTCTAGGGCTGTATCCCAAAGAGATCATAAAAATGGCTAAAAGACCCATATGTACAAAAACACTTTTGAAAACTCTTCTCATGGTGGTCAAGAACTGGAAATCGAGGAGATACCCATCAACTGGGGAATGTCTAAACATGGTTTATGAATGTACTGGAATATTATTGTGCATAAGAAATGATAACGAGGTGGACTTCAGACAAACCTGGAAAAACTTATGTGAACTGATGTTGAGTGAGGGGAATAGAACCAGGAGAACATTGTACACAGTAACAGCCACAGTATGCAAGGACTGATTTTGATAGACTTAGTCCTTCTCAGCAATGCAAGGACCTAAAACAATTTCAAAGGAAGCATGATGAAAAATGTCAGCCACATCAAGAGAAAGAACTATGGAGTCAGAATGCAGAATGAAGCAGACTATTTTCTTTTTCGTTTTGTCATACTTTGCTTCTTTTTTTCTTTCTCATGTTTTTTTTTTCATTTATTATGATTCTTCTATGCAACATGACTAATGTGAAAATGAGTTTAATAGGAATGTATGTGTAGAACCCATATCAGATCGCAAGCCCTCTTGGGCAGGGAATGGGGAGGGAGGGAGAGAAAATTTAAAATTTATGGAAGGAAATGTTGAAAACTACAAATAAATAATTTAAAAAATAAAGAACTAATGGGGTCTGAATGCAGATTGAAGCATACTTTTTAAACTTCCTTTTTTCTTTTCTTTGGTTTGCACTTTCTTTTGCAACATGGCTAATAAGAAAACATTTTGCATGGTTGCACGTGTATAATCTAGATCAAACTGATTTCCTTCTCAAGGAGAGGGGAGCAAAGAGAAGAAGAGATTTAGAACTCAGTTTTAAAATATTATTTTTTACATGTAATTGAGAATAATAGAATTAAAAATCAATTAAAAATGCTAATAAGAAGAGAAAAAAATAAGCACATCAGTTCCTCACTAGGCAATACACTACATGAAGATAATTTAGTGTCAGGATGAGAGTATCAATTTGAGCTGGGTAATTAGGCTCCAATTTTGTGTATTACCAATAAAAGACTTCATAGGAGAATTTGAACAAAGGACAGCATCAAAGAGATGTATAATTTAAAATGTCAATGGACAAACAATTCAGGGAGAGAGAGGGATATCACTGAACAGCCTGTATGCTCCAATAGTATCCACACACTTTCAGTAAGAAAACTGCCAGCTATTTGGATGGATTCCCTGTGGAGAATATATAGATATTTATGCAGGGCAAGAACAGCATGGATGGATGGCAATCTGCATCACGGGAAGGAGTACTGACATTCATAAGATCACAGACCCATCAAAATACTGAAATATCATATCATTCCAGTGCAGTTATGTGTTATAACCCCTCAAAATCTCTCTGTTTTAGAGTAACCAACTTTCTTACTGTTGCCTGCATATGGCACACCATCTTCTGTCAACGGGCCTTTTCATAGGCTGATTCTCATGCTTGAAATACTCTCTGTTGTCACATCTGCATCTTAGAATATCTAGTTTATTTCAAGGCTTAATTCAAATGGAACATCATTTCAAAGACCTTCCCTAATTTCTCTAGTTGTTAGTGTCCTCCATAGCCTAGCATACATTTTGCATGCATTTTGTTTTGCCTATTAAATACCTTGTCTTACCATCTTGTACTTCTTTATTAATACGTTGTCTTCCTCCAGTAGAATGGAAGTTGCTTGTGAATAGGTACTCTTTTGTTTTTCTCTTGGTATCACCAATGCCTAGGATAGTGCCTTATACATCGAAGGAGCCTAATAAATACTTGTTGACTGGTTAGAAGGAGCCTAAAAATACTTGTTGGCTGGTTAGTGATGTTATTTTTAGGGCTTCCTTTATATAATCTGATATATGATTTTAACTGGTACCTTATCAAAAATAAATTTTAATTGTGCCAAGTGGGCAAATTGGTCCTTGATTAATGGACCAATAATAAATAAGAATAATCCTTATGTGTATACTTCAAAAATGTAGTCATCTGCACATTGTGATTCCTAGATAATTAATGTTGTTTACTTCTGTTGAGGAGGATCATAGGTTTCTAATAATATATTTTAGAACAAACTAGCCATGTCTGAAAGCATAACTACTTAGAAAAGATTAAATAATGTTAAGCATTTTTATAACCCTAGTTTTTGGCCTAGTTGTTAGGAAATTGTTCAGTCAAGGCACCATTGATTCTGATCTAACATATCATCTTAGAATTATCTTAAAATTTCAATGGGTTATATAAGAAAACTAAACCTGAGTTATATTTAACCCATTGCAGAAGCAAGATCTACTTATATTCCCTTTGTACACCCCAACTCTGTTTTCTCTGTATGGACTTAGGAAACAACAGAGAAACTTATAGAAAAGCAAAGTATTTGCCTTTTTGAGCCTACAAGGCCCTGGCTAATAGAGGATAGGTTTGGGACTTGAATCTTTAGCAAGTATTTGAATTAAAAAAATATTCATAAAGCCATATTCTACTTCTCTCTCATTCCTATGTGACTCACACAATATCATTCCTTTCTTGTTTCTGTTCAAATGTCATTTGTTAATTAATTTTATATGTGTTACCATAGTTGTAATTTGCCTTCATTGTATAATCATCAAATGTATTCGCATAGTCTTTCCCTTTCTCTGGGGAAAAATGGTTTTGTGAAGATGCTATATGTCCTTGGGTTCATGTCTAGATATTGATGCCATTTATCTCTTGGAAAATGTACTGTTTCATTATCTTCATTTTCTTTCTTCCTGCCTCTAAGTCCCTGATAACCAATCTTGCTTCAATAGCCCTTGGCTTATTTCACATTATTCCTCTTTTCACACACAATGTTATGTTAAAACTGGGGACTAGCACTTGTATGAAATTTTCATTCCATCTCCTAGTTTGTTGTTTTTTCATGCTGTCTCTCGTGCACTATTTCTTTACTTCTACCACTCAAAATTATAATCTTTATTCAACTTTATCACTTTCCCCCTCCCTTACCTTCCTTCATGCCTTCAGTTGGATCTCTCTTAAGATAATATAACTCACAGGATCATGGAATTAGAATTGGAAAGAACCTTAGAATTCCTCTAGTCCAACTGCCTCATTTTCTATCTAGCATAAAGCATCACCTTGGCATCCTGGAGATTATGATAGTTTTGATAAAAGGAATAGTATGCGTCTGTGTTTTCTCAAAGTGAGAAGTAGAGCAGCTAGGTGGAACACTGGATGGTGTGCAAAACTTGGAGGTAGGAAAACCAGTATTTTGATTCTAATTGAGACACTAACTAGCCAGGTGACCCAGCAAATCATTTAACTTCTCTCAGCCTCAGTTTTCTCATTTATATTATGAGAATGAGGATAGCCCTACCTCCCAGAACTATCATAAGGATTAAATGAGTTAACATATATAATTTTAAAATTGTTTGTATTATTATTTTACATACCCAATGTACACTATGAATTCAGTATAGAATATTTCATTTACTCCTACAGAGAAAGGAATACTCAACATAGAAAGAACATAGTGAAAATAAGAATGATTAGAACAGAATTCAGCAAAAATAACTATAATTAGAATAATTTGAGAGACTAATATTTTGAGCCTCTTCAGAATGTCTGAACAAATACTAGAACTAATCTTCTTTCCAATAGCCTTTCTCGGATGCTGAAATTTCCCCTTCAGTCAACCAATGTTGCTCCTGTGGATACCATTGCTGTTAACTGCTATGCCAGTAGACAATAACACCTATGTGTCGCAGTCCTCCATACCTTTAAAAACACACATATCTTCTATTCAAGAAAAAAAAAAACTCAAAAGAGAGGTAAAGGAAGACAATGACACAGGAGCAAGATTGATTGGTTAAATACCCTCACACTAGTTGACATGTGGGTGAGATCATTCTTATAGTGGGGTAGGAAGAAATCCATCCTTCACCAATCAATCATCAAATTTCTTGGAAATCCAGATCTGAGAGAATGCCAGTTTCTAATGTCATTTATTGTAGCAGGTCCCTTGAGCCCCTAGTTCTTCTGGCTTAGCAGCCAACAAGGGGACTCTTGAAGATAACCTTTCATGGTCAAAAATTGGCCTGCTCAGTTTCCATGTAGTCACTAGAAATGTCAAGAGAGTACTCTTTTGGCAGGGAGGGAAAGGGTGAGAAGGGTCTTGTCACATATACATGAGAAAACTGAATTATAAAAAGACAAAATTACCTTTCCCAAATTCAAACAGGGAATAAGTAGAAGAACTAGGTGTAATGGAAATATAAATTTAAAGATCTTCCCTGCCCCTAGCTTAAGTGCACCTGGAGCCTGTGGTGGGAGGCTTGTTTTTCAGGAAAGCCCACACCTTGATACTTTATGATTGGGCAGTGGGTCAAGAAGGTTTTTACATTCTCTGAGCCAGGAGAGGGCTATATAATCCCTGATGGGAGGCTTTGCTTTAGGGTTCACTTTGAGAAGTGTTGTGTGATTTGACCAGATGAGACTTTGGGCAGCCATTGAGAGCCCCCCCGGCTTTGAAATCCCAGATGTTGATGCTTCCCTCTCTGGTAACTGTGATTTGGTATTGATAATGGTCGGACAGTTCGGAAGCCTGTCTGTTTGAGCTGTCTGTATAATGTGAAGTTCGGGGTGCTGACCTTTTCCCCCTGAACTAGGTAATATGTGTTTGTTTGATTAAAGTGAGCTTGTTAACTGATTTTGAGTTGCTTACCTTTACAAAAGCAGATCTAAGAACCTGTGTTGGCAGCCACTCTGGGGATGTTGGGGTGCTTGCTGCTACACCAGGGTTTAAATTGAAATCTTCATTCTTTTTAGTACAAATTTAGTAGTCTTTCCATTTATGTATCTATATACATATAGCATGAACCCCAGTAGAGTATAAGGTCCTTAAGGGAAAGGACTGTTTGGTTTTTTAAAAATTTATTTGTTTATTTTTAGTTTACAAGATTCAATTCCATAGTTCCTTGAGTTTCAAATTTCCCTTCCCTCCCCCCGCTCCACAATGGCATATAGTCCAGTATAGGATCTGCAAATACTTTCACAATAGACATTAGTCAAGTTACAAAGGCGTATTGTACTAGGTGGGATGAAAAATGGTAAAGAAGAAATAAAACCAAACAATGAAAAGAAAAAGATCAATTAGTTTTCTTCCATGAGGATTCAAGCTCAGTTCTTTCTAGCTATATCTCTGGATGTCGCATATCTCTCCTTCATGAGTCTTTTGGGATTGACTTATATCACTTCATTGATGAGAAGAGTCCAGTATGTCCTGTTTGCTTTTTGTATTTGCATCTCCTGAAGAGTGCTGGACACATAGTATGTGCTTATACCATTTAAGAAATGCTTACAGGATTTAAAAAAATCATAGCACATATATATTCTGGACTCCTCCTGTGCTTTTTTTTTTGTAGGGAAGGTTATGGGAACACACACACACACACCCCTGAGTTGGGGAATCGAGAGATGCCAGACAGATATGACTTTGACTTTCATATCACTTTCATGAAAACAACCAAGTCAACTGTCCTTCTCTATCATTTATGAGTTTTTTTCTTAGGGATATAATGGACTTCTCAACATAATTTCCTTTTCCTGCTCAATTCATTATTCTCATTGATGAAACTATTATTTGTGCTAAAGAAAGCAAAGACATTCTATTCTTTTAACACAAATATCAACTCTTCTTGTTTGTCAAAGCAACAGAATTGTTTACCTTCGAGTTATCACAAGGTTGACATTATTCTTGAGTATTTCCAAAGTGATCCTGGGATAGCTTTATAGTCTGGCATGACTTTGAGCTCAGAATAAGAAGTGCAGAAGCTAGTCTGCAGTATATATTGGTCATTTCAACATATACCTTGTACTACTAGCCCAAAGGGTTTTTATGAGATTCCAATGAGATAATATATGTAAAAAAGACCTTTTCAAACCTTAAAGTGGCATATCAGTACTAGAGAGTCAATATGACAAAATGAAATTGCTTTAGAACTAGAAAGACCTGGGTTCAAGTCTTGCTTCTGACACATACAAACCTTTTGTGAAACACTTAGTCTTTTCGGCTCATCAGGAAGTTCATAAAATCTATGAATTATTCACAAGTTGCTCATCTATCCACATAAAGGGAGTTTCTGGAGTCAAATTACTCGAATTCAAATCTGAGGCCTTTTCTGACATTTATTTTCTATATGACCTGGGGTAAGTCATCTGAACTTAGTTTCTTCATTTGTAAAATGAGGGAGTCAGACTCTGGACTCTATGGCACCTTTCAGTCCTATAGCTACTATTCCACGATCCACATTAAGCATCCCACACTGAAATCTTAGGTCTACATGTGTTCTAATATTTGACTGAAAATAATTCACTAAGTCTAAACTTTTAATGACTGTGTAAGACCTTGTAGTATACCACACTATAACTGTCAACTGAAGAATGCTGACACACTATTTTAGGAACATAGCTAATCCCTCATGGTATAAAGTGCTCATTTCTTGTTTTTTTCTTCCAATGTGAAAAATATAAAAAGGTCATTTTGAAAATGTTGAAAATAAAGCCTAGAATGACATTTTACAACTGCTGTATAATGAAAAATCACTCACATTTGCAATGGGAAAGGTTGCCTGAGATGCTTAAGAAATTCTCTTGGGCCTCAGGGAATGTAGTATGTAATTCCTAAGTTAAGAATTCGTAAATGAGTTCCTTTTTAGTTCTTAGTTTTCTCATCTGTCAAATTAGAGATCAGAGTCCTTACAAGGTGACTGTCATGGAAAATGAACAGTAAACCTCTTGGGCAAAGCAAAAAAAATTATTAAAATCATTTCAGTTGAATAATTATAGAGATTCTAGGGGAAGAATACTTCCGGAAGATTATAATAATTCTGTTTTCAAAGTTCTCTTGGCTATGACATTATAATTTAGTTCACTGCTCTTTGGGGGATTGCAACTGAGGTATGTGTGAAAATGAACCAATATCAACCCTAAAATTTTCTTAGGTTAAATTAGTGAAACATTTCACAGAGTTGTCAGCATTGTGACTGAGCACCTTTGCCTTTAATTGCTGACTTTTTAAAACATCTCTAAGTAATTGATAACTATGAAATCATTTCTTCATTTATACTCAGAAGTTGTATACTTAATATTTTCATAATTTCTTGAGTAAAGTACCTACATTCAATTCTCTCACTTTCTCTCACACATACACATACACACATATGGATAAGTATATATGTAATATATACATGCATATGTGTATAAATATGTGTAATAATATGTAATGTATATTCCAGACTTTTATGTAATGTGTATGTCTGTATACATATATACACATGTATATACACACTTATTACATACCAACTGCATTCCAGTCCATCTCCTTTATTGTTCCTATCTGATTTTAACACAGTTCACATTCACTGAGTAATTACAAATGACTAGTCCTTCTCCATTTAGCAGTGGATTGATTGGAGGTCAATCCTTGGCTTTTCTCTGTCTCTTACCTCACTTCTTCCCTTTCATGCATCTTCCCACTGTGTTATCTCACTCACAAAAGAAACTGATTCATCTACAGAGGATCACGAGATCACATGTAATATTAATTCAACTCATTTTCTTTTGCTTCTTTTAAGTTGAGTTTCTTAGTTTCTTTTTGTCCCTTGATAATTTCTCTTTGTTCTTTTGTTTTCCTCACAAGTTTAAGTACTTTTTCTTAAGATCTTATAAATATAAATGGATTGAGTTCATTTCTTAGTCTTTCTTTGATAATTAATATTTACCAATTTTTTTATTGTTGTTGTATGGAGATATTTACAAGTCAAATAAAATGCTCACTTTGTGTGTGGGGTAGGAACACCTCTAATGTCTCTCTTTTACTGGATATCCTTTTTTTTGTGAAAATATGTTCAGTTTTGCAGGATGTTATATTGGAGTTGAACGTGAGTTACTTTGCTTTTTGTATTACTTTATTCTGTTTTCCGACTTCTTGTGACTATAGAAAAGTCTAGACATGTTTGAATTGATTGTTTTTGTGTTTGGGTATCTTTCTCTTGAATTATTGCAAATTTTATTGTCTTTGTTGTTGTTGGGTTTTTTTTGTTGTTGTTAATGTGAAATGTAACTGCCACATATCTTGGCATTTTAAAGATGATATATATTTCTTTGGTAGCAAATTGTGAATTCAAGTGATCTGTGCTTTCTTGTCTATTCAAAAGTTCTAGGCATTCTTAATTTTTTCTTGTAGTATGGCATTAAAATTTTTGGGGGGAACTTGTTATATTAGTCTTGGATACTTATCACACTTAAGTTATCTCCATGTATTTTGTCTTCATGAACAGCTACTTTGCCTTGAAGGGATTGATGTTCTATTTTGAAGTAATTGCTTTTGATTCTCTTTTTTTCCACAAATATTTTTCTACTTTTGTATTTTTGTTATTTTCTCAGAAATTGTCAAATCTGGTTTTTTTTGGGTGGGGGCATCAAATTCTTTGGAGAGATTATCTATCATTTTTCTAAGTTCTGCACCATGCTGTGCTTTTAAATTTTGACTCGAGATTCCTGATTTACAACCCAATTTTGTTCCTGATATTTTCTTTTTAATGTTATGTTTATCTTTGGAAACATTCTGAATTTTCTTGCTCTTAGTTCATTTTCTTGGGGACATTAAGTAGAATTTTCTTTTTTACTTTGAGATTCTGCTTTATTTCACTTTTAAGTATAATACTTGTTCATCCTGGTGTGGATTTTCTTTTTTGTTTGTTTGTTTGTTTATTCTTCCTTTGCTCAGGTAGTTTATCTGCTTTCAAATTAGATTTTCATTCAGACTTTCTCCCTTTATGACTTTCAGTCTTTTTCTTGTATTATCAGTGACATGTCTAAAATTTTTGTCTTATCCATTAGCTTCCCCAGCTCTCATGACTTTCAGCTCTTATGTTCTGCCATGTTAGGGTTAGATGGGGTTTTCAATCTGGGTCCCTGAAATTAATAAACTATACAGTGAAATGGTAGATCTTAGACTTCCAGGCTCCTTCCCTTATGGTATAGAAGTCTTTTTTCTCCTCTAATTGACTCTGTAAACTCATCTTAACTGCACCTGTAATGCCACTCCCTCACTTTTTTCCTTTAAATAACTGGTCAAATTCAATGTCTCCTACCTTTTTTGAAGATAAAAGGTTGAATCATTGCTACGGGAAAATTGGGCACCTATCTATAGTTGGACCCTAAAGCACAAGCTTTGGAGGTTGCTTGCTATCATTGTGCTTTTTATATATTAATCATGTTGGTAAAGCGGTTGGATGCTGAGTGGGAGCACAAAGCTTTTAAGATATCTGATGATATTTCATGTGTTTTACACTTTGTATTGTATCCTGTCTTCTAATCTTGTGGATTCAGCTTTAGTTACTCCATTTCTGATGTATAATTTCCTTTTCTGAGGCTTTTAAGTTAGAAATTATTGAAGAAAGAAACCACTTGACCAGTTACATGATCATTTCAATTTCTTCAAAATGTTTGCTTATTTCCCCATAGATCTTTTTTTTTCAAATGCTTTAACTTCTGGTTTACATCATTAATTTCCACCAGATTTTGAGTTACAATTTTTCCCCATTTTTCCCCTACCCACCACCCCAGAATAGCAGTCCCACAGGATATCCCCTCATCCGATCTGCTCTCTCCCATATCTTCTCCCATACCCCTTCAACTTTTTCAGTAGGGCAAGGTGAATCTCTGTGCCCCAATGCCTGTATATCTTGTTTCCCAATTATATGTAAAATAGTATTAATAATAGTATTTATATATTTTTAAACATTTGATTTTGAAATTTGAATTCCAGGGGCGTTTAGGTGGAGCAGTGAGTAAGAGCACTGGCCTCGGAGTTGGGATGACCCAAGATCAAAACCGGCCTCAGAAAATGAGCACCCACACATAAATAATGACTA
Source organism: Gymnobelideus leadbeateri (assembly GCA_011680675.1). Taxonomy (NCBI): domain Eukaryota; kingdom Metazoa; phylum Chordata; class Mammalia; order Diprotodontia; family Petauridae; genus Gymnobelideus; species Gymnobelideus leadbeateri. The sequence goes on along the minus strand of WOXC01009878.1, from coordinate 42,769 downwards.
GCCGTGTAACCTTGAGCAAGTTACTCAACCCCAATTGCTTTAAAAAATTTTTTTGAATTCCAGATTCATTCCCTTTCTCCCTTATCACCCACCCTTACTGGGAAGATAAGCAATTCAGTGTATGTTGTACATGTGTATCTATGCAAAACATTACCAAAGTAGATATAATGTAAAAGACTGACTATATTTCCCTCCCTCCTAATCCACCTCCCACTTGGTCTATTCCCTACTTTGATACTGTCCCTTTTCTTTTCTTTTTTTTTTTTTTTTGCTTTTTGGAGGGCAATTGGGGTTAAGTAACTTGCCCAAGGTCACACGGCTAGGTTTTTGTTTGTGCGTGCGTCAAGTGTCTGAGGCTGGATCCAAATTCAGGTCCTTCTGACTCCAGGGCCGACACTCTACTCACTGCGCCACCTAGCCGCCCCAATACTGTCCCTTTTCAAAAGTGGGTGCTTCCAACTTCCCTCCTCCCTTCCCTCCCACCTTCCCTCCCATTATCCCCCCTCATCCACTTCCCTCTTCTCTCCTGTAGGGTGATGTCCTATTTACTATGTATGTCATTCTCTCCCTGATCCGAATTCAATGAGAATAAGGTTTTGCCTTTTTGCCTTCCTGTTCTTCCTCTCACTTGTAACCATTTTCCCTTGCCTCTTCTATATGAGATAGTTTACCCCATTCTGTCTCTCCCCATCTCCTCTCGTTATATTCCTCTCTCACCTCTTAATTTCAACTTTTAAGTATTATTAAACTATTAAATTCGACTTGTGCCCTCTATCTTTGTATACCTGTAAACATATATACAGACATTCACATATGTATTCATATGCCCATATACCCTTCTTCAGCTATTTTCATACTGAGAAAAGTTTCATCAGGTACAATTATCGTTTTTCCATGTAGAAATGTAAATAGTTCAACTTTGATAAGTTCCTTATTATTTCTTTTACCTGTTTATGTTCTCAAGCATCTCTTGCTTCTTGTATCTGAATGTCAAATTTTCTATTCAACTCTGTTTTTTTCCTCAGGAATGCTTGAAAGTCCCCTATTCCACTGAATGATCATATTTTCCCCTGAAACATGATACTCAGTAGTGCTGGGTAGGTGATTCTTGGTTTATTCCCAGCTCCTTTGCCCTCTGGAATATCGTATTCAAGCCCTTTGATCCCTCAGTATAGAAGCTGCCAGATCCTGCGCTATTCTGATTGCATTCCCACAGTATTCAAATTGTTTCTTCCTGGCTGCTTGTAATATTTTCTCCTTGATCTGGGAATTCTGGAACCTGGCTATAATATTCCTAGGAGTTTTCTTTTTGGGGTTCTTAATAAAGGCTCAGTTATATTTTGTATTTTCAGCTTTCTGGGTCTGGTCTGTTTGCCTCCAGATTTATGTTGTTCCCTTCCTAGTGGTCTATTGAACACCCAATTCAACTTGTCTGAAGGGCAGTTAGATCTGTGAGATTAAATTAAATAGACGAGAAGTAATACTTTCATAATGCCTAAAGAAAGATTTTGTAACTCATGGTTTTCTTTCATCCCAAATTCTCAACATGATAAGATTCAAGGATATGCTCCTCAGGAGCCAGATTTATTAAGTCTATTTTTTATTTTCCTTTTCACTGCTACCTCATCTTCCCAATCCCTAAATGTAAGTATTCTTTGAAAGTCTTTCCTCTCTTATTGTTCTACATTCTCTCCCTTTGCAATTTCGTTCATTCCCATGCCTTCAGTTTTTACCTCAATGTCAATGACTCTCAAATCTGTATCTCCCATTTTGAACTCTCTGGAGCTCTAGGACCTTACCTATAATTTCCTAGCACACATCTCTACCTACATGTCCCACCTCAAACTCCATCTGTTATCATCCCAATTCAGATCATTCCAAATCTCAATATCCATCTCTAATTTCCCCCCCAAAATTCAGCTCCACATCTTGAACTGCCTGCTGGTCATCTTTATCTGGGTGACCCACAGGCATATCAGACTCAACATGTGTAAAACTAAAATCATTATCTTCATCTCTACCCTCCTTCACCTACTACCCAAACTTCCCTATTTCTGTTCCGGTGTCTTTTGTCAGTCACCTAGATTTTTAACCTAGAAGTCATCCTTGACTCTTCAATCTCATTCATTTCCCATGTCTGGTGAGTTACTATATCTTGTTGATTTCATCTCAATATATCTTGAATCTGTCCCCTACTCTGCACTCACACGGCACCTATGGTAGTTCAGATCTTTATCATCTCTTGACTGACCCATTGCAATAGTCTCCTAATTGTTCTCCCTGTGTCTAGTTCTTCCCATTTTCTTCAGTTCTAACCTTCATTCACATAGTTGTAAAGTAGACATTGCTAAGGCAGAGATCTCACACTGCCACCCTGTTGTCTAAGACTCTGGTTGCTACCTATTGCCATGTGATTAAAACACAAACTCCTCAGGTTTTGCAAATCTTTTACAATTAGATTCCATTCTACCTTTCCAGGCTGATTTCATGTGGTTCTCTTTCCCCAATCCCCTGTATAACTCAGTCAGTTTGCTTTTTCCTAGACATAATATCCCAATCCCTGCTTTTTTCCTATTTCAGAGAATGTCACTCATTTCTAGAATGCTGTTCCTCCTTAACTTGGGAGCACTGGGCTCAGATCTTGTGCCACTTCATTCAAGAAACATTTCCCTATTTTCCCCAGTTTTCAGCTATATAGCATGTCATTACCAGTCTATGAATATGGTGTATCCCTTCTCTTTTCTAGAGGGAAGCTTCTTAAGGCTGCAATACATCATTTTGTCTTTTTTTTATCCCCAGAATCTAGCACAGTGCTTGACCCATAGTAGGTGTTTAGTAAATATTTGCTTGTTTGTTCTTGTTCCCCTAACTTGTTTTCACAATTTCTGTCATTGGCAGTACCATTCACCAAATCACCCATATTTGTAGCCTTGGAGTATTATTTAATTCTTTTTCATGTCTCACTTGTAACATCCAATCAGTTTCCAGGTCCATTTGTTCCATATCTGCAACATCTCCTGCATTTATATCCCTCACTTTATTCTTATCAATTCTACTGTACTATTAACCTACTCTATACCCTTACTATTATGCCTTGGGACCATTGTTCCTTACAGATCCTCCCACCTCCTCTTTCTCTTCCCTCTAATCTATATTTCATACCAATGTTACAAAAATCATTTTGATTCCTATATGGTGAACTCTTCTGGTCTCTGTCCCACAGGACCAGGCACTCTACATTTCCCCCTAAGGATTATAGGGTACTCTGAATGGTTTGTAGTAGTCACTTCTCTATTGTCATTAACTTGAGGCCCCAAAGGCTGCTTTCCCCCTTATTGTTAAGTCCTAGTGACTAGAGCTCTAGTTCCAATTAACCATTTAACATCAACTAGTTGTTACAAAGATGTATTTAATTAAAAGATATGCTAAGAACAAAGTACAAATATCCCCCTCCCTGACATTTTATCATATTTTGGCGCTATACTTTTTTGTTAACCACCTTTGTCTCTAGGAAAAGTAGGCTCACATTTAGCATAATTCCTACATAACATTAGTCACACATTAGTCCAGATATGATGATTGCCTAAAATATTGGAAAGACTTTGCTCCTGAGCTTGGTTCAATATGTGTCAGAAGATTAGTCTAACTTTAAAGAGGATGGCCACCAATTATCTATAGGTTGATGAGTTGTTTTTTTTTATTTTTGGGGGGTGGAGTTGTGTGACAAAAATCACTAGACAGGTCATAGTCCCAGACAGGATGAGGGAGGATGAAGCCTGAAGAAATCAGAGACCACATTTTATATATCTCTTCATCCTTTTCAGAAGCCAATAGCAACTCATTAGATGTTTTATGGATGCAATACCTACAATCCTGACCTCATCTGTCAGTTTCTCACCTGTTCAATTTTACATGCTTCACCCTTTGAAGAACACACACAATGTGTGAATATACACACAATAAAAATGCATTTGTATATTTATGGTATTAAGAGGTAGTGTGCCATAGCCCATAAAAGGCCAACCTTAGAGACTAGATAACCTGATTTCAAATCCTCCTTCTGAGACAGCCTGACTATATCACCATGGGAAAGTCACTTAAACTCTTTCTTTTCTCCAGGCAACTCTCTAGAGCAATAAATTGCAGAATAGTTATTAATCTATACTAGAGAAGAGAATTTCCTCTAGGGGAAACTTCCTACACCAATGGTGGGGAACCTGCTACCTTGGGGCCACATGTGGCCCCTAGGTACTCAAGTGCAGGTGAAGTTTGAATTCAGTCAGAGGGCCACACTTGAAGACCTAGAGGGTCACATATGACCCCAACCCCTGCCCTATGCCAAAGAGGTCTCAAGTACAGGTCCTCCCTGCCTCACTCCCCCAAAGTATTAAAGCCTAGAGTGAGTTGCTAGTTAATGCATTTTTATAATTCTAAAATAAATATAATCTCTATGAACTTGATGCAAATGGATCTGTGATTTCATTCATGTTGGTATTTCAATCAACAATTAGATTAGACTGTGAGCTCCTTAGGAATCAAGAACTGTTTCATGCCTTTCTTTCATCCTCTAGCACTTATCATAACGCCTGGCATATATTAGGTGCTTAGTAAAGCTTATTGACTGACAACAAAGATCAAAACCCATCCATATCTGCCCATACAATGTGACTCTTACCTGTATCCTTCCTTAAGCTTGTCACAGAGAGTCTACTTGGGATTCAACCATTCATCAGCAGTTGAATGCTTACCTATAGCGTCTCACCAGATCACCAGATTGAGAGAATTCATTACTTTCTCCTGAAATCATGAGTATAGAAACGAATCACATGGGCCATCCATTTATAATTCTTCACTCTTGATATGTGAGCAGTTCATCATTTCTGAGTCTATATTTCTTTGATGATACTCTTTCATCTGGATCTTCTTCATGTTCTCATTACAATCTACTCACACCTATTACGTGTCTCTCTGTTGCCCTTTGAGTGATACTCATTTTTAAATACTTAAAAGAGGTTAGTGTTCCGTGATTCAGAGACATACAGAAAGAATCCATTAAATGCTAGAGAAAAGGACAGACTCATAGTATGTGGTCCATTGCTGGATTCCTTTTATTTTCTCAGCCCTACTTCATAGATGAGCAGTTTTAGGCCCAGAACTACCAGGGATGGATCATTTGAGTTCACAACTGAGGATAATTTCAGAAGTGGCCAGGAAACAATCCTTTAACTCTGAGTCTCAGTTCTGAGGTGGAAGGTTAATGAACTCACTGAGAAGCCCATATTGTCACACTCTGAAACCATGGAAAATCCGATGGACTACCTTTATAAGGTTGTTTAATCTACCTTAACAATTAAGTTGATAGATATGAAATACTGTGGTGGATTTTGACTATATTAAGATGTCATATATTACCATACTGTGTGGAATTTTAAAGCGGAAACTTCTACTTATCATAGGAATGTCTGTTATGAGTGTCGACTGAAGCATAATCATTTTTAGAAAGTGAAGAAGAGAGGTTTTTAAAGTACTTAATTTTTTTGGCAGCTAGGGCTCAATTTGGCAGAAACCTTTTCCTATTCATCAATGTGCTAATGTGATTACTTTGGGAGCAATGAGATACTTGCGTCTTCAAGGATTTTTAGAAGTGCTTATTTGGCACTGGAGAGAGGTTAATTTATCATGTGTGATTAAATGAAAGATTCTAGGGAACAGAGCTCTAGAATTCTGTTCTGGTCACTCCTAGTGATCTCTAAGGATTCATTCTGGTGGAATCCAAATTGCCAGTCAATTCAGCCAAATCAATCAGTTTGTTGGATGGAAAAAATAGATGGGACATGATTACTTTAATTTTCAGCTTTTTATTTTCTTATTTCCTACATGTGCAGTAAAGACCCTTGTTTGTCCAAAATGCTTGAGTACTGAGTCATTCTGGGCAACTGTGTCTTTTTGATACTTAAGGGGTTACTCTTTTCAGTATTCCAGCTCCTCTTAACCCCACCCTCCTATTTTAATGGGAGGCTCTATAAAATTCATTGTACTTTTATTTCCTTGCCCTCTAAGGAAATGTCATTTTCTTAATAGCTAGGGTCATCACTTTGGTCAGCAATTTGGAATATGAGGATTTTTGTAGGGCTTTATTTTGTTTTGATTTTTGGACACCAGAGCTTGTGATTTCATCAGTGTAGGAAACCAGCAATGTGGAATCCCTCCACACTAATGTGAAGGGGAAACTCCAAGACCATCTTAGAAAGTTGTTAGAGGTTAAATGTATGGCACATAGTCACCTAGCTGATTCATGTCAGAGGCAAAGCTTGAACTGATCCGGATCTGTTGGACTGCAAGACCAGCTCTCCATCAATTATGTCACATTGCCTTCAGACATGTTGGAGTATTTAGGCTCTTTTGTGTACAGAAAAAGAGTCCCAGGCTACTGTTGCTATTTTAAATTCAGAACCCAATTATTATAAATTCTCTGTCATCTACCTCTTTGTCCTCTTGTCTGTGTCACTTTTTCCCCACTTCTCATTTGCTGCTTTTAATTTAATTTCTAGAAACCCAGATAAACCATTTTGTTATGATTGTTGGTAAAATAAGACTCACCCCGTTCTAAAGGAAGTTCATGGACTTTATGTCATAGAAGATCTGCTTGTGCTCTGCCACAATCAGGATAAATGAGGCTGCCTGAAAGTAAAAGTTAGGATAGGTGAGCTGGGACTTTATGGACTATACTAGGTTATCTCTGTTTTGACTTAAGAAACAAATAATAGTGTCAGGTAGTTAAAATCAATGCTAAACAGTCCAATATTTACAAGTGTCACTGAAATATTTTTTAAAAATTGTAAATACCTGAAAACATGTTTTTTATAATTTCAGAGACATTTTTTTTCTATGTTCCAACATTCTAGGAAGGTTTAATATTTACAGAAGTTCGTTCAAATAGGACAAGACTAACAAAGGAGTCAGATTTGTTATCATTGGGCGGCTAGGTGGCACAGTGAATAGAGCACCAGCCCTGAAGTCAGGATGACCTGAGTTCGAATCTGGCCTCAGAAACTTAACACAAAATCTAGCCTGTGACCTTGGGCAAGTCACTTAACCCCAATTGCCCCCCAAAATAAGAAAAAAAAAGATTTGTTACCATTAACTTTTCACAGATATAAGACATGCAGCACATCTCTAGCTTAAATGTGATGGTTATCTTTTGCATGCTGATTAATAAATTGTGAGCATAGCTATAAGTCATGGTTCAATTCAGTTCAACAACATGCTATACTAAGTGCTGGGGAATACTAATACAGAATGAAATAGTCTCTGCTTTCAAGTAGTTTGCACTCTACTGGGGTTAGGGTTGGGGCAAGAATATAAGATATGTACAGATAAGTAAATACAAAGTTATTTCTGGCATCAAGATGTAGGCCTAATGGGAGGTCTAGCAATCAAGAATGGACTTGTGAAGGAGATAGCACCCAAGATGAGCCTTGGAGGAAGATAGGAATTCCAAGAGGCAGAAGCCATGAGGAAGTACATTCCAAATATGGGGTAAAGATATGGACAAAGATGCAAATACACTATGGATATATGTAGGGAACAGCAAGTGATTCACTGTATGTAGAGCAGGAATGAATGGGGTCTGAGTGACATGAGATAAAAAATATGGAAAACAATCTGGAGTCAGATGGTGAAGATCTTTAAATGCCAAACCCAGAAATTTGTATTTTTTTTCTGGGCACAACAGGAAGCCATTCTGTCTTGAGCAGGGGAGTGGCATGGTCAGCTCTAAATATAACATACACACAGGACAGTAAAACACAAAACATGTAAAATCAATACAAAATAATTTTAGAATGGAGAAAAGAACTATGTAGATTAGAGCAAATAACACTGAAATGATCCCATGTATTTAAATTGGTATTATTTATGTAAAACATGGTAATTGATTCCATCCCAATGGAAATCTGCAGTTCTAATATGAATTATATGACCACTTTAAGGACTTATTATTTACATTAATTAGGAACTAAAGGAATCAGGAAAGACCATATGTAGGGAAGGGCACCTGCCATCATTTAGTCTAACCTGTGTCTGACCAAGAATACCTTCTAAAAATACTCAGTAAGTTGTTATATTTATCCTTTGCCTGAAGACCTCCCATAAGGAAGACCCCACTGCCATCTCAGGTCACTCATTTAACTTGCAGTCACTCTATTAAGGTTTTTATACATAATTTTGACTCAGAATCTGTCCTTTTGCAATGCCAGTCATTTTGGGGTCAAAGAAAACAAATTCTATCTCTCTTCCACATAAAAGTGACTGAAGTGGATGAACGTATTCTAATAAGATCAGAACAATAGTCACCAAAATTGAGCTAGGTCTTAACGCCCACTAGACCTGAGTTTTGTTTTCCTGTAAATCACCTGATTTGGGGGAAATCAGGTGGTACCCCCTTCTTCCACTATATCACTCTCTTAACTGCATCCCTTTGCTATATAAGGAGGATAGCTGAAATATGTGTTTGCATTGGGTATTTAGAATCTGAGGCCATACATCTCTCCAATGGGGGTGAGAGTCCAGGTACTGGGGAGGGCGGTGATGGGTTTTAGAATTGTTTGTATAAGTATATATAACTGTCTGCTTGCTCTCCGCACAGTGCCTCCCTATATCAGCTAGTTCCGGGGTAGGTAATGCCCAACTCTTGCAAGATTTGACTATGGAATAAAGAGCTTCTGTTTTTGCCTTGAGAAACCTCTGGTTTTATTTGGGTAAGGGTCTTGCATCCCACACAAAAGCCATTCAGCTTTGTAGATTGTTGACAGGACTAAATGTTCCCAGTCACTTCACATGGTCCTTCAATTACCTGCCCTCTCATTCTCTTCACTTTCTTCAGACATACTTAAACTTTTCTATGGACTTTTTTTTTTTTTTTGCATTTAAAAACAGTAGCTTGAAAAGAGACCGACAGGCTTCGCCAGATGACCCAAGGGGTGCATGACAGTAAAAAGGATTATGAACCACTATCCTCTCCCCAGTTTGTTCCCTTTCTCTCTCACTGGAGCAAGAGTCTTGAGAGGATTTGCTTTCTGTTCACTTGTTAGGGTTTAAGAACCATTTTATTGCAAGGATTTTCCCGTTGGCGAGGTTTCATTGTTATTGTCTAAATTAATACTATCTTACATGATTACTTTTTTGATGATCTGACCAGATTGTGGATAGAATTTAATCTGAATGGCAGCTCCAACTGAGAATGCATTTCCTGTCTGCCACATTATATCAGAATACAGAGTGTGGACTTTCAAGTGCAGATATCTGTTACACACCACTGAAAAAAATAGTATATAGCCCATACCTAAGGAGAAGATTCCTTTGGTATCTCTCCAGAGACCTCCATTCATATTCTTCCTCTAATGACTATTCTTTAGGTCTAGCCATTCAGGCAGTTCTGGGCCAACTATAACTTAACCCATGTATCCTGTACACCAGGATAACATGAAAGACTTTGTAAACTGTTTTTCTGAATACTAAGTAAATGATATTTACAGTATTTCTCCAATCTATCAAAGTATTAACCTAGAAAAATAAAAGGGAAGTGAAGTTAATCTGGCATGAACTGTTCGTGATGAAAACAAACTGGCATTTAGTGATCACTCATTTCTTTTCTAAGTGCCCACAAATCATCACTTTAATAATATGTCCTAGAATTTTGCCAGGAATAGAAATGAAGTTCTCTAGTCTGTAGTTTGGAGACGCTTTCTTCCCTTTTTTGGAAAGTAGGATAGCATTTACCCTTTTCCAGTCATGTGGTACCTCTCTCTCCTCTGTAACATTTCAAAGATCCCTGACAGTGGTTCAGCAGTCCTTTCTGCCAGTTCTGTCAAAACCATGGAATGTAGCTTGTCTAGGCCTGATGTCTAAACTCACCAAAGCAACCAAATCCTGTCTTGTCTCCTCAATTATATTGTGTTTCTATTTGATACTAACAATTTTTGAAATTGTGTCTTTTTCACTCTTAAGATTATTCTTGTTTGAGAAAATGATAATTGAGGAGTTTGGGTCAATCTGCTATCATCTGTTATCATCCAATGCACCCCAATCAGCATATTGATTCCTCCTCTGATCTTCTTTGTACTTCCAATGTAATTTAAAATATTTCTTTGCCTTAACATGTACAATTTTTCTGACACCAATTTTTTATCCTGAGATATTGCATGGCCACAAGTCATAAACACTACAATCTCTAAGAAATTGGAGTTGAGTATCAACTGAAGAGCAATATATAGACATATTGTGGTCATAAAAGACTGGAGGAAATTACAAATGAAGTATACAATCAGAAAAGGAGCATGAAAGACTTCTTCTGAGAAACATATGACTGGGGAAAAATAGAGGCCACTGATGAAAAGTGAATAAGCAGAAGATGAATGGATGCTCAGTATACTTCATTGGCATCTAAGGAATATCAAGAGAATAAAAGAAAGGTTTGCTGGATTCTCTCTGATAAATATAGGGGAGGGAACAGGCGGGAGTTAAGTATAATGGTCATGTATGGATGGACAGTGTTATTCTCTTTTAGAAGTAATAGTCATGTTGTTGAGACCACATCTTCACCAGAACATTAGAATATGATGAAAAGCTATCCTACTTCAGGCTTAGGAAAACTGTGATAAAGCACTTGGATGGTAGAATTAGACATGAGTTTTCTTTCAAATATAAGCTTTTAGGAGTATTCTGCAAAAATCTTTTTTGGAGGCACAAAATATTAGTGAAGGGTTGTGAGAAAGACATCAGAAGACACATATACTGTCTCATTTGGGGAACCCTGGAAAGCAGTTTGTTCTGTGGGTGCCAGAAATGTTTTATCTTTTACGTAATACAGTACTACCCTACCTTCCCCCTCCAGGACCAACATTTTCTGTTAGAAACTGAAAATGATAGATTACAGGGAGAAATTCCTGAAAAGTTCACCTGACTCAGGGGGTTTGAAGGCTCAAGATAGTTTTGTAAAGTGTTAATTATAGACTTCCTTGCCTAGAAGAATGTGAGTTCATGATCCAAGCCTCCCAAATCCCTAATGACAAGTCAACCTCAAATGAATCTTTTAAATCATATGATACAAGGTTTAGGGATAGGAAACAACTTGGGAAAATCTGAGATTAAATTCCTTATCTTTCTTCTTAAACCTTCCTCTCTTCCTAACATTCTTTTTTTCTGCTAAGGGCACAGCAAAAACTACAATGTTCCAGGTTCAAAACCTGAGAATCATCCTCAATTCTATACTCTCATTCACCTGCCATGTCGAATGTTTCCAAACCTTGTCTCTCTTATCTTCATAGCATCTTTTTAATCTACTTGCTTCTTTCTACTCACACTATAACCCTGCTAACTCAAGTTCTCATGGTCTCTCACCTAGAAAGTTGCAAGAATGTCCTAGGTGGTATTTTTACTTCAAGCCTCTATTCTTACTTAACCTGCCCCCCCCCCCCAGCTTCCAAAATAATATTCCTAAAGCAGAAGTCTGACAATGTTGGTAAAGAAACTCTAGGGATTGCCTTTTGTTTCTAAAATAAAATATGATCTTCTCTGCTTGACTTTTAATGTCCTTCACAATATAGCACTAGCCAGAATGATTGCATGTGATGCTTCTTTAGGCATTCTTGTCTTCACTCATTCTATCCTACTTGTTCTTAGATGATGCATCTGTAGCTTTATGTCTGGAGTCACTTCCGAAGCTACCCTGTGCTCACATTTAAGGGTTAGGTTTTCCAGACAGGTGACTGATTACACTCTCAGTGTTACAGAAGTAATTCCTAGGAGCTAGTTTCCTAGTACTATTGTTCATCATTCTCCAATATTGTGTTTTCCATTTATTATTTGGTAAAGTAGCCTTTCAAGAAAGGCATTTGCTAAGGTGCTATATACTGAGAAAAGTTGGCATAAAATTTCTTCCCTGTCAAAGTCTGAGGCTCACTATTCCACAAATATATACAAAATCCAGGTGAAGAGTAAGGTAAACCCAAGAGTACTATTATGGTGAGGCATATATAGTGAGAATACATACACCCAAAATGTGAATTCACAAATCCTTGTTACCTGAAAATTTTCCCCCTCTGTTTGTCTTCATGAAATTCTCTGTGTAGTGTTGTATCAGTGATGGATGGCTCATTCTACTGGCCTGGCTCCTTGAAGGTTGAGGCATATATACTGTATGAATCAAATGAATTTGATGCTGAACTGAGCTGATCAGTTTCTAACCTTCAGTCTTTCTAGACCTTGCAGTGCCATTGCTACTTGGCCATATCTAATTAAGAATTTATGCTCATCACTTCCTGACTTCTCTGGATATTGTTATCAGCTGTTTGCAAACTAGTGGGAATCCTAAACCTCATATAGTGTGTGTGTGGGGAGGGAGGGGGGCGGGTGTATACGTGTGTGTGTGTGTGTGTGTGTGTGTGTGTGTGTGTGTGTGTGTGTATGTATGTATGAAGAGGCCCCCCTCTCCTCATCTCCAAGTGATGCACTCTTTCTCAGATGCTTGACTGGTGCTAGACTGTCTTGCCACTAAACTTAGTGACTCTGAATAGGTTTGGTATTTTATATAAATGGCAGCTTGGTGGTGCAGTGGATAAAGTGCTGGAGTCAGGAGAACCTGAGTTCAGATTTGGCCTCACACTTACTTGCTGTATGACCCTGGGCAAGTCACTTAACCCTGTTTGCCTCAATTTCCTGTTCTGAAAATAAACTGGAGAAGGAAATGACTCAGAGATGTATTTGATTCTTTCAATCAGTCATAATATGTTTCTTGTGTGATATCATCTGCCCATATCATGATGTATTTATCCCATGTTTTTAAATTTTGGTTACTTGCTTGATTTGTATGAGTAGATATGGCATCCCACACTTAAACATGACATCCAGCCTTCCACCATTGTACCTTTATACAGGCTGTGTAAACCCAATCATGGAGTGCTCTTTTCTTTACTGTTTCTAACTCTGTTTCTTGGAATGCATATCTTCTTACATGGTTTAGCTCAACTGCCATCTGCTATAAGAGGTTTTTTGTTTGTTTTTTCCAGATTCTTCCATTGCTAATGCCTCTTGACCCTCCCCAAACATACTCTGTTTTTATTTTACATTTCTTTAATTTCCAAATCTGTTATAAATCCCTAAATCTGTATAGCAGGACTTTGGTAGGATAGAGGGAGCACAGCATTTAAAATCAAAGTATATGGGTTTGAACTGCAACCTTGCTATTTTCTGTTTGTGAGGCCACAGCAAAATCATGTGATCTCTTTGGGCCTTGGCTCTTTCATCTGTACAATGAGGGGGTTTACTAAATGATCTCTAATGACCCTTCTAGCTGTAAAGCTATAATTGAAAGAGGAATCATCCCAGAGCAGGAGTTAGGAGACCACTATTTCATGAGGAGCCTCAGTCATGCTCACTTTGTTCCTGGCTTGGCTCTGGAATGCTTTTGTGCCTTGATAGCTGCCTTCCTGCCTTGTTCTGAAGCCTGCTCTCCCAACTGATGACTTCTTAGCCCAGACCAGAGGTGTCAAACTCACTGCCCTGGAAAACTCCCGAGTGTAGCTTAAATTACATTAAACTGTAATTTGGAAAAGTTTAACAAGATTTTTTTTTATTTTTTCAAGTACAACATATTACTTATTTGTGGTTTTCTAAATCAAATATGAGGTCTGCAGTGATTTGTTTCTATTTGATTTTGACACCAATGACCTAAACATCCATTTCATTAGGGATCCCAATCATGCTCATATCTCTCCAGATTTGGCTCACTTTCTACTCTATCTTCTTGACATCTACCTTCCCCACACTCCCACTTTCCAGCACCTCTTTATGTATTATGTTTAGGATTAGTATATGAGATCTTTGAAGGTATTTTGTTTAGGTTTCTGTCCATATTACTATAGGCCTATCACCTATATCCTCTCCTCTGTCTCTCACATACTCTCTCTCTGTCTCTCTCTCTCTTTCTCTGCCTCTCTGTCTCTGTCTCTCTCTGTCTCTGTCTCTCTGTCTCTGTCTGTCTCTCAATATCACTTACCTCCAAGGGTGGTTGTGATATATTAGATAATATTTATACAGCACCTTGCAAACTTACAAATTGCATAAATACTGGCTTTATAATTATTATAAATTGTTATTACCTCAAGACCAAACATAGGTTGTCTCCAACTGTTCTTATAGTGATCTGAGTTAATATATGGGTTGGTCTTAGGGAGTAGAGAGGATAGGGTAAACTTCACCAAGACATTCATTTTGGTGTAGGATTTCTTAGAGTATGTACTGGGAGGAAAAAAAATCTGAAAATTCTTCGTTTAGTATTCAAGGTCCTTCACAATCAAAATTTCTAGGCATCTTTCACAATCCTTCCCCTCACATATGCTAATACCTCATCTTTGATATTACCCCCAAACATTCTGGGATTTTATCCTCCTCCTTACCTTTGCCCATGCTGTTCCTTAGAGCATTTGAAATCCTATTCAGTCTTAAAGTCTAATTCAGATGTCTCTCCCCCACCATCAAAGTAGCCTTCTGTGAGCCCCATCTCTTCATAGAGGACATCACTTTCCACTTTGAATTCTAACAGCACTTAACATATATCTTCCCTATGTCTTTGTATCCTAATTTATATCCAATCTATTTTTGTTAATTTATTATGAACTGAAAAATATTACATGGATGGGAGCTATGAATATTGTTAGCCCTTTTGAGCAAGTTTGTGAGGTTAGGGTCCTCCTCTTATTTATGCTTGTAACCCCTAGCAACTTGCATAAGGCTCTGCTCCTTGTAGATATTTATTACATACTTTCCCCTCTATGAATTGGGAAATGTAGCTCATACATTATTTTTGAAATAACCTTGAATGACCCAGTCTTCTACTTTCCTCAGGATGGTTTCAGGAAATCTTCCATTCTGCTCTGTCCAATCTCGCCCTGCCTGCCTCCCCAGGTATAAATTGCCTGTTCTTTGCTCTGTGTGTTTCTTGATTTCTTTCCTCCATAACTGTTTTCATCATGATTTTCAATTTCCTGCAGCTATTCCCTGCCTGAAAATCCGTTTGCATTTCATTTTGGGAGATCAGTTTAAAAAAAAAAACTTTATAACCTGTCACAGGTAGGATAGAATGGCAAGTACTACTACTGAAAGCAACAGAGGAAGATGTTAGGGGCGGGGTGGAGGGAGAGAAATCTCATAAGTCCAAGTACACTGCAGCAATGAGATAAGGAACGATGGACAGGAAATATTACAAGAAAAAAATTTAAATTCTACAGCCTTCAATCTGAAGTCTGTAGGGAAAAGAAAAGCAAAAGATGGAAGTTGGAATGATAGAGAGATGTGACATGATGTACACTAAATTGGAAAACCTTGTAACATTATGATAGAAATGTTGTTCTATCAGTAGCGATTTGGTAGCTTCTATTGGATAAGGCTCCTCAGAAAGCAGGGATGGCTGATGATTCCTCAGTGGGGTCAAACTTATTCTACGTGTCTGAAGGGAGGGTGTGCTAATGCTGTCACTGAAACTGATAAAAGGCAGTGGTTAAAGGTGAATATTTAAGAGGATTGTTAGGCTTCATCTGCTGGGAAATAATTTGAATTCCCTGAAGTGCTTAGAGGAAGTAGAATAGTTGATTGATTGACTGACAGTGTTCAACATTAGGGTTCAGATAACAAAACAGATGAGTGGGTATAATGTAGGTCAGAAGATTGCATCTAGGTTAAAAAAAATCAGATACACACAGTCTAGAATGAAATGAAAAGAGAACAGCAAAATTCTGATTAGGTCAATATTGTATGGTGAGATTCTGATTTTGAAAGAATGCTTCTGGTGGGTGGAGCAGGGGCTATTTTTTTCCTTTGCATCCTTAGATCTTAGCATATTAATGAGAACAAAATATTTATCAAAGATGGAGATGATTTGCTATTTGTATCTTACTTTTATTGGTAATTTTATTTTTATAAAAAATACATTTCCAAGTAATGTCCCCTCTGTCTCCCCATCTTACAAGCCATCCCTTTTAATAAAGATTGAAAAAAAATAAGGAAAAAATGCCACCACCCTTCACATACACAACTTAACATACACTCCTCTGCACAGAAAGGAGGGAGGTATATTTTCCCACCCCTTCTCCAGGGCCAAGCTTCTTATTCATTGTAATTATGCAGTATTCCATTTTTGTTTTCTTTTCTTGTTGTTGTTCTTTCCATTTATACTATTATAGACACATATATTATTTCCCAGTTTCTCTTCACTTAGCTCTGCATAAGTTCATCTGTGTCTTCATTTTTCTCCAAATTCTTAATGATTCTTATATATATATATATATATATATATATATATATATATATATATATATATACACACACACATTCCATTCATATACCATGGTTCTTTTCCATTCCTCAATAAAATATTTTGTTTCAGGTTCTTAGGCCCGGGTTGTGTTTTGCACTGATGAATACTGAGTTTATATTCTCTATTATCCTTAACATTAAGCCTCATTGTACTCTCAAATCCCTTAGTACTTCACTCTATCTACCCCATTCTTGTTTCATTTAATTCATTACCTAGTCTATGAATGAATGTTAAATAAGATTGCCTAGTAGCAAGGAATTCCCACCTAGAATTGCTTTGATAATTCAGTGGATGGTAGACTAAGGATGTGGATACACCCTGGTGCAGATCACAGAACATCCAAGTCTTCTCTTCCCATGTCTTTTTCTAATCCTCCATTAAATCTTCCAGAGATCCATCAAAGGCACTAGATAATGTCCTGTGAATTTGTTAATATTTCAGTGATTCTAGTCAAATATTTAGGATGATACATTAACCTATTATCCCTCACTCTTAATATATAACCACTCTATTTTTTTCTAACTATATAGATTCTTGAGGATATCTTTTATGCCACTTTTTCTGTTTAGTTTTGATCAGTAATATTCTATACCTTAAGTCCAAGTGTAGTCATCATTACATTGCCATTGGGTCCCCTGTAATTTTTGCTCTTCTGAGATTAGAATATTCTATAATTTGCAGTCATATAGTAGAATAACGGGAGTGCCTTTCTAAGGTTATTACTCTTACACACCCCCTTACCTACCAGCACACTTCTTCCCATTGAGTGTCAATGATATTAAAGTCTCATCCATACTTACCTAGCTTTTAGAAAGGGTTATATTGGGGTGTCTAGGTGGTGCAGTGAATCGAGTACCTGGCCATGGAGTCAGGAGTATCTGAGTTCAAATTCAATCACAGAAACTTAACACTTACTAGCTATGTGACCTTGGGCAAGTCACTTAACCCCAATTGCCTTGCCTTCCCCCTGCAAAAAAGGGTTTTATTTTGGAAGGAATATAGTGAAAACAATTAATACAATCTCCCTTATCTCCCCAGACAAACCCTAGTCTGTCACACTATCCAGCCAGTATATACAGAATCCAGAGGAAAGTGGACTCAAGCTTAGAGATAACATGTGGCCAAGGGGTAACTCATAGATCTTGAAACTTCTTGTGCTAGGCTCCTAAATTTGTTCCTATAGATGTGAGGTAGCTTTCCTTCTAGGCTCCTTTTGAAACCTGGAAATGACCTTACTCATTATTGAGAAAATAACACCCAGAACTCTGGAAATAGTCACTGCTGTTGTATGCTAATAGAATACCAATTATAAAGTCAAAATCATCTGGTTCTCTGAAGTTCACATAATCCTTCTGCTGGGGAGAAGGAAGGAAGAGTGACTTAGGTCAAGGACAAGGCTGTAACTTCCAAGCATTTCCTTCACAGAGGCTTGTCTAGAAGCTTTCACCACTAAGCTGGGTGTCCCAGATGGGACATTGTTGGCTTCAGAATGAGGTTGCTATTTTCTAAAAGCAAAACAAAACACAGAGCATGATGATATTTCCTAGAGCAATGAAACATTCTGTGCAACATCAGTCCATTTCATATAATGGCTTTCAAAGCAGCTAGCTGACACAATGGCTTGGAGTCAGGAATACCGGAGTTCAAATTATGCCTCAGACTTTTATCACTTATGTAACCTTGGGCAAGTCACTTAACCTCTACCTTGGTGTCCTCTGCAATAAAATGGGAATCAGAATAGTACCTACCTCTCAGATTAAATGAGAATTAAATTATTAAATGAGAGATTAAATTAAATGTGAAGATTAAACGAGACAATCATAAAGGACTTAACATAGTACATCTTACATAATAGTTACTTTATGAGTGTTAATTATCATTACTGCCTTTAGATTCAATTTTTTTTTCATCTAGTACAAAGCCTTTGAATGATTGATTGATTTAACAGAGGTGTCCAAGCCTTGTTTACACTTAGTTCTAAACTCCAATTTGCTTTTTTGATTTAAGATTGGTTCTTATCTGATGAAGACATGAGGGCTAAGTGTGATAGTTTTTAATTGACTTATTTAGGAGGATTCCCAGCCATTAGAGACAGCCTATGAAAGGTAGGGAGATTGGAACCAAAAGACTTCTAATTTCAGAATAGACAGTAGTCCAGTTTCATAAAAAGTATGAGCTGAAGACAGAAGAAAAAAAGGAATCTGAAAAGTCAGCCTAGAATCAGATTATTAAGTCTTTTTAATGCCCGACAGAAGAGTTGATATTTTACGTATAATATAACAGGGAGTCACCAAATATGATTGATCAGGGAAGTGATATGGTCAAACTTGTGCCATTGCCTTATTATCTTGGCAGATCTGTGGAGGAAGAATTGAATAATAGAGAGACCTGGGGCAGGGAGAATAATCAAGAGGCTATTATAATAGCACAAATGAGAAAGGATGAAAGCAAGGTTAACAGTTGTTTAAATGGACCAATTTTTGAGATACATAAGTAGAATTGTCAAGGCATGGGAGCTGACTGCATTCAGGGAGTGAGAGAGGAAGAATTAAGGATAGTATGGAATGAGATAATGACGTTAACAGAAAAAAGATTTGGAGAGAGGGCTGGTTTTAGCAGACAAGATGATGAGTTCACTTCATTATTACTTACTGAACTATTTGCACTGTGGTATTTGTGGGGCTCTCCTCTTCTGCCTCCATGCCTGTATTCAAATGACTGTCTATGTCTGGAATGCTCCTTCATCCCATCACCACTTATGACAGTTTTATCTGTGCTTTTAAAACCAGATCAGATGTCATCTGCTCCTTGAAAACTTAAAATGAGGCGATAAAGATCCATCCCATCCTATTATACATAGCCGTTGGATTATTATTCTCTTAAACTCATCAGGTACCTTATCGTAAAATATTTTTTATGTATAATACTCCCTCAAGGAAACTTTTAAGGTTCCTTTAAATCTATTCACCTAGGGAATTATCATTCCTCTCAGTCCTCACGTCAATTTATTTTTCATTTTTCTAACCCACTTGGCATCTACTATTATGTATTATGATTTCAACTGTGTTGTTTTCTTATTCGTGTACTAGGGGTTACCTTCATGAGAGCAACCACTGAATCTTAGAAATTACTTTATGTCTCCCCTAGAATATAGCTTAGGGATCTGCATACAGTTTTAATAAAACTTTGTGGAAATGGTTAACCGATGTCTGTACCAGTGAAAAGAACGTGTTCAAACAGATATTTTTGAGGGCTTCCCTCATACAAAAGTTTAGTGTGAAAAGATGCCAAATGAAGAAAGGCGGCATCTGGCTTAAAGCCCAAACTGGAGAGTTTCTAAATCTTGCCAAAAGCATTTGAGAGACTTGGAGAAAGAGGGTGGGATTTAAACAGATGTTTGCAAAGAAATCACAAGAATGTGAATTGGGGTTAGCATGTTATTTCCATTTATGAGAGTCTGGCCACATGAGACTCTCAGATTACCTGTGAGAATTTCCCAAGCAAAAGAGCAACAGTCAGACCTCTTGGCCCAAGGGCTTCTCAGTTGACTGTTCAGAGTATTTTTATTACTTTACTTTAGGACAAACAATCCATTCACCAATGCCCCCCATTCTTCTCAATGCACAATGCTTTAGCCTATAATGAATGCCATTAATTGTCCCAAAATTTGCAAACTGTTCAATATTTCCTTGATTAATGAATAGTGGTTCTATGATGTTCGAAGGTTAAAAAACGGGGTAGGGGGGAATCCCAAGAGCAGCCCACTTCAGGGGGTGTTATTTTTTTATAAAGTTTCTTTTAGGCGATGTATTCCAGCTGGTAAATTAGCAGGCTACATTATATGTCACATACACTAAAGAGGACTGATGACAGGCAAATCCTAGGCAAGTCCTTGCCAAAGTGTGGGAGAGATTCAGAAGGCCTGTTAGAAAGAGACCTGAGGGAATTGAGACTTTGATGGAACCTTTAGTTGGTGCTGTGGTTGCTGCCTTATGGGAATATTACTTTTTTTCATGGTTTTTGGGCTGAGCAGAAGTTCTTCCATGCATATTTTAGCAATCTTGGCATGACCTGAGAATACTGGGAAAATTAGAGTTCCACATAACTCTAACTCTGTATTCTTCCTCCTCCTCTTCTGTCTTCTCCTTTTTCTCCTCCTTCCCTGCCTCCTCCTTTTTCCTCCTTTCTCCTTTTTTTCTTTTCCACTTTTAAAAAATTAAAAAAAATTCAATAAACTGTATAGTTTTCTTTTTACAAAAATCCTAAACTTCAGAAGAAAGTGGCTTAAAATGGAAAAAAGTATTAAAGACTATTAACTATTCCTTTTACTTTAAGAGTCTCCACTATTCCACGTTCTAGGTGAACTTACTTACTGTTGCCCTCCCAAGAATGTAACTATATAGTCTTAATATGAGGGTACATTTGGATATCTGAGCCTTTCCCTTGTTTTCTTTCCTTTTTTGTGGGAAGGAATAGATATTTGCACTGGCACAGGTGTTTTAGTTTATAGTCATGCACCTAAGGGTATTGTTTAAATTAGGCCTAAGACCTGGTAGTTAACAAACCAACTCACAAGATACTAGTATTTTCTTTTCCTGACAGCAGACAAGATGGCGGAAGTGGAGCAGAAGAAGAAGCGAACCTTCCGGAAGTTCACCTACCGTGGTGTGGACCTGGATCAGCTGCTGGACATGTCCTATGAACAGCTCATGCAGCTGTACAGCGCCCGACAGCGACGGAGACTCAACCGGGGCCTGAGGCGCAAACAGCATTCCCTCCTGAAGCGCCTGAGGAAGGCCAAGAAGGAGGCCCCCCCCCATGGAGAAGCCTGAGGTAGTGAAGACACACCTTCGGGACATGATCATCCTGCCTGAGATGGTGGGCAGTATGGTGGGTGTCTACAATGGCAAGACCTTCAATCAGGTAGAAATTAAGCCTGAGATGATTGGCCACTACCTGGGCGAATTCTCTATCACCTACAAGCCTGTAAAACATGGCCGACCGGGTATTGGAGCTACCCACTCCTCTCGTTTCATCCCTCTCAAGTAACCCGGATCCTAACAATAAAAACAAGAAGATTCTTAAAAAAAAAAAAAAAAAAAAAAAAAAAAAAAGATACTAGTATTTTGTATCTTTCAATAATGAATACTTCAGTGGACTGAGAACTCCACTTGGTAAGTATACTTCTTGCAGTGATGCAGTGGAAAACCGTTGCTCTACTTATGTACAGGGCCATCAATAACTCCTCTTCAATGATATCTGATTTTGTCTTGAATGATATATTCCACCCAGGATCTGTTCATTGCACTAACAGCCTTCATCTGGGTCTTTCAACATTCCAAGAATAGGTGTTAGACTCATACTGGTCATCTGTAATTACGAATTCTCTCTTTAGTAGAATTTAAGTTTTTTAAGGGCATGGATTATTTTCTGTATTTCTCTATGTGTGTTCACCACTTAGCATAGCACCTGACTTGTAGTACTAATGCTTGTCTACCTCCTTTTCCAGATCTATTTGTCCTTCATCATTTAAGCCCCTTCTTGGAACATAAATGATCATTGGTAAATAATATTGCAGTATATACAGGCACCCAAGTGACTTCACCTAGAATTCATTTCATAACGTTTTGTATACAAATAAAAACACATGTTTACATATACTAAACATTCCAAACTGGTTAATTCAATTAAAGAAGCCAAAATTGAAAGGAAAACAAAACCTTGTTAGAAATAGTGTCCTATCTTGTCTAACAACATGAGGATATGCTGATTTTTCATTACAGTCTATCATAATTACTTTTAAAATAATCACAGTTTAATTATAATTCCTGGTTAATAGATTATTTCAACTCACTCATTCTTTGAAAGTCTCCAGGTTAGGTAGGCCTCAGGTCCAATGGACCTTTGAGTTTTCAAAATGCCTCTTTGCTTTTAAAAGCAGCTCCCTTCTTCTAACAATACTTTCTTTTTTCTTTTTGGAGGGCAATTGGGATTAAGTAACTTGCCCAAGGTCACACGGCTAATTTTTGTGTTGTGTCTGAGGCTGGATCCGAACTCAGGTCCTTCTGACTCCAGGGCCAACGCTCTACTCACTGCGCCACCTAGCCACCCCTAACAATACTTTCTGTATAGAGAAAACTCATCCTAGGTTTCTTTCTTTTTATTTTTTTCCTGTAGCAAGTCTTTGCCTCTGTACTTATCTAGTGGTGGAGTTGTATTAATAATTTCTAAGACTACTTAAAGTTTTTTACCCTATGATCCAGAGTGATCTTCTTAGCTTAACATTACTAATTACATTACTACATTAATAATTAATCTTACCAAAGTCTCCGGCTTTGCTTTTTATTATTACTATTATTAATATATGAATAGCAGTAATAGTCTTTGAAGGCTAATTACTGCTATAGATGATTTCATTAAACTTCTTAATCTGAAGTTGGTTAATTTCTTTGCAAGTAGGATTATAGAACAGGTATACTTTCAAAAGTAAATCATTTAATAATTATGGAAAGACTATATTTCTAATTAATTAATATAGGTTTAAATGTTAGCTTCTCTAAGCATACTGATTATGGCTCCACTATTGTCCTCTTCTGATAGGCTATGGTGTCATGGTGGTGACTCTGCATTCTTTTTTTTTTTTTAAACAAATACTTTATTAACTTCTGTTTTACATCATTCATTTCCGCCAGATTTTGAGTTACAATCATTTTCCCCCCATTATTCCCTACCCAACCTCCCAGAATAGCAGTCCCACAAGATATCGCTTCCTCCAATCTGCTCTCTCCCATACCTTCTCCCATACCCCCATCGACTTTTCCATTAGAGGAAGATGAATCTTTGTGTCCCAATGCCTGCACATCTTATCTCCCAATTATAGGCAAAAGAGTATTAATAATAGTATTTATATATATATTTGAAGCATTTAATGTTACGACCTTGAATTTCAGATTCATTTCCTTCCTCCCTTGTCACCCATTCCTTCTTGGGATATAAGTAATTCAGTATATGTTGTACATGTCTAGCTATGCAAAACATTATCATAGTAGATATATTGTACAAGGCTGCTTATAATTCCCTCCCACTCATCCCACCCCCACCTGGTCCATTCCCTGCATGATCCTGTCCCTCTTCTATAGTGGGTACTTCCAACCTCCCCTCCCCCCAAGGATGCCCTCCCATCCATCATCCCTCCTCTCATCCCCCTTCCCCTATCCTGCTGCAGGTTGAGATATCCCATTTAGTATGTATGTCATTTTCTCCCTGAACCAAATTCAATGTGAATGTGGTTTTGCCTTTTTAGCCTTCCTTATTCTCCCCCTCCTTTGCACCCACTTCCCCTACATGAGATAGTTTACCCTACCATGTCTCTCCCCATCTCCTCTTGCCACTTTCCTCTCTCACCTCATAATTTCATCCCTTGAGTACTCTCCCTTCCTAACAAAATCAACCTATGCCCTCTATCCATATATAACTGTAACCATATACACACACATTCACATATGTATTCGTATGACCACACCCCCTTCTTCCATTATTTTCATAGTGGGAAAGATATCATCAGTCACAGATAATTGCTTTTCCATATAGGAATGTAAATAGTTCAGCTTTGATAAGTTCCTTTTGATTTCTTTTCCCTGATTACCTTCTCAGGCATCTCTTACTTCTTGCGTCTGGATGTCAAATTTTCTGTTCAACTCTGGTTTTTTCCTCAAGAATGCTTGAAAGTCCTCTATTCCACTGAATGACCATATTTTCCCCTGAAACAAAATACTCAGTTTTGCTGGGTAGGTGACCCTTAGGTTCATTCCCAGTTCTTTTGCCCTCTGGAATATCATATTCCATGCCCTTTGATCCCTCAGTGTAGAAGCTGCCAGGTCCTGGGCTATTCTGATTGTGTTTCCACAATATTGAAATTGTTTCTTCCTGGCTGCTTGGAGTATTTTCTCCTTGATCTGGGGATTCTGGAACCTGGCTATAATATTCCTGGGAGTTTTCTTTTTGGGATCTTTTTCAGGAGGTGATCTGTGGATTCTTTCAACCTCTATTTTGCCCTCTGGATCTAAAACATCAGGGCAGTTTTCCTTGAGAATTTCTTGAAGGGTGATTTCTAGGTTCTTTCTTTGATCATGGCTTTCAGGTAGTCCAATAATTTTTAAATTGTCTCTCCTGGATCTATTTTCCAGGTCAGTGGTTTTCCCATGAGATATTTCACATTGCCTTCTATTCTTTCATTTGTTTGGATCTGCTTAACAGCATCTTGATTTCTCATAAAGTCATTAGCTTCCATTTGCTCCAGTCTAACTCTGAAGGAATGAATCTCCTCAGTGAACTTTTGAGATTCTTTTTCCATCTGGCAAATTCGACTTTTTAAGGCATTCTTCTCCTCAATGCCCTTTTGGGCCTCCTTTGCCATTTGAGCTAGTCTATTTTTAAAGGTGTTGTTTTCCTCAGTCAGGCTGTTGACCCTCATTTCATACTTTGCCTGCATCCTTCTCATTTCTCTTTCTAATTTTTCCTCCACTTCTCTTATTTGATTTTTAAAGTCCTTCTTAAGGTCCTCTATGGCCTGCAACCCGCTCATGTTTTCCCCTGGGGCTTTTGGAGCAGGACTTCTGACCTCACAGTCCTTTTCCCGCTCTATGCCCCCAAAATAGGAGTCTAGGGTTGCATTTTTCTGTTTCCTTTGCCTTGGCATGTTGCCACTTAATTGCTTGACTTTTGGGCTTGTTGCCACACTATGGCTTTAAGGCCAGCTAGAGGAATTTTCATCCCGAACGTGTGGGGGCAACTTCCGTTTCTGGCAAGCTGTAAACCCACCCACAACTTCCACCCTAGATCACAATCCAAATCCAGGGAGGTTAAAGCAAGAGCGATTACCCCCCAAGACTGATCGCTGGATCTCCCCACGATTGTAGGCTGGGAGCCGGAAATGCCTCTGAAAACTACACAGTGGCGTGTCTCCTCAGTAGCTTCTAGCCCCCAGGGGAGGGAGCTGACGCATTCCCCAAATACAGGTCCCAAAGTCCATAGGACACTAACCTCTTACTTTGTCCTAGGCAAGTCTATGTTGATAATTCTGGAATCTCCACAGTTCCTGGTGTTCTGGGGTTCCTCCAGCTGGCTGCTGGCCCTGCCGCCCTGGGGCTAAAACCTCGGCTCCTGTGGACCTGGGCTCGGCTCGGCTCCTGCGCTCTGCGCGCTGCCGGCTCCCAGACCACTGCGCTGGTCCTTCCTGCAGGGTGCTGGGATGTCCTCAGCGGGAGGTTAGCTTCTCTGTGTCGTTCTGTGGGTGCTGGGGCTCCAGAAGATTTTCAGAGTCCTTTTTTACATAGTTTGTGGAGAATCTGGGGGCAGAGAGGCTTGGACGAGCTGTTTCTACTCCGCCATCTTGGCTCCGCCCCCGTGACTCTGCATTCTTGAAGATTATGCCAGCAGAACACAAACTTTAACAAGTCTAGTAAGTTCTACCAAACTGGCACTGGGTAGGTACCCAAAGACTCAATGTATGGTTGCCATCCAAAGACCAACCTAACTAAATTCAGAGAGGTTTATTTCATGTTGACTATGGGGTGAAGAAATTTTTATCCATAACAACTCTTGAAATAATCATTTTAAGTTATGTGTACATTCTATATTAATATAGGATTTCACTTGCACCATAATCTCTGCATATTCTCTCAGGTTAACCTTGACCTTAGATAATCTAGTTTTGTGCCCTCATTTTCCATGTGAAAAAAATGAGAGCCAAAGAAAGCTGGATTGTAACTAGCACCTGGGGATGTGTCTTATATAGCTTTATGTATCCTTACATTATACATTCCCGACATATGGTATCACATTTAGTTTGGTGTGCAATTCATTGGATCATGCCTTGGAATTAATTAGCAGTTATAATGAAAGGGGCATGGAGAAACATATAAACATTATTTCTGCTGTTCTTTCTAGTAAGGGACTTTGGGCTCTCTAACTTTAATACTGAATCCAGTTGTATAAGGAGGAATCAAATTATAATATACCAGTGACAATTCAGTAAAAGAAAACCTTAGGTTATTGTTGCTGTTTGTCCATTCTCAAAGAAGATCAATGGCATCAGTTGGTTGATGTCTTGACTTGCAAGTGAGTTGAATTTAAGTGAGGCAGAAATATGCAGTCACTAGCATCACTCTTTCCTCCAGAGTCATCTGAGTCCAGTGGCAAGACATAGATCAGGACAACTGGAGGTGGCCCCAGATCATGACTTTCTTATTTTCTGACTGGATGATTCATGCTTTGTTTGATAGAAAGGACAGTATGTTTATTTGCAACTGTTTTACATGTAGGTTCTATTTAGTACTATTTCCAGAAATGCACATTTATAGTTATATTGGCAGTTGGCCAAGGGCTACCCCTTAAGTAATTGGAAAGTTCTGGGTAGTTCTCCAACCACATCAAGTGGTGGATACATGTGATTTTAAGTTACTGGATGACACAGAGGAATATATATATATATATATATATATATATATATATATATATATATATATATATATATATAAGTTACTCAGAGACCTCCCATTAAACTGAATTTCTTTATCGTAGATCTGTGTTTCATCAAAGCATGGAACAGGGAAAAGAACAGTAAGGCTATGGAAAAACAACATATAATTGTATATATGCTTAGGAATATGTGGTCAAAGAAAAGTCTGGAAACTGATTTAATTGCAATGTGACTATGGAAAGATCAGTTAGCCTTTTGGTGACTCACTTAAAGTGGCCAGGGATTTCCATTTTAAACATTATATTAACATCTGTATATGTAATAAAGGTTAAGTCTAGCTCTAGACAATGTTCAGATGAGTTGGATGGTCTTTTACATTAGGTCTTTTACATGTTCCTGTCACTTACTAACTGTGAAACTTTGGACAAATCACTTCACTTCTGAGATCCTCAGTTTAACATCTGAAAAATGAGGAAATTGATACAAATTGGTTCCTCCAAGTTACTCAAAATTTCTTATTGATTAAATCCAATTGATTTTTTTCAATTTCTTTTTCCATTTTGACCTCTTTGTAGCTTTTATCAGTATTGATCAATTTCTACCTCTAAATAATCTCTTTTCCCTTCACTTTCCTAATAATGTTCCCTCCTGATTTTCTTCCCATTTGTCTTCCATCCCCAACTTATTAAATCTTCCTTGGAGCTCTATCTTGGAGCCTCTTCTATTCTTGCTCTTGAGGATCTTTATTGGTAATTTTATCAACTGTAATGGGCTCAATGATATCTCTGTTTTGATAATTCCAAAATCTATATGTTTAGCCCTCATTCCTCTCCTGAAATACAGCCACATGACAGTACCTACCTGCTGGAACCTCAAACTGGATGTCCCATAGTCATTTCATTATATTTCCCTACCCAAACCTCCTCCTTTTCAACTTTACTGTTTTTGTTAAAGGCATCAACACCCTTTCAATCCCACAGGTTTGCAAGCTGTGTATCATCCTTGGTGCCTGGTGCACAGTAGGTGCTTAATAAATATTAGTTGATTGACTTCCCACCATTCAGTCAATTGCCAATTATTGTCATTTCTATCTTCACAAAATTTCTTACACGCAAATCTTTGTTTACATATGTATTAACTTCACCTTCCACTTTCTATTATGATTCAGGCTCTCATTACCTTGTACCTCAACTACTGTGGAAGACGTTTAGTATATCTCTCTGCTACCAATTTCTTTCTCTCACTGATCATCTTCCACTTAGGTGACAACGTAATCTTTCTAAGGAATAAGTGTGACCTTATGCTCAAAAATATGCACAGGCTCTCAACTGTCTATAGGAAAAAAATGTAAATACCTAAGATTGGCAATTAAATCCCTTTATATTATGGCTACTTTTCCATAATTACTTCAAGCTACTGTCCCTAACATACTCTATATTTCATAGAAAATTGGGCCCACTTGCTGTTCCCTAAACTCAGCATTCTATCTCATGCCTGGAATATACTTCTTCCTCACTTCTACCTCTTAGAAAATTGTTTTCATTAGTCTGCTTCATTGTTCTTGCTCTTCCTTCTATATAGAATATAAACTCCTTGAGGGCAGCATTGTTAGTGTGCTTTTATTTGTCCTGGGATTTATCATTTTCATATTAATTGATATGATATTGTAAGGATTATCCTATCTAGATTTGTGGAGCTCCCTTCTTTCCCTGGACACTCTTGTCTGAGAACTAGAGCTACAGCTGATACACTATAGCAGAAAGTCATTAATCACCTCTCCTGACACTGAATAATCCCTGTGCTTGTAACTACTAAGTGAACAGAACCAGGGACTGCACTCCTGTTCCTGCATGCTAACTCTGGTTTTGTACCCCACTGAATGATCACAAGGTTTAATGACCCTTACAACTTGAGATAATCACAAGGTCCAATGATTCTAATAACTTAAAGACTGTTCACATGGGACCCAAGAACATCTGTATTGTGCCCCAAATGCTTCATATACATGTCTGCCATGGGAACTGTTTATTCAAGGCCTAAGAATGATTGTATTGGGTTCCACCTTTTTATGGTTTTCATCTTTATATACCCTGCCTACCCCTGCCACAAGCCACAAGCCCTCATCAGGAAGACTTCAGTTTGCAAATCTGATTTCCTCATTCTGAATTTAACTAAACTACTATTTGATTCCCAGTTCACCTGCCTCTGATCTGCTTTGCTCAACTCTGGCCATTCACAAATTAGAGACCAGTCCAGTCCAGACTACATTTGAAATTCTTTAGTCATGTTTTTGTCTTTGTGTGTCTACCATGTCACATTTTGCTTTCAACATAGTGGGTGCTCAATAAGTGCTATTATAAATGTCACCTCCAACCTTCACTATTACAACTTTTATATTATTTGATTTCTATCACTGGCAATTCAATTTAACAAAACAAATAACTATCAGTCACCTGCTATATGCAAGGCACTGTCCTAGGTATGTAAAGAAAAGGAAAATGAAACCATTTCTGGCCTCCCTTAAGAACTTTACAGTTTCTTGGAGGATTGAACAAAGACGAACACATCAAGTAAGGGTTTAAAGTGGTCTGGGTACAGACTTGTTAAATCCTGAACTGGTGGAAGGGATTATGGGAGGATTCACTGAGAAGGTAACTAAGCTGGTTTAAAGCTAGCTAAAGATTCTGAACCAAGAATATAAGTAAGGGGTTGCATTCTAGGCCTGGGAGACAGCCTGTGCAAATTCATGGAAGCAGGAGAGGAAATAAGATCTGGGAATATTGGACAGTAGTGTTCTCCAATAAAGAAGTAGTTAAAGGATATGTAGAAATGAAATTATCAAAACCATCTGAATAATTGTTCAAAATCACTAACAATAACAATCTGATGAACATATACTAAATAATAGTGGTATAATAGAAACAATATTGGCTTTAGAATACACACATACATGATACATATATGTATATGTGTGTATAGTTTTTCTTTTAACTTATGGAATAAAAGAAGAATTCCCATGATATGGTATAATTTGAAAAAAAGAATATTTGCACTTGAAACTGCAAATCAATTATGTCCAACTTGCTCTTCTTTTAAACATATAATAAAGTTATCATACAAATTTATTATTTTTCTTTTCTTTCCTCCATAGAGATGGCTAAAGATCCCTTTTCCCCCACCCTAGAGATGGCTACCATTATACTCAAGTGTGGTTGCATGTACATATGTATACATGTAAAATCATTCCACACATAGTTTTATTATACACAATACCTATATACATATACATGTGCATAACATATATGTATATTTATGTTTCCCTGCATATATACATTTACATGCATCTATATTCTATGTGTATGAATTACTGTATAAACTATAGATTAGAAATGTAATGGAGTATTCTTATATAAGGAATGTTGAATTTGAACATTTCAGAGAAAACATGAGAAAATTTATATAAAGTGATATATATATAAATAATTTATAATTTATATATATTATATATTATATATAATTTATATAAAGTGATTTATATAAAGCAAGATAAAACAAATTATAGAGATAATATATTCAATGACTATAGTGATTAAAGTAAAGATAACATCAAAACTCAACTAAAGTTAAAGTTAACAAAGTTTGCACCAAATGATGAAAATGAAAAATATAACCTTTATGTTCTAAATGAGTAAACTACAAATGTAGAATATGATTTATACTATCAGGCAGGCAAAAAGCATTTCGTTATTGTTCATTTGTTTCAGTAATAGCTGACACTTTGTCGACACATTTGGGGTTTTCTTGACGCACACAATAGACTGGTTTGCCCATTTCCTTCTTCAGCTCATTTTACAGATGAGGAAACTGAGGCCAACAGAGTTAAGTGAATTGCTCAGGGTGACAGAGTCTAAGGCTAACTTTGAAGTTGTGAAGGTTAATCCTCATGATTCCAAGTCCAGTGTTCTAGCCATTGAGACACTTAGTTGCCCACCTAGCAGTGTGCTAGGTGCTGAGAATACAAATATACGTAAAACAGAGAATAGTCCCTGACCGCAAGAAGTTTATATTGTAATGAGAAGAGAACACATAAAATGGAGCTAAAGAGGGAGAGAAGGACAAAAATAAAGCGCTCCTCCCCCCTCAAAGGAACCCACCAGTGAGAAAAAAGGTGGTCGTGGTAGAAGGAAATTCCAGGGAAAGAAGCCTCAAAGTATTGAGGGAATTTCCAGAGTTCTTAAAGCCTTTTAGGTAGTTTTGCTTAACTGTTTTGTGTAATGCCGTGTGTGTGTGCGCGCGTGCGTGCATGTGTGTGTGTAGGGGCAGCATATTAACATTTTTGTGAAATGTTTGTGTTGTGCAAAAGAAAACTGCAAATATCTATATTTTGAAACATTAAAACCCGGTCACTGGCCACTTTTGTGAGCAGTTTTTTCAGTGAATGACAGAGTGAAAAACCAGGTCTTTCTAGGATCTGGACAGTGAAAGGGAAGCTAGAAGGGACTGCAGGGCCAAGGGAATGATTTTTAAGGGAAAAAGAGAGGAGAATGTCAGTAAGTAGCTGAGCAAAGCATTTCCAGATTAAAGAATCTAAGAGTCAGAAAAGATGGACATCAGAAGCCATCTCTTTCTACTTATAGCAGAACAAGAATCCCCTCTACAGATGGCTTCAAGACTTTAAATAAGGGGAAGCACATTACTTCCCTCAGTATCCCAACCAACATTAGGGTGTACGTTAATTATTAAGGGTTTTGTTTTTCTCCTTTAAGTCATGCTTTAATTGTTTTTTATGGAATTTTCAGTCCTTGTTCCCTGTCCTGTCCTCTTGGGACAAGCAGAACCAAAATCTGATTCTAATTCAACATGGTATTATTTCAAATTCTTAATCTTTTTTGGAGGGGGGAAGGCAAGGCAATTGGGGATAAGTGACTTGCCCAATGTCACACAGTAAGTTTATCAAGTGTCTGAGGCTGGGTTTGAACTCAGGTCCTCCTGACTCCAGGGCCTACTAGCTGTTTCCAATGAATTCAAATTCATAAAGACAGAAATCATATGCCCTCCAAATACTTCATCTTAATCAGTCTAAAGAGGCCCAGTTCTTTCAAACAATTATCATGTGGCATGGTCTCAAGGTCCTTTACCATTCTGATTACCCTCTTGCATTTATCAATATCCTTCCTATAATGTGATATCCAATTAAAGCAGAACCCAATGATAGGCAACCTTGCTATTGCTGGACATGCCCCTTAAAGTAGCCTATGATTACATTTATTGGCCTCCAATGATGACTCAGATTGAGCTTGGGATTCAACAATTCTCCAGATGATGTATCTCCATCTGGACATGCATCCCTCAATTTATGCTTGAAAAGTTGATTTTTTTTTCAATCTAACTGTAAGACTTTATTCTTATAGCCATTAAAATTATTTTTAAATTATTTGGTCCAATATTCTAACCTATCAGGATCATTTCAGATTCTAAATCTGTCATCCAATAGAAAGAAATCCAGTAGAGATTACAAATGAGAGGAAGGCATGAAGCATTTCAGAAGGAAATAGGATTTGTGTTTTTGTGTATACTTACACACACACACACACACACACATATACATATCCTATTTCCTTTATAATATGTATGTATACGTACACACATATTTATATATTTATCTAACTATCTCTATCCAGGACATAAGCAGAGTCCTAGTAGTACTTCATTCTTGGAGGCTGTGGCAACAAATTAGGAGTGGATGGGTATCAACTGACGTTTTGAAATGTGTAGTAGTAGAGTGGAGGGAACTTACTACAAATATGCTTGATTTTCTCAATAACGTATCAAGTAAGATCATATATTGAGAGACAGTGATGGTGACATAATTAAAAGCTAGAGGAGAATGAAATTTTGGAACTATTTGGAAAATGTGCTAGTTGGAGAGGAGTGAAATTTTTTTTTTGTGATATCCTGTAGGTGTTTTCAGAAGGTTAGGAATAGGAATGGAAAAGACACTCTACTTAGTAGGGGTGATCCAAAGTGGAGATCTAGTAAAGGAGGATGACATAAGGAATATGTAGGAAAGACTCAAGAGTAAAGCATTCTGGTTCTGGCTAACCATAGAGTCAAGACTATTAAGGCAGGGGCTTCTAGGTGGCACAGTGAATAGAGCACCAGTCCTGGAGTCAGGAGGACCTCAGTTCAAATCTGACCTCAGACACTCAACACAATAGCTGTGTGACCTTGGGCAAGTCACTTAACCCCAATCACCCTACATTCCCCCCTCTAAAAAGCAAATAAAAATATCCCCAAACCCAAAAAACAAAACTATTAAGGCATCTTATATTCATAATCAGCAAATTTAGGACTTCATTATACTTAAATGTTACCTGTTTTTAATCATGTCTTCCTAACCAACCTTAAGGCCAGGGGTCATCTTTTGTATTTATTTTGTTTTCTCCTACAACATCTATCACAGCTCTAAGCATGTAGAAGGTGTTTAACCAACAATTGTTCATTAATTAAATATGCAAAATGGTAAATTGTGCTCTAGGCTTATATTTGATTTTCTATTTCTATAGTTAATGATTTTTTTAAAATAGAGTCCAAAATGCAGAACTAGAAATCACCATAGGGATCACCTAGTCTCATTCTCTTCTCATTTTATAGATAAGGATACCCATCCATACACTTCTAATGCATAAGGGAGATTGTGACTCAGAAAGTGAGGGTTGTATAGTAAAGGAGAATAAGAGGGGCCTAAAGACTCAGTCTGGAAGAAAATAGTAACTCAGGTGCATACTCCTATTTGACATGGAAAGTGAAGGAACATTACATCTTGAAAAGCTTTGTCAGAGCAATGTTGATTTTTTTAAGCAATTGGGGTTAAGTAACTTGCTCAAGGTTACACGGCTAGTCATTATTTATGTGTGGGTGCTCATTTTCTGAGGCCGGATTCTATCCTGGGTCATCCTAACTCTGAGATGGGCACTCTTACTCACTGGGCCACCTAGCCGCCCCGCAATGTTGATTTTTGATACTTTTAGGCAACAGAAACTTACAATAATAGAGTCATTAAATGTATTTTGAAAACTCCTTAGATTACATTTGGTCTGTAAAATTTGCACTGATTCATCCCACATTCATCAATTCACACCCCTCCCATCTGTGCTATTGCCATTAACGCCACATAGCTTTCTATATGAGTGGGCCAAAAGACACAAACACAGTGACTTTTCTTCTTCCCTCCAACCCTACATGCTCTAATTCCTATTTAAAAAAAGATGAATAGGCAAATTAAAGCACCAGAAAGACATGCCACCATTCTTTTCATTTCAATGTCTGTTTTTATTAGATTCATAAGCATATTTCCTTGATGGCTACCCTGATTTCCTTTAAACTCAATATTTATGACCCAGTGTTTATGTTCATGACCAGTTTAGCCTAATTTTAGGATATATAGGCATGGTGCAGAAACAATCACAGCTAAAGCAGATATCCTCTAAAAATGAGATGACTGCCAGTAAGTTCTGAGTATGATTAAATCTGAAAATGGATTCATATTGACATTAGAACAAAGCTACTAATGACGATTTCTATGGAAATAAGGGTGGTGAATTGGATAACATGCTGGACATGGAGTCTGGCAACTTGAGTTTGAATTCTGCCTTGGCCAGTTCCTAGTTGTATTATGACAGGTAAGTCAATTAATATCACTTTCTTCATCTTTAAAATGGGGATGACAATGTACTACCTCCCTCATGTAATTACTGTGTGGCTTGTATGAGATAATCCACATAAAAATGGCTTGTACACTTTTAAGCTCTTGAATTTATGTGGTTATGAGTATGATTCAGTATATAGTCTTCCATCCTTCCTTCCAATTTTGAAATTATTTTCATGCTTAGTACTCAATACCCAATCAAATAAACCAGTGACCTCATCAATGTAGATGTTTCCTCCAGTGATTCAGATCAGAACCCATTACCTAGAGGCCACTGGTGATGTAGTATATAGATAGCTGGGTCTGGATTTAGGAAGAACAGAATTCAAATTCAGTCTCAGATACTTACCAGGACCATGGACAAGTCATTTAATCACTATCTGCCTCAGTTTCCTTAACTATAAAATAAGGATAATGATAGTACTTGGCTCATGGGTTGCTATGAGAATCAAATGTTGTGAACATGTAATGAGATAATATATGTAAAACACTTAACATAGTCCCTGGCACATAGAAGGCATGCTTTATCCTTATATAAAACCATGCCTACTTATATTAGATGATTCTTACCCATGTTTTCCCATAAAAAAAAAAAACACAGGAGAATTGCTAGTCTATCTAATGTGAACTTGACACAAAACAGTTCCAGACATATAAGAGGCACTTGATAAATGATTTCTGATTAATTAATAACATTTAATATATCCAGCAGCATCATGGTATGAACAGTTCCTATCACTGAGATTTTTTTATGTAGCTGAAATATACCCAGCTAAGAGCAAAAGTGATTCTGGTTAAATTTTAGTTATTTAGGATGGAAATCTTTCTAGAATGTACTAAATTCCCCTTCTTTCTTAAATAAAGACTCCTGACCAAAATTTAACCTCATCTTGCTGACTCAGGGCATTGTTATGAACATCAGCCATTATCCTGTCTTGTAATGATATTGTGATACTCTTTAGTACTACTGACACAAAGGCCTGAGCATTCCACTGGTGTGCAGTCATCTAGTTCATCTCTGTCATTTCCCAGATGCGGAGAATGGGAGTTAAGATGCCAAGAGAGGGGAAGTGATTCCCCTGGGATCAACAAATAGTGACATTCCTGGAATTAGGAAACACATCTTTAGAATCAGATTACAGCATCCCCCCCCCCCATCCCGCTTCCCCGATAGCTCTGCTGGCAGTGGAGCTACCAGCTACTTAATTCTGGATATTAATGCAGTCTAATACTACTTTATCTATTTGCTCTCACATGAAATGTCTCCAAACTATTATGTTTTTTGGTCTTAGATTTGTTTTAGGTGAGTTTCCTGAGTTGGTTCTACTTTTAGACTATTAGTTATAACTTAGAGTGACCTCTTAGTCCTCCAATGTTGGAACTAGAAGGAACTTTGGAAATACTCTACTCAATCCTTTCATTGAACAGGTGGTGTTCTGAACAGATGAAGTTGAGTGATCTGCCTTTTGTCAAACAGATAGTAGGAAAGACAGTGATGAAGACAAGTCTCTGAACAGAATGAGCTGGATGTTCTTTTGAATTCAAGAGATATCCATCAAGGGCAAATTATGTGTACAATATTGTGCTAAGTGTCAAGGAAAATATTCATTTCCATACTCTGAAGGATCTGTGCTTTCAGAGGTGTGAGTACTCTCTTCAATAGTGCAGATTTCAACTCATACCTACCTTGCTAATTTTGTGCTATTCATATCTATATTTGTTTGTATATCCTCAACAGTGGATTGAGTCACTAGAGGTCTTCCTTTGGTTCCTTTAATATTTCATATGAACCAGTGGAGATCTTGGACTATCCAGCTAATGCCTCTTATTCATGTTAAATGAGTGATCCCCTCCTTTTTTTCATCATAGATATCTTTGATAATATATTCTTCATTGGTTTATAGGTATAGTGATTTCACAGAGGGCTGGGTCAGAGAGTACCAGGGATGAGGATAGCTAAAGTTATGTCAGTTACTTGTGTAATACTCTCTGTAGTAGCAGTCTCTGTGAAGGTTTGGTAAGTTTGCACATGAAGTCAAGAGTAACAACTATAAAAAGCTGAAATGGCCAAGGTCAGTGAGGAACCAGTCCTGGGAAGCAACCTGCCTGACCCAGCAAAACAATGGATTATTTGAGAGACTGTGTCAGGCAAGGCAGCGACTCATCTATCAGCCTCAGCAGCAACAGCTACCTAAAAACTCTGCCTCTAAGTTAATGGCAAGCGCAGAAGTAGTTCACACCTTGTTTCAGCTATTGAATTAATACCTCATTTCAGTTCAAGTTTCTTTTGAACCTTGTATCAAGTCTGTTAAGAAACAGTACGAGTAAACCCCACAACTTGTGAACCCTAGAAATTGTGAACTCCTGGGGAGAACTAATGACCATATATAAGGAGAGGCCTAGGCTAGAGAGATAGCAGAACTGAGAAGAGGACTCTTATGGTGGCAGAGTCAAGAAGGAGAAAACTTGTGGTATCCTGGCACTCTGTCTGCTCTGTCTGTATTGATGTTTGTTTGTGATGCTTTGTGCAGAAGCCCTGGAAGCCCTGAAAGAGGATTTTCCAGTTCTATGTTTACAGAAGACGTGGAGGAGGGTTTTGGAGGTCCTGGGACTTTACTGATGAATTGTGCTGATCTCTTGGACCTTGTTTGGGGGTCTGTGTTGATTTCTATGTTGATGATTTGTGTTAAGTTCTCAGACTTGTTGGTGGGTCTGAGTTGATTTCACAGGCACATAGTGAATTGATGATGGTGCTGGCAATGTATATGAATATTATTGTGGCTCTGTCAAGCTTTGTCTTCCCAGAAACAGGAACTGTGAAGGACTTGAGGTGAACTAGACACTGTGAACTTCAATATGAATGGAAACTGGATGAAGAACTGGACAAGAAGCTGGACAAGGAGCTGGATGAGGAACTGGGAGCTGCCTGCCTTTGAACCCAGGTGACAGTTGGAGCTGGGACCATAGAGGAGGAACCATGGAGGCTGAGAGCTAGCCTCGAGTCAAGCTGAAAGAAGACTTTACTTGGATACTGTATACTGACTGAGAAGATTATGATTTACTGTGACCTAGGGGTGGAGAATTTCGATTTTTTACTTTGTGATTGAATTAAGGATTTTGTGATTGACTAAATGAGTGTACTTTGTTGAAAACTATGTGATCACTTTGGTGAAAACCATGTGGCCATTTTAGTGATAAGTTGTTGAGTTATGACATGGTGAATGCTGTATTTTTATTTTTTATTTTTTTTAAAGCAATTGGGGTTAAGTAACTTGCTCAAGGTTACACGGCCAGTTATTTTTTTTTGTGAGTGTTAAGTAGATACCAGAATCAATCCTGGGTCCTCCCAACTCCAGGCCAGCACTCTTACTCACTGAGCCACCTAGCCTCCCCTGTATTTTGATTTTTTTTTAAACAAATGCTTTATTAACTTCTGTTTTACATCATTCATTTCCGCCAGATTTTGAGTTACAATGATTTTTCCCCCATTATTCCCCTACCCAACCTCCCAGAACAGTAATCCCACAAGATATCGCTTCCTCCAATCTGCTCTCTCCCATACCTTCTCCCATACCCCCATCGACTTTTCCATTAGAGGAATGTGAGTCTTTGCATCCCAATGCCTGCACATCTTATCTCCCTATTACAAGCAAAAGAGTATTAATAATAGTATTTATATATATTTGAAACATTTAATGTTATGACCTCAAATTTCAAATCCATTTCCTTCCTCCCTTGTCACCCATTCCCTCTTGGGAGATAAGTAATTCAGTATATGTTGTACATGTCTAGCTATGCAAAACATTATCATAGTAGATATATTGTACAAGGCTGCTTATAATTCCCTCCCACTCATCCCACCCCCCACCTGGTCCATTCCCTACATGATCCTGTCCCTCTTCTATAGTGGGTACTTCCAACCTCCCCTCACCCCAAGGATGCCCTCCCATCCATCATCCCTCCTCTCATCCCCCTTCCCCCTATCCTGATGCAGGTTGAGATATCCCATTTAGTATGTATGTCATTTTCTCCCTGAACCAAATTCAATGTGAATGTGGTTTTGCCTTTTTAGCCTTCCTTATTCTCCCCCTCCTTTGCAACCACTTCCCCTTGCTTCTTCTACATGGGATAGTTTACCCTACCCTATCTCTCCCCATCTCCTCTTGCCACTTTCCTCTCTCACCTCATAATTTCATCCCTTGAGTATTCTCCCTTCCCAACAAATTCAACCTATGCCCTCTATCCATATATAACTGTAACCATATACACACACATTCACATATGTATTCATATGACCACACCCCCTTCTTCCATTATTTTCATAGTGAGAAAGATATCATCAGTCACAGTTATTGCTTTTCCATATAGGAATGTAAATAGTTCAACTTTGATAAGTTCCTTTTGATTTCTTTTCCCTGATTACCTTCTCAGGCATCTCTTCCTTCTTGTGTCTGGATGTCAAATTTTCTATTCAATTCTGGTTTTTTCCTCAAGAATGCTTGAAAGTCCTCTATTCCACGGAATGACCATATTTTCCCCTGAAACAAAATACTCAGTTTTGCTGGGTAGGTGACCCTTGGGTTCATTCCCAGCTCTTTTGCCCTCTGGAATATCATATTCCATGCCCTTCGATCCCTCAGTGTAGAAGCTGCCAGGTCCTGGGCTATTCTGATTGTGTTTCCACAATATTGAAATTGTTTCTTCCTGGCTGCTTGTAGTATTTTCTCCTTGATCTGGGGATTCTGGAACCTGGCTATAATA
This sequence comes from Gymnobelideus leadbeateri, assembly GCA_011680675.1. NCBI lineage: Eukaryota > Metazoa > Chordata > Mammalia > Diprotodontia > Petauridae > Gymnobelideus > Gymnobelideus leadbeateri. Next base: position 3,448 of record WOXC01009878.1, on the reverse strand, counting down.
TTCCTGGGAGTTTTCTTTTTGGGATCTTTTTCAGGAGGTGATCGGTGGATTCTTTCAACCTCTATTTTGCCCTCTGGATCTAAAACATCAGGGCAGTTTTCCTTGAGAATTTCTTGAAGGGTGATTTCTAGGTTCTTTCTTTGATCATGGCTTTCAGGTAGTCCAATAATTTTTAAATTGTCTCTCCTGGATCTATTTTCCAGGTCAGTGGTTTTTCCCATGAGATATCTCACATTGCCTTCTAATCTTTCATTTGTTTGGATCTGCTTAACAGCATCTTGATTTCTCATAAAGTCATTAGCTTCCATTTGCTCCAGTCTAACTCTGAAGGAATGAATCTCCTCAGTGAACTTTTGAGATTCTTTTTCCATCTGGCAAATTCTACTTTTTAAGGAATTCTTCTCCTCATTGCCCTTTTGGGCCTCCTTTGCCATTTGAGTTAGTCTATTTTTTAAGGTGTTGTTTTCCTCAGTCAGGCTGTTGACCCTTATTTCATACTTTTCCTGCATCCTTCTCATTTCTCTTTCCAATTTTTCCTCCACTTCTCTTATTTGATTTTTAAAGTCCTTCTTAAGGTCCTCTATGGCCTGCAACCCGCTCATGTTTTCCCCTGGGGCTTTTGGAGCAGGACTTCTGACCTCACAGTCCTTTTCCTGCTCTATGCCCCCAAAATAGGAGTCTAGGGTTGCATTTTTCTGTTTCCTTTGCCTTGGCATGTTGCCACTTAATTACTTGACTTTTGGGCTTGTTGCCACACTATGGCTTTAAGGCCAGATAGAGGAATTTTCGTCCCAAACGTGTGGGGGGCAACTTCCGTTTCTGGCAAGCTGTAAACCCACCCACGACTTCCACCCTAGATCACAACCCAGATCCAGGGAGGTTAAAGCAAGAGCGATTACCCCCCAAGACTGATCGCTGGATCTCCCTACAAATTTGCAGGCTGGGAGCGGGAGCTGCCTCTGAAAACTACAAAATGGCATTTGTCCTCAGCGGCTTCTAGCCCCCAGGGAGGGAGCCGACGCATTCCCTAATACCAGTCCCAAAGTCCATAGGACACTAACCTCTTACTTTGTCCCAGGCAAGTCTATGTTGATAATTCTGGAGTCGCCACAGCTCCTGGTGTTCTGGGGTTCCTCCAGCTGGCTGCTGGCCCTGCCGCCCTGGGGCTAAAACCTCGGCTCATGCAGACCTGGGCTCGGCTCGGCTTGGCTCCTGCGCTCTGCTGCATGCTGCCAGGTCCCAGAGCACTGCGCTGGTCCTTCCTGCAGGGCTGCTGGGCTGTCCTCAGCGGGAGTTTAGCTTCTCTGTGTCGTTCTGTGGGTGCTGGGGCTCCAGAAGTTGTTCAGAGTCCCCTTTTACATCGTTTGGGGGGAATGTGGGGGCAGAGTGGCTTGGGTGAGCTGTTTCTACTCCGCCATCTTGGCTCCGCCCCCTCCCTGTATTTTGATTTTTTGTGATAAGTTGTAACCTTCTGAATTCTGTACCTTGATTTTTTGTAAATGTTTTACTCTGATTTGTTATTGAATAGAAAGTTTGATATACTATGTAATCAGAATCTTGAAAGCTGTTCATATCAACAGTCCTCTAGAAAGCTGCTCATGCATGGCTTTACACTAAGACACCTCTATTTGGTGGATCTCTGGAAGCTTGTCCAAACTTTAGGAGCTCACAAGATTCTAGTCTGGTCTATTTGCCTCTGATATTTCTTCACCCGTGATCAGCAAAAAATAAACATAACAAGGACAGGAGAAATAAAAGCACCATGTGTTCATGGCTACATGGTGAACCAGGTGGGGCCAGGCAGACATAGCCCTGCCTGCTAGTGCTCCTGATGCTACTTATTTTCTCACTTGGAGATCCATAGCATGCCTTTCTCTTCACTAGAAAAACACCAGGGAGAAAGATTTCCTCTGTTCATGCATTTTTTTTTTCCTAATGCACATTCAATTTTGGCTCAGCAGTGAATTAAAAGGATTTTCACCACCACCACACAGTAAGCTGACAGGAAATAGAATATTTGTGTATTCTCTGAATGGGGAAATTATTTCTTTGATATGAATTCCCAGAAGAAACCTCTCTAAACTTACACATGGGTTGGTACCAGGCAAAATATATTGTGCATATTCAAAGGCTGGACCCTAATTAACCAGCCCACCATGACACACATTTAATAAAGTTGTGTTTCTAGATGTATTTTGTTTATAGAACAAGACCTCAGACAGCATTTAAAAGTCTATAACTCAGCATAAATTTACAAGAGACTAAAGGAATAGGTCAGGTCAAGAATGATTTTCTTTTCCAATAGGGTCCTTTTTCTGCCAAATTAAAACATTTCTTTGTTACACTGATGTTAAAATGCAAAGAAGGAAACTTACTTAATTTATAAAGATGTACTTCATGCCAGAGAGGATTGGTTGAATTTCTTTTCTGAAGATCTTTAAAAATTGCATGATTCTCATTTTCCTGGGACATTTTAGGTGTGGTCAAGCCTGATGGCAGAGTTATGTATCTTCCAGACCTTAGGAGTCTATAATAAACCTATCTGAAAATTTAATTAAATGAATTTTTAAAAAATTCCAGTTACTCAAGTCCAAAAAAAAATCAACATCTGGGAAAAGAATTCCCACATGATTAAACTTTCAACATTGGAACTAGGTTACTCAAATCAATCTTTTTTTGTTGCTTTTATTTAAGTAATATGTTTGAGGAGTCCCTTATGCTTTATCTTTGTGTTGTGGGGAAGGATGGGTAATTTATGTTACTCAATATGTTAGTGATTTTGAGTTTCTCTTTGCTTTTTGGGGATGTTCTGCTAAGCAACTGTAGATGGATGTCTTTGGAACTATTCAGAAAAGAAAATCCTGTTTTCCATATATAGTCTCCATATATGGTTTCCATATAAGTCTGTAGTCTTCCATAAGAAGAAAAAAAATTATGTGTGAGCAAGTTAGATTAGGTTTTTGAGACATTTTCCAGCACTCATCTCTCGCATCATAGTGGGTCTGGATAAAACTGATTTAATTATATAGAACTAGCAGGGAAAATATACCCCATGATCATTTTGATTAAGAAAGTCTTCAAAGAATCCTCCAATTATTCTAGCAATCACTGATTTTTCCCATTCTGACTAGGTCATGGGGTTTGCTGTCTTACCATGGATTTTAACTAGGGTTACAGTTAATGTGTGCTTTGTTATAGACAATGCCTGCACAGTATTCTCTGCTTGTTTCATGTGTATGTGTCCCCCCCTCCCCCACATAATTGTTAGTCTTGAGAGCTGAAACTGGGTCATCCATCTCCAGGGCTATTGAATGATAGCACTTACACATTTTCAGCAGTATGATACAACTTCACTTAGCATCTTGTTAGCAAGAATAATTAATTAACATAGGAAACTACCAGTGGAATCATACTCCAAGTGCAGTTCTTCCATAGCAGGAAAATCTTG